>CM032231.1:10047500-10400000 GCA_019009955.1 Riptortus pedestris
TTCTGACAAATGCTTATTTAACCTCGAAATGTCAATAGGGTTTTAACACAACATATAAGACCATGCATACTTCACTAATTAAATTGGTAGGCAATGCCGTTTAGACAAGAGGAAATAAGAAAATAAATTTAAACTTACTTTATTTAAGTAGAATGAATAAATTACTTTATGGAAAAGAGTTATAATCTAACAAGTTTTGAGCAGACACATTATAACACAGTTATATGTGATTTTAGAAGATTTCCCCTTGAAGGAATTCAGCTATTGAGGTCGTACTCATGACGCGATTTTCAAAACATTTTCCTCAAATGTATGCCATTTCTACAAAGGAGATGAGAAAGTCCGTCACGCAGGGGCTGCGTGAACTAAGCAGATTTCGCATGTGCCAGTATGACACTTTTGACTACGTATTCTATATTTCTAAGGAAAAAAAAAGATGAGTCAAAGGGGGGAGGGATAGCTGAAGGCTGAAAATAAGAAAGTACCAATAACTGGGTTAGTGTTATAGTTACAAAAAAATAGACAAAACAAATACTTTAGAGCTTCAATAGTTTACCAAGAATTGTTCTATAATATTATAAGATCCGACTCACAATAACGGAGATTTTTTTGAATTTCATAAAATGTCAATAATTTCGACAGCTTGAGTATTAACAGACATATCTATCTATATATATATATATATATATATATAAAATTTTAACCTCTGTCTGTACATTGATTTTTTTCTCAAAATTTCACGATAACTTTTCGTTTCACATGTCATAGACACCATAACTTCATTTTGTTTCTTTCGTGTATGTTTGTTTGTTTGTTTGTTACCTTTTAACGCATAAACGGCTGAACCGAATTTTATGAAACTTGGTATGTATATTACTACTAACCCAACTTAGACTTTAGGCTATATTAATATTCTCTGAGACGAACAGGAGTGGGGCTTATAAGGGAGGCCTGAAATTAAATATAGTGATATTTCGTTTCCTATTGCTTTTTCTGAAAATATACACATAACAAAAGTTGTTTACTTTGTTATTTAGAGTAACTTTTGTTATATACACTTTTGTCGTATACCGATGTTTAAATGCGTACAAAAATGGAAATCTAACAAATTAAATTATTTTTATAATGTTTCGGATTGCACCAATATTCTTTGGCCATAGTTGCAGTTATTTTTAAATTAATTTATAAGTCATAACAATTAGCATCCATGAAAAGTCGTTTTGAATGCAGTAGGCTAGTGATTGACTCAGTAGATAGCCTATTTCTCTGTTTTGTTTTCATAATATTAATTTGAGAAAATATGCTCTCATAAAATATTAAACATAAAAGTAGTTAACAAGGGAAACATTTGAGTCTCATCGCCACGCTTTAGCAAACTTACTTCATTCCAAATTAGTTCTACGTCATCAGAAAATGTTTTCATTTGATCACAATTTCTTAGAATGCGCCACTCTCTGTATCAATCCGCAATAATTCTGCTAATTCATACTTGCTGTAAGGTGATTCCCCGTAACATTCAACATAAATGAAAAGGGTTGCCAACACAAAATTGTGAAATCGGTAGACAAATCAGGAGAATTTCCATGTATTTTCTGAAATCGTGGAAAAATCATTGCATTTCGGTATTTCGGTAGTACAGAGTCCATTTCGGTAGAAATACCGAAAAATCGGTAGGTTCGAGACCACTGGGGTCTGCCCGCCTTACACCGGAAAGAAAAACAATTACTGAAATATATCAGAATATAACATATTAATTTTATTGAGAACTATTTACTATATCTAGTACTGTAATTAATAATGAGTCAGAATAATTGTTATCTCAATCAATCAAATTTTTGTAGTCCAAATCCTTAGGACGGGGGGGGGCACCAGGACATATTTGTATGTACCTCGTATAATAAAGGTCTCTTGAATACAATTTTTGGTATTTAAACTTCGAATAATGTGATTTATTATGTAGCAGAGTATTGTTTATGTAACTTGAGTAGAAGTGGCGGTTTGCTGAAGGCTGAAAACTGAAAAATGCAAATATCTCTGTTAATATTCGAGATATTGAATAAATGTATATAACAATATTTATAGTACATTTAATTTGCAATAAGATTGGTTTTATACAATTTTTCGATCCTACCTATTATAATGGAGATATTTCGAATTTTCGAAAATCCTCCCCTCCCTCCCCCTTGCCCAATTTCAGCCGTTAACAAACTTGATCATTCTTTTTACATAAAACGACTAAATATCGAGTTTGGTAACGATTAAACAATAATTGCGACCGCTAGAGCGGTAACAGACAAATATATATATATATATATATATATATATATATATATATATATATTTTATATATATATATATATATATATATATATATATATATATACTAGCTCAGATACCCGGCTTCGCTCGGGAATTCATTTGAGGCTGAATGGTGATGGTATATTTTTGGCAAGGCTGTACTTTGCACAATATTTTGACATTTACCCGATCAAGTGTTTAGGGTTAACACCCGTTGTTGGCATTTGTTAATAATAAAAATTATTTTTTTATGTAAGACTTCACTGTCCTCCATATTGTCATATTTCCCGTCTCCTGTGCATTATGCATAGATTTGAATTATTAAGGACAAAATATTGACATACATTTGGCATAATTTTTTCAGGTCAGGTACCTGGTAGTTCATATCGAAAAGAAGTGTTGAGCAAATTTCTCTAAATAACAAAATAAACAACTTTTGTTATGTGCATATTTGCCGAAAATGCAATAGGAAACGAAATATCACTATTATTAATTTCAGGCCTCCCTTATAACCCCCACTCCTGCCCGTCCCTAGAAATGCTAGTATAGCTTATTATAATGAAGGCGTTAGTACTAATTCTCATACCGAGTTTGGTTTAATTCGGTTGAGTCTTTAGTGCCAAATAAAATTGTGGACTCCCGCTATAGTTTATAGCGTATAACTCATTTATGCTTCCGTATACGGCAAAAGTGCATATAACAAAAGTTACTCTAAATATCAAAATAAACAACTTTTGTTGTGTACATATTTGCTGAAAAAGCAATAGGAAACGAAATATTGCTATTTTTAATTTCAGGCCTCCCTTATAACCCCCACTCCTGCCCGTTCCTAGAAATGCTAGTATGGCTTATTATAAGGAAGACGTTAGTGCTAATTCACATACCGAGTTTGGTTTCGTTTGGTTGAGTCTTTTGTACCAAATAAAATTGTTGACTTCTGCTATCACTTTTTGGCGTATAACGCCTTTATAATTAGGTATACGACAAAAGTGTATATAACAAAAGTTATTTTAAATATCAAAATAAACAACTTTTGTTATGTTCATATGTGCCGAAAAACCAATAGGAAACGAAATATCGCTATTTTTAATTTCAGGCTTTCCTTATAACCCCCACTCTTGTTCGTTTCAGAGGATATTAACATAGCCTAAAGTCTAAGTTGGGTTAGTAGTAATATACATACCAAGTTTCATAAAATTCGGTTCAGCCGTTTATGCGTGAAAAGGTAACAAACAAACAAACAAACAAATAAACAAACAAACAAACAAACAGACACCAAAGAAACAAAATGCAGTTATGGTGTCTATGACATGTGAAACGAAAAGTTATCGTGAAATTTCGCGAAAAAAATCAATGTACAGACAGAGGTTACAATTTTATATATATATAGATATATACAGTTTTGAACGGACCTCATTTTCGTCATCTGCTGGGTAGGATCGATGGCCATTTGAAGAAAAATTTCCACAACCTCGAAAGATGATTTCTCTCACGGGTAATCTGCTAAAAAAATGATAAGAATTGTTGAGTTATCGATAAGGAATTTGTGATAAGGAGTAACGGAAGGGAGTGAAAAGACAAGGAAGATGATACTTTCTCTTGTGTGTAAGTGAGGCGGACCCCAAATGTGTCATGCAGGTAGTATTTCCTGCCCCCCCTGATTCGGCTACTTCTCCCACTCCAGCCAATGGGCTATGGGTTTCCCGCCCAGTCAGGCCCGACCGCGCATGCCATGTACTCACGTCTTAAGATATTCCCGCGCTTTTCGGTGAGTCAACAAACTTCATCAAGTACATTTATAGAATATTTGGTATTTACCGATTATCGGGAGGTCATGCATTTAACCTTTGAAGGACAAAGCTTTGACCCAGGACAAATTTGACAAGTAGACGTCATACATGACACCTACCTGCCATATGCATATTTTCCATTTTATTCTGCTCAGAATCACTCTTCTTGTCTCAACATAACATTTAGAAAAGTTAAGAAGAATACCGTGTTAGTGTGCGTGTACTTGTGAGTACCCCCCCCCCTCCCCTCGTCGCCAATGAGAGCTTAAAATGAAATATTAAATAAAAATATGCAAAAAATATATTTATAGTATAATAATATGTTATGTAATATTTATTATATAATAACATACTATGTAATATCTTTACTTACGAAATAAATAAGCAAAGAAACATGTATTAGTACAATATTACTATTATACAAAAATATACCTAAGTATAAAAAATTATATATAAATATTAACCTACACAGCACAAAAAAATCATGGACACTCATTTATAAGGAAAATAATGCAAAAAATCAAACAAAAAAAACAACTATTCACTTGACGATTCAATAATGGCAAAGCATTCACAGAAAGCATAGTATACTATGTGTTCACCACAAATACTTGTTTGGCATTTACAACAAAGAGGGGGTACCTCTTCTATTTTTTTTATTATTTATATAAATTTTTCTTTATCTCCTGGGTAGGATCGATGGACATTTGAGGAAATTTTAAAAAAATCGCGTCATGAGTGCGACCTCAATAGCTGATTTCCCATAAGGGTGGTTGTTGGTCATGCAAGGTTGAAATGAAACTTCATCAGGATACGGCGATCATCAAGAATATTAGTTGAAAATATTGTTGACAAAATCCAGAACTACGGAAAGCCTTGAAATTATTTTTAGGGTACCACTGTTATTTATTTACACCAGCTATATAAATTATTAGAAAATTCGAACTTTTTAATGCTTTCAATAAATAATTTAAGTTGAGCAATGTTGATAACACTCAAGCTGTAGCTGACGTCGGGAGGATAACATAGTTAATTGTGTTAACTTATTTAATGTGAAATGTTGTATTTGCTTTAGCTATGTTGTAGCTAGTATATTGTCTGTTAACGCATTGCTAACGTGGTCACAATTTTTGTTTTATCAAGTTCGTTAATGGCAAAAATCGGGCCATTGGAAGGGGGGATTTGGAAAATTTAAAATATCCTCGTTATTATAAGTCGATTCGAAAAATTGTACAATAACCAATCACATTGAAAATGGAATTATCTATAAATGTTGATATTTTCATATTTTCTCTAACATGAACATTAACCAAGATATTTAGAGTTTTTAGTTTTCAGCCTTTAGTAATCCCCCACTCCTACTCATGTCATATTAACAATAGGCTGTTATATCATGAACCACTTTATGCTAAGCTTAAATATATATAATCTGCTAAAACATGTGGCTCGGTTAATATTCAAGATAGAGAAAAAGTGTAATAAAATAATGGATAGAAAATTAAATTATTAACAATATTTATAAAATAATATTTTTCCATCCGACTCATAATAACAGAAATATATTTTCCCCCTTTCTAAACCCCCTCACACCCGTCCGATTTCAGTCGTTAATAAATTTCTTAATTACACGAGTTTGGTAAAGATGAAACAAAAAATACGACCGCTAATATGTATATGTACGTATAATTTTGAACGGACCTAGAAGTATATATATATTGTAATGTTTATTAAACAAAAATAATAAGCGTTGATTTTTAGGACTCTTTCTATACTACTTTTGTTTGCTCACTTGGTAATTTATTTTCCACTACTACTCGCAGTATTGACTGATGACTTTACTTCTAATTGCACAGCACTATCTTATAATACTGCACAATAACTCAACACTAAACTCTGAACTGCCGAGCTAACTGAGTTTTAAATTCTCGTCATTTGCTCCAGTGGGTCCGAGGCGCCAACTCGCCCGCTGATTGGTCGAAGCCGGGTTCATCGCCTAGAAGGTTCTAGATTCCCGCTCTGGCTCCATCTGTGCCAAACTTTTGCAGGAATGCTCGCATTTCATTTGTACTACTTGTAAATAGGTAATTTTCAAGTAGCAACAAATCCCTTAATGGATACGTACTCTGCAAAACGGCCTCCCACTTAAGCTTTTACGTCCCCCATAGGCTTAAAATCACCTTTCCCGTATTTGGATAGAAGCTCTAGGTGAACCACTTCCATTTTAGAGATACCATTGTGGTATCTCTGTATTCTGTAAACCACGTCGATCCATGTCTTATACTTCCACGTCGATAGCATGTATGTTACGCTGTATAGGTTCCTTGATGATCCATGTTTGGAATAAGACGTTGCATGATATATCAGCTTATTGTTAATATGACTAAAGTAGGAAGTTTATGAAGGCTTGAGAGAAATCTGCTACACATGAAAATTTATAGGTTCATTTTCATGATAGAAAAAGTAAACTGAATAAAATTTATAGAAATTTAATTCTACTACAAAAGTGTTCTTATCCCAGTCATAAAATGCCCGTCAAGGCGTTGCTGCGATAACTAACCAGATATCCCACCTGTTGACATGACACCATATTGATCTCTTCTCGTCGTATATTTTCCAATTCTAAGTAAAATCTTAATTGAAGACACTTCCATTTATTTTATGGCCCTAAGTAACATTTTAAAGCTGACAGGAACAGCTTTCAGTTTTACGACTACTAATAAAATGGAACTGACTACATTTGGTTTATTGAAATAAAGTAGGATTATACATTTATAAGTAATAAAATGAAGTTTTACTATTTAGTTAAATTGAATTCTCTACAACTCCCATTATAGAGCTTATGTTTGTGGCTTCATTTAAACATGATTTGGATTACTAATAATAATCGAGTTTTATAATTGATTTAGAGATAAGCTCTTATAAAAATATAATTATGAAGATTTTTCGAAATTCTCCCCACTTACCCATTCTCCCACTGATCTGATTTTTACCGAACTTGATGTTTCTTTTTTGAGTTTGGTAACGATACAACAAACATTGAGATCGTTAACAACAAATAAATACATTTATAATTTTGAACGGACCTCACTTTCTTCATCTCCTGGGTAAGGTCGGTGGACATTTGCGTAATAGTTCCAACCTCAATAGCTGATTTCCCTTGAGGGAAATTTCCTAATAGACTACAGGTGCTTTGTAAGCTATGTACTCGTATACGAATCGCTGAAGACATCTGAAAAAAAAAAAAAAAAAACTAAGAAACTTACGGTGGTACGACAAGTTATAGTTTTCCTTTCACCATATATTTTTGTAAGTAAGTAAAAATCCGTTGAGTAGAAGAGTGGGTTTACTAAGCATTAAAAGAAAAAAAAATCATTTCAACGTGATAGACAATATTTATAGGGAATTCAAATACACGGCGTTGCTTGGGGAATAATGAATGTCTGATTAATGATGGTATTATTATAGCATAGCTCCAATGGGTACAATTATTTTTCCTCTCTTAAAGTATTGTTTTGCTGTAAGGGCCAGGTAACTATAGGGAACTTATAGAATAGAAATTTTAGTTTTGAAGAATAAATGAAAATGAGTTCCTCCACTGTTTGGCACACCTTGAATAATACAAATCATAATCATGGATAGCATTTATAATAATTACATATCATCTATAATCTATATATTTTCTGTCAAAAACCAATCCTAGTACACATTGTTTAAGCATAGTTATATACATAACATTATATACACAATAGAATGTGAGAAAGATGTAATTCCGATATTTCACAAGAAATAATTTAACACATTTACTGCGTTAGCCTCCCTACAACATCCACTCCCGCTTGAGGATTATAAACACTGTTTTACTTAAATTATTTATTCAAAATAAATAACTGCATTTGCGTAAAAATAATTTAATTAATATTCAAATAGCGATGTGAGGGGAAGAAATCGTAGCCCTCCCTGCTATCTGAATAACATTCTGAACTATCATATTTAGTATAAATGCATAATGTCATTTGTCATACTATATCAACTTTAGTTTAATAGTAAGAGGAAGTGCATAGTTATTTACTTAAGGCCAATATATTGGGGAAATAAGATAATAAATACCAGAACCAAAGAGTTTGATTCCCCACAACTTCCGCTGAAACACCTTGTGCAAATTCAGCATGATATTATTTGTATAACATATTTTATGAATTAAATATTTTACATGTTCTTATAGTTTACATATCTATTGGAAATAAATAAAGATGTGCATTAATAACAATATTTTCAAAATAAATAACAAACGAGTTGGGGGGAGGGGGTGCGCGAAAGTTTGTAATGTCACTAATCCTACTCATACTTAAAAAAAACATATAAGTCTGAATACTTAACTTCATCCTTCATAATATCTGTATACTTAATGAACATTAAGGAGTACTAATAATGTTGACTCAAGCAATAGTATTTAGTGTTTATCTTGTTTACACTGTGTTATACGACAAAAATGCACATAACGAAAGTTACTCGAAACATCAAAATAAATAGCTTTCGCTATGGGTGCGTTTGCCAAAAACAAATAGGAACGAATTGACAACGATATTTCATTTCACGCTACCCCTAGAACCATCTCTCCTCCACGTCCTCATATGACCATTAACGTGTCCAGAAACTGTACCGTCATTCTCTTGATATGCCCTTTTATTTTTAACTTGTTAATTTATTTGGTTTTATTTTAGGTAAAACCAATATCAACAAAGATATTGACGAATTTTACTTCGAAATAAACCTCCACTCCCGAATATGACGAATTGAAAAAAATCTTTCCCCTAATAAGTATACAAATACCTCGCACTTCTAGTGATTCTAATGGAATACAAACATTTTAACGGGAAACTATTTAATCCCTTGGATAAGTTCATCAATATTCGTCCAATAGCCCTTCCACGCTTCACGTGTAAAACAATAATATGGTTGTAATTAAGTGCTCACGTTAATCCAGTCCATTATACTTTCACGGCAACCCTTTTCTATTTCAAATTTTCAACGACGGTAGTAGGTAAAGGTATGTATGTATATTTATACATACATACATATACCATATATTTTATATATATATATATATATATATATATATATATATATAAAACATGTATACATGTGTACAAAAGGACTCACTAACTTCATGCCGACTATTTTTCTATTCCACACATATTGAATAAACGTCCGTCAAGCAGGGGCTACGTAAACTAAGCAAATTTCTCACGCGAAGGTTTACAATAGATAAATGTACATACTTGTAATACTTAAAACCTCCGTGAATATTGAGTGAATAAATACAATGGGCACTGAGAAATCATTCAGTCAACTGACAAGTTAGTAACTTCTACAACGGAAAACGTCGTGAATTGTAAACATACAGGTCAGCCAACCTCGCAGAGTTGAATAGATATATAGAAATATTCTAGACCAAAAAGAAAAAAAAAAAATAATGAAATATATCAGATCATATTAATTTTATTGAAAACTATTTACTATACCTAGTTAATATAGGAGATATTTCGAATTTTCGTAATTCCCCCCTCTAACCCCCTCTCTCACTCGTCTCATTTCAGCCATTAACGAACTTGGTCTTTCTTTTAGCAGATTTTTTTTTACATAAATCTATTAAAAATCAAGTTTGGTAACGATAACTGTCAAATATATATATATATATATATATATATATATATATATATATATATATATATATCACATACTGAGTTTTAGCAGATTTCCCATAGGGAATCAAGATGGGATTTTCGAAACATTTCTTCAAGTGTCCAATGATCCTTGAGGTCTGCTCAAAATTGTGACTACCTATTGATCTATCTGTTTACGCTCTGGCAGTCGAAAGTTTTGTGTAATCGTTATTAAACTTGATATTTAAAAGTTTTATGTAAAAATGAAGATCAAGTTCGTTAACAGCTAATATCGGAGCAGTGAGAGGGGGATTTTCGAAAATTCGATATAACTCCTTTGTTATGCGGCGGAAATTTGTATAAAACCAATCTTATTGCCAATGTAATGAATGATCAATAAATTTTCTATGTACATGTTTTCTCAATATTGAAATCTAATCAAGATATTTCCATATTTTGGTTTTCGGCCACCAGTAAACCCCCACTCCTACTCATGTCACAAAAACAATACACAGTCATATAATGAAACACTTTATTTAAACACATAAATACCAAATATTGTTTTCATTGAGCATTTATTTTATTAAGATATATGCAAATACGTGGAAATCTGTTTAGTTAACCCAGCACTTTCTTGACGGACTTTCTACTTAGTTGGGTTCATCGTTTGTGCCCACTAAAATTGATGACTCTTTCTGTAGTTTATGTCCTATATCTCGTTATAGAACAAAAGTGTGTTAACAAACGTTACTTTGAATGACCAAATTAACCACATATCAATTGGAAATAAATAATAACCCGCTCAATACCTGATTTTATTTAAAGTAAATCTGCTAAAAAGCGTGGTTAGTAAGTAAACAATATTATCTATTTGTAATCAATGTCCCAGTATTGGCTATCAAGCACCAGGAGGTCACCAGCAGGTAGGTAGCCCAACCGGATTTTGGGAACTAGACACCAGACCTAGTTACATAGATGATATGTTAACAAAAAAAAAGTCATTCCAGTTATCTATCCTAGATTATATACAAAGTTATAAAGTTACAACTAATTATTTTCTAAATTAGCTCTAGACCGGGGCCCTCGTACCCAATTTCCAAAGAATCGCGCCCAAAGCCTGGAGGGCACCATGGTGGGCAAAACTCCGTCACGCAGGGGCTGTGTAAAGTAGGTAGATTTCCATCATGAAGTCTAATAATAGATAAATCTACATACTGATAACACAACACCACCGTGAATATTAAGTGCATAAATACAAACGGTAATACAAAATCTTTCCCTTCCCGACGGGACGCTTCTGAAATGTAAACACACAACGTCTCACCGGAAAAAAATTACTAAATATGACATATTTATACTTACATACATTTATACTTATTACTAATTAAGAAGGGCACGGCAGGGAAGAAAGTGATTACTTTCTTCTCTCTATTGCAAAAAGTTTCACTTTCTTCACTCATTTCAGTTTAGTAATGTTACCATTATTCAACGATTACAGAAAAACATTTATTTTTTATTAAACATTTATCAAGTGAAGAAAGTGAATTGCCTTCTTAATTAGTAATAAGTATAAATTAAAAAATAATTTGAAGTTGGAAATTAAATGCTTTTAAATGTTTCTTAACATTGTAAGAATTTATTTTAACAAAATAAATTGAAAAATGAATGAATTATTGGTGGAAATAATCAATATATTTTAAAATTTAAATATAATAATAATTACCTTCCTTGTTTATAACCTGCACTTGTTTATAACTGCACTACTTCACAATCATCACTAGTTGTTTTATAACTATGCTTATAACCTTTCACAACCATGCTTATAACCTACCAACAACATACCATAATCTTCACAACATCCTAATTTTGTTCATATTCTGGTTAGATCTGATCATGTAATACACGATTACAGAAAAAATTTAACATTACACTCGTGACGAAAGTAGAATTTACAACTCTCGTGAAATTACCACACGAGCGAAGCGAGTAAACGTTTCACTCGAGTTGTAAAATGATCTGCTTTCGTCACTTGTATAATAAATAACTATTATACTAACATTTATAGTAAAGTTATTTTAATTCTATACACTTTTTCGATCCGACCCTTAAGGGAAATCAGCTATTGAGGTCGTAGTCAGACGCGATTTTCGAAAAATTTCTTTAAATGTCCATCGATCCTACCCAGGAGATGACGAAAATGGGATCCGTTCAAAATTATATATATATATATATATATATATATATATATATATTTGTCTGTCGCAGTTTTTGCTTTATCGTTACTGAACTCGATATTTAATCGTTTTGTTTAAAAAAAAAAAAAAAAAAAAGATCTAGTTCGTTAAGGCTGAAATCGGACCAGTGGGAAGGGGGCACTGAAGGGGACTATAAGTCTGATCGAAACATTGTTTAGAATCAATCTTATTGAAAATTAAATTTACTATAAATATTGATATATACATTTATTCTCTATCTTGAATATTAACCGAGATATTTGCATTTTTCAGTTTTTAGCCTTCAGCAAACCCCCACTTCTACTCATGTTACATAAACAATACTCTGCTATACAATCAACGACTTTAATAATAACAAATATTGTGTTTCAATAGGCATTTATTATACGAGATATGTGCAAACTAGTTCTGTTGATCCACCCCCCCACCCTCTTAAGTTCTTGGATTACTAAAATTTGTAATTCAGATCAAAATTATTCTGATTCATTATAAATTGCAGTACTAGATATTGTATATAGTTTCTAATAAAATTAATATTTTATATCGGGATATATTTCAGTAATATTTTTTCTCGATATTTATAAACATAATATTCACGGTGGTGTTACCAGTATGTAGGTTTATCTATTGGAAAACTTCACTTGGGAAATCTCCTTAGTTCATGCAGGCCCTGCGTGAGGGTCTTTTTTTAATTTTAGATTAACCACCTCATACCATTGACAGTTATGGAACACCAAGCCAGGGAAAGTAGACTGTAGCTATGACATTGCTAGCTCAGCATTAGCATGCTGGCCGCGTGCTGTGTTTACTTTATAAGACTAAATGTCCATTTCTATGGAAGAGGGTCGCAGAGAAAACACCTCCTCTCCCATTTGTCATTGAAATGCATCCTGCTGTTCACGCCTTTTAGCAGATTTCCCTTAAGCTATTCAGGTCGTACTCATGACGCGATTTTCTAAATATTCCTTCAAATGTCAATTGATCCTATACAGGAGATAACGAAAATGAGGTCCGCTCAAAATTGTGTGTGTATATATATATATATATATATATATATATATATATATATATATATATATGTGTGTGTGTGTGTGTCTGTGTGTGTTATCGCTCTAGCAGTTGCAATTTTCGTTGGATCGTTATTCCTGGTAGAAAGCGAGGTTTAGAGGGGGAATTTCCTAAAATACACAATTCCAACTTTATTTTGCGTCGAATCGAAAAAATTAACAGATCCTATGTTATTGAAACTGTAATGTTGTTATGTGCCTCGGTTCACTATATTGAATACTAGCTCAGATACCCGGCTTCGCCCGGGAATTCAATTGAGGCTGAATGGTGATGGTATTTTTTAGCAGGCTTTACATTGCACAATATTTTCGACATTTACCCGTCCCAGTGTTTAGGATTGATACCCATCTTTGCCGTGGATTTGCTAATAATAGAATTATTTGTTCGATAAGGCTTCACAGCGTTCGATATTTTTATATTTCCCGTCTCTTATACATGTAAATATGGTGAATTTTCATTTCAGGCCTCTCTTTTAACCCCCCTCCCGTTCGAACCTAAAAATTTTAATATAACTTATAATCATGGAAGAATTAATACTAATTGATATACCGAGTTTTTTTAAGTTCGGTTCAGCCGTTAGTGCCCGCTAAAGTTTTAAAGTATAACTCATTTATAGTTAGGTATACGACAAAAGTGTATATAACAAAAGTTACTCCAAATAACAAAATACACAATTTTTGTTATGTTTATATTTGCGGAAAAACCAATAGGAAACGAAATATCGCTATTTTTAATTTCTGCCCTCCTTATAACCCCCACTCCTGCTCGTCCCCAGAAATGTTGGCATGGGTTGTTATAATTAAAGCGTTAGTGCTAATACATATACCGAGTTTTATTTAGTTCGATTGAGTCTTTTTTGGCAAATAATATTGTTGACTCCCGCTATAATTTTTAGCGTATAACGCATTTAAACATCGGTATACGACAAAAGTGTATATAACAAAAGTTACTCTAAATAACACAATAAACAACTTTTGTTATGTGCATATTTACCGAAAAACCAATAGAAAACGAAATATCGCTATTTTTAATTTCAGGCTTCCCTTATAACCCCCACTCCTGTTCGTCTCAGAGAAAATTAATATAGCCTAAAGTCTAAGTTGGGTTAGTAGTAATATACATACCAAGTTTCATAAAATTCGGTTCAGCCGTTTATGCGTGAAAAGGTAACAAACAAACAAACAAACAAACATACACGAAAGAAACAAAATGCAGATATGGTGTCTATGACATGTGAAACGAAAAGTTATCGTGAAATTTCGCGAAAAAAATCAGTGTACAGACAGAGGTTACAATTTTATATATATATATATATATATGTATATATATATATATATATATATATATATATATATATATATATATATATATATATATAGATTAGCAGAGATATTTCCTTATTTTAGTTTTCGGCCGTCTGTAAACCTCCACTCCTACTCGTGTCATATTAGCAATAAGCTGTTATATTTTGAAGCACTTCATTCCATGGTTAAATACCAAATATGGTTTTCATGGAACTATTTCTTTGTGAGACACTTGCATATACGCTATGTGATGGCCCCATCAATTTTTCGATTCTTCGTTGACCATGAAACGATTTTAGCAGATTTCCCTTAAGGGAAATCAGCTATTGAGGTCGTACTCATGATGCGAGTTTCGAAAAATTTCTTCAAATGTCCATCGATCCTACCCAGGAGATGACGAAAATGAGGTCCGTTCAAAATTATATATATATATATATATATATATATATATATATATTTGTCTGTTAACGCTCTAGCGGTCGCCAGTTTTGTTTGATCGTTACCAAACTCGGAATTTAATCGTTTTATGTAAAAAGGAAGATCAAGTTCGTTAATGGCTGAAATCGGACTAGTGGGAGGGGGGGTTTAGAGGGGGGATTTTTTGAAAATTCAAAATATCTCCGTTATTATGCGTCGGATCGTAAAATTGTATAGAATAAATCTTATTGCAAATTATAAATATTGTTATATACATTTATTCCCTATCTTGAATATTAACCGAGATATTTGCATTTTTATGAAATTTGGGCCGATAACGGATTTTTTAATTTCCCGCGAAAAGCTAGTTCCGCCCTTTGCCGTAACCGTTTGGCTCTGCTATGGAGATTTCTCTATTGTATAACTTCACGTGGGAAATCTGCTTAGTTTACGCAGCCCCTGCGTGACGGACTTATTTTTCATTCTTTACTCGAAAAGGTATATTTCATATACACCATACTCGATATTTAGGCGTTTCAGTCAACTCTGAAGTTCATATTTGTTATTGGCTGAAATTGGACCTGGAATAGTGGTGATAAGAGGGCCAGCACTTGGGAGATCTGCTTAGTTTACCTACGTGATGGGCTTTTATATATATATATATATATATATATATATATATATATATATATATATATATATATATATATATATCTATATATATATAAAATTGTAACCTCTGTCTGTACATTGATTTTTTTCGCGAAATTTCACGATAACTTTTCGTTTCACATGTCATAGACACCATAACTGCATTTTGTTTCTTTCGTGTCTGTTTGTTTGTTTGTTTGTTTGTTTGTTTGTTTATTTGTTTGTTTGTTTGTTACCTTTTCACGCATAAACGGCTGAACCGAATTTTATGAAACTTGGTATGTATATTACTACTAACCCAACTTAGACTTTAGGCTATATTAATTTTCTCTGAGACGAACAGGAGTGGGGGTTATAAGGGAGGCCTGATATTAAAAGTCGCGATATTTCGTTTTCTATTGGTTTTTTGGCAAATATGCACATAACAAAAGTTGTTTATTTTGTTATTTAGAGTAACTTTTGTCATAAACACTTTCATCGTAATCCGAAGTTTAAATGAGTTATACGCTAATGACTATAGCGGGAGTCAACAATATTATTTGGCACAAAAGACTCAACCGAACTAATTAAATCTCGGTATGTGTATTAGCACTGACGCCTTAATTATCATAAGCTATACCAACAATTCTATGGACGGGCAGGAGTGGGGGTTGTAAGGGAGGCCTTAAATTAAAAATAGCGGTATTTCGTTTTCTACTGGTTTTTCTGCAAATATGCACATGACAAAAGTTGTTTATTTTGTTATTTACAGTAAGATTTATTATATTCACTTTTGTCGTATAACAAAGTATAAACGAGATTTACACTAAATACTAAAGCGGGAGCCAACAATTTTGTTGGGCACTAACGATTGAACCGAAATTAAGAAGACTCGGTATGTGAATTAGCATTAATTCTTCCATGATTATAAGCTATATTAAAAATTTTAGGTTCAAAGGGGAGTGGGGCTGAATTATAAGATTATAAGAGAGGCTGAAATGAAAAACTCGCTTTTTTATTTTCTATTTGTTTTTCGGCAAACGTGCATATAACAAAAGTTGTTTACTTTGTTATTTAGAGTAACTTTTGTGTGCATTCACTTTTGTCGTAAAAAGGAAGTAAACACGGGATATACGCTAAACGGGAGTCAATAATTATATTAGTACTTATTTAAGGGGTTTTAATAAATGAATATTATGACAAATGATGTTATGTTTTCGTCTTATATGATAGTTCAAAGTATGATTCGGATTAGTGAGGTTATAAATCTTTGTCATCCCCTCCTCATTTATTTATTTTTCCTAGAAAATAACTTTATATAACGTTCTTTATTTCCAATAGAAATATAAACTATAAGAGCATTTCCATTATTTAATTTCCATAATGTACCTTGAAGTTATTGAAACAAATATCTAATATAATAATAATTAAACGTTAATGGTAATGTCATTATGACAAAAAACAATATGCGTTTAAACTCGATATGATATTTTCAGGGTACCACTATTATTTAATTCCATTCGGTAGATAAATTATAAAATAATGTTTTGCATCAATAATATAAATAGAAGAATGTTGAGAAGTCTCATCCGGGAGCGGAAGATGACGGGACCAGTTAATTGAGTTAACTTATTTCCCGTCTGGCATTCCTGGAAGCGATTTCCAGTGAGATTCACTATTACAAATATAATCTTACGTGCAAAACATTGCCTATACTATGTGAGCTCGGATTGGCTTTTGAAAGGAAATGTGTTCATTATAGATGATATTTAATTGTAATAAATGCTACCCATGATTATGGTTTGAACAATGAAGTCTTACATAAAAAATTAATTTTAGTATTAAAAAATGCCAACAACGGGTATAAACCCTTAAAACTGGGATGGGTAAATGTCAAAATAGTTTGCAAAGTAAAGCCTTGCCAAAAAAATACCATCACCATTCAGCCTCAAATGAATTCCCGGGCGAAGCCGGGTATCTGAGCTAGTATATATATATATCTATATATATATAAAATTGTAACCTCTGTCTGTACATTTATTTTTTTCGCGAAATTTCACGATAACTTTTCGTTTCACATGTCATAGACACCATAACTGCATTTTGTTTCTTTGGTGTTTGTTTGTTTGTTTGTTTGTTTGTTTGTTTGTTTGTTTATTTGTTTGTTTGTTTGTTACCTTTTCACGCATAAACGGCTGAACCGAATTTTATGAAACTTGGTATGTATATTACTACTAGCCCAACTTAGACTTTAGGCTATACTATTATTCTCTGAGACGAACAGGAGTGGGGGTTATAAGGGAGTCCTGAAATTAAAAATAGCGATATTTCGTTTCCTATTGTTTTTTCGGCAAATATGAACATAACAAAAGTTGTTTATTTTGTTATTTAGAGTAACTTTTGTTATATACATTTTTTTTGTATACCGAATTATAAACGAGATATACGCTAAAACCTATAGCTGAAGTGAACAATTTTATTTGGGACAAAAGAGCCAACCGAAATAAATAAAACTCGGTATGTGTATTAGCACTAATGCTTTCATTATAATCAGCCATACCAACGTTTCTAGGGACGGGCAGGAGTGGGGGTTATAAGGGAGGCCTGAAATTAAACTAAGCGATATTTCGTTTCCTATTGTTTTTTCGGCAAATATGAACATGACAAAAGTTGTTTATTTTGTTATTTAGAGTAACTTTTGTTATATACTTTTTTGTCGTATACCTAAGTATAAATGAGTTATACGTTAAAACCTTAGCGGGCACTAACGGCTGAACCGAACTTAACCAAACTCGGTATGTCAATTAGCATTAATTCTTCCATGATTATAAGTTATATTAAAATTTTTAGGTTCGAACGGGAGGGGGGTTATAAGGGAGGCCTGAAATAAAAATTCACCATATTTACATGTATAAGAGACGGGAAATATAAAAATAGCGAAGTCTGTAAAGAATTATCGAACAAATAATTCTATTATTAGCAAATCACCGGCAACGACGGGTATCAATCCTAAACACTGGGACGGGTAAATGCCAAAATATTGTGCAATGTAAAGCCTGCTAAAAAATACCATCACCATTCAGCCTCAAATGAATTCCCGGGCGAAGCCGGGTATCTGAGCTAGTATATATATATAAAATTGTACTTCATTGTCTATTTGTTTTTCGACAAACATGCACATAACAAAAGTTGTTTACGTTGATATTTAGATTAACTTTTGTTTTATACATTTCTCCAGGAACAATGTGTGGAGCAAGTAATTTACGTAGAAATATTGATATGCTCAACAATTCATTCCAATTTGAACTATGAGGTACCTCACCTGGAAAAATTAATTCAAATCTATGTTAATTTGTTCTATATTTTGTACTTAATAACTGAAATCTATGCATAATGCACAGGAGACGGGATATATGACAATTTGGAGGACAGTGAAGACTTACATAAGGAATTAATTTTATTAATAACAATTGCCAACAACGGGTATTAACCCTAAGCACTGGGACGGGTAAATGTCAAAATATTTTGCAAAGTAAAGCCTTGCCAAAAAAATACCATCACCTTTCAGGCTCAAATCAATTCCCGGGCGAAGCCGGGTATCTGAGCTAGTATATATATATATATATATATATATATATATATATATATATATATATATATATATATATATATATATATGTATGTATGTATGTTAATACACCTTATTTGAAAATCGTCTAGTAGGTAAAATTGTAATGTTTCATTTCCCTTTGGGGTAATCTTCAGATTTCAATTAAAATTTAATAAGGCGAACGACCTCTATTGGGATAGATATACACAGTCGTACCAAGTCATGCATTAGTGACGAGTAATAATAAATACTGAAGGAACTATAACAGTACTCATACTTATTATATGAACAGAGATGTAGGCAAATAGAACAGAAGCAAGTTCAAATCCTGCTCTGTCATATCCTGTAGAGGCATAGATCCCGGCACACATAGCTTAGTCCTGTAACATCCGGGTGACAATGCTACTGGTATAAAGAAATGTCTGTCACGCAGGAGCTGAGTTAACTTAGAATATTTCCCAAGTACTGGAGTAACACTTGTGATCTTATTTCACCAGATATTATCTATTTATATGTAAAAAAAACTGATGAGTAGAAGGCGGGGGGGGGGGGACTGAAGGCAGAATACAGATAGTACGAATAACTCGCTTAATACTTGACTTTCAAAACAATGTGTTGAACAACAATTCTAGGAAATCCAAAGTTTAACATGATAGGTTCTATAACATTTTATGATCTGACTCATAATAACGAAGATATTTTGAATTTTCTAATTTCCCCCTCTCAAAATCACCAATATTCCAGTTCGGATTTCAGCCAATGACAAATATCATCTTTCCAGTTGACTGAAAGGGCTAAATATCGAATATGATATATCTATAGATTAATATACATTTTCTAGTAAAGAAAGAAAAATGTTATCAAGTAAGAAATGAACACACTATGTATTTGCATGTACCTCAAACGCTAAAGGTTCTATGACCGGAATGTATGGTATTTAAGCATCCAATAAAGTGTTTGAAGACATAACAGCTTATTGTTAATATGACATGAGTAGGAGTGGTGGTTTACTGCTGGTCGAAAAATGAAATACGTGAATATCTCGGTTAATATAATAATGGTGGTATTTTATATACCAAGGCTTCAATGTGTGCAATTACTCTTCCCTTCTGTGCCTATTTGTTTTCCGTAAAGGAAACTGTTGGGGATTCCAGATTAGAAAATTTAGTTATGAAGAATAAATGGAAATTAGTTCCTAATATGTGCCTTTCCACTGCTTGACAAATCGTGAATAACACAAACCATAATCATGGATAGCATTTATTATAATTAAATGTCATCTATAATGTACATATTTCCTGTCAAAAACCAATACCACTGCACATTGTTTAAGCAGCTTTTTTTTTCTTGTTTTTTTTTTTTTTAAACAACATAAGCTGATTACATGAACTAGTAAAACAAGAATTATATCTAAGACTTAATTTTTAAAAAACAGGCTAAAAAGGTTCACCAGGCGAAGCAACAACAAAAAGCCAAACCAAAGAAGAGAGCCATAACCAAAACAGGCCTACTGTGTTCATCCAGATTTCTTCGTTCCTCTTCCCCCCAGCTTCCCTAGAAGAAATATGCTATTTGATTACAAAATTACCTTCCCACATGGCAAGACATAATTATACAGCAACTCATTACCAACTAATCGAAGCTCTAATTTATAAATTTGGTTTTTAGACCTTTCTAAGGCTTTTCATTGAACTGAAGAAACGAACCTAACCTACAATAAGATGACCGTAATGCAGTGGTTTATAATAAGCAGATTTCATTAATATACATATTCATACAAATTAATGAACCTCTTTAAGAAAATTCACAATTTACACATACATCATTGCTAGCTTCGCTCTATATTCTTTGTAAATTTATTCCATGTCAAGAGAAAGCGTAAATATGACGGAATGATAAAATCTCAAAAGGAAATAACTTTTTTCCGATTTTGTTTTTGTTTTTGAATAAAAAGAGATATTTTCTCCTCCGCATAATTATTTATACCTACTCACAAGTTTGTTATTCATTGGTCATTATTCATGACTGAAAAACAATGCGTTCAATTGTGGATGAAAATGTGGACAAAATTTCATCCTTGAAGCAACATGTAGACGGTGACTGCCTCCACATTAGCAATACCCTGTGACGCAGGGGCTGCGTAAACTAAGCAGATTTCCCAACGACTGGTAATTCACATAATTCCCCAATCTCATAGTATACTTTACATTTCTAGGTACAAATGTGGTGTAGAAATAGGGGTATACTGAAGTATTGAAAACAAGACTGTACTAATATCTCACTTAATATTTGAATTAAGAGAAAATGTATAGAAAATAATTGTAGTTTAACGAGATTTTTCTAATACAATTTTTCTGTCTGACTCTGAATAACGGACATATTTATAATTTTCAATTTCCATTTCCTTAAACTCCCCCCCCCCATTTCCCGGTTTTGATTTCTGGCATTACCTTAATATGATCTTGAGTGTTCAACGAAACAGTAAGGTATAGATCAAATTATCTTATTTTCGAAATAAGAACGTAAAATCTTAATAGATGGCGTCATCACACTACGTATTTGCGTGTACCTCACACGCTAAAGGTTCGATGAAAACAATATTTGGTATCTAAGCACCCAATAAAGTGTCACATGGCATACCAGCTTATTGTTAATAAGACATGAGTAGGAGTAGGGGTTTACTGATGGTCGTAAACTATAATATGTAAATATTTCGGTTAGTATTCAATATAGAAAAAACATGTACAGAAGAACATTTATAAAACATTACATTTGCATGAAGATTGACTTTATGCAATTTTTTGATCCGACGCGTAATAACGGAGATATTTTGAATTTCGAAATTCCCCACCTCTAAATCCCCCTCCTCCAGTCCGATTTCGGCCGTAAATGTTCATTTTTTAAATAAAAACCTTTATTTTTAAATAAAAAGTTTTAATATCGTGTTTGGTTACGATGAATCAAAAATTGCGACCGCTGGAGTGTTAACAGACAAATGTATATATATCTTCATATATATAATTCTACTGTACGTGTGTACAGTGTGTCGTCACTGAACTCCTCCTAAACGGCTGGACCGATTTGAATGTTTTGTATGCGTTTGGGTGGCCCGGATGGTTTAGCGTCACATAACAGCCCGGCAGATGGAGTAGTAGTGGGGGTTGTAAGGGAGGCCTAAAATTAAAAATTGCAATATTCCGTGTACTATTGTTTTTTTTTGGAAAATATGCAAAGGATAAAAGTAGATTATTTTGTTATTTAGAGTAACTTTTGTTATATTCACTTTTGTCGTATAACAAAGTAAATACGATATATCCATTAAAGAATTAAAGTGGGAGCTAACAATTTTATTGGACACTAATGATGAACTTAACAAAACTCTATATGTAAATTAGCATTAATTCTTTCATGATTATAAGCTATATTCATTTTTAGCAGATTTCCCCCAAGGGAAATCAGCTATTGAGGTCGTACTCATGACGCGAGTTTCGAAAATTTTCTTCAAATGTCCATCGATCCTACCCAGGAGATGACGAAAATGAGGTCCGTTCAAAATTTTATATATATATATATATATATATATATATATATATATATATATGTCTGTTAACGCTCTAGCGGTCGCAATTTTTGTTTGATCGTTACCAAACTGGGAATTTAATCGTTTTATGTAAAAAGGAAGATCAAGTTCGTTAATGGCTGAAATCGGACCAGTCTGAGGGGGGATTTTTGGAAAATTCGAAATATCTCCGTTATTATGCGTCGGATCGAAAAATTGTATAGAATCAATCTTATTGCAAATTAAATTTACTATAAATATTGTTCTATACATGTATTCTGTATCTTGAATCTGCATTTGTATTCTGCATTGGTCGGCAGGAGTGAGCTGTTTGGTACTTTCCGAAGAGAGCTCTGGCGGCCGTTTTCGTAACTATTCGTCCCTCGTGTATAAGTTTAGTGATCCCTTACTACTTACTACACTTGTTATTGGGCAGATTTCTCTATTGTAAAACTTCACGTGGGAAATCTGCTTAGTCTACGCAGCCCCTGCGTGACGAACTTTTTTAGATTCGGGCTGGAGTGGGGGTTATAAGGGAAGCCTGAATAAAAAATTCGCAATATTTCATTTTCTATTTGTTTTTAGGCAAACATGCACGTAACAAAAGTTATATATATATTATATATATATATATATATATATATATATATATATATATATATATAACTAGCTAAGGTACCCGGCTTCGCCCGGGAATTCATTTGAGGCTGAATGATGTGTTATTTTTTTTGGTTTTAAAGCCTTTAGTTTGCACAGTATTTTGACATTTCCCCGTCCCAGTGTTTAGGGTCTATACCCGTCGTTGCTGTGTGCTGAATGATGATAGTATTTTTTTGGGCAAGGCTTCAATGTTTACAACTACACTTCCCGTCTGGGCGTATTGTTTTCCCGTGAGAGTCAGGCAGGCAACTTATAAATGAGAAATTGTACTTTTGAAGAATAAATAAAAATGTGTTCCTAATCTATCCCTTTCCACTTCTTATGTCTCCTTTTTGAATACTTAAAATCATAATCATGGATTGCATTTATTACAATTAAATATATAATGAAACTTATTTCCTGTCAAAAACCAATCCGAGCACATGTAGTTTAAGCATAATTTTGTACATTAGATTATATTCGTAATAGCGTAATAGCAGAGCTCAGTGGAAATCACTTCCAGGAATGGCAGCATTTCACTGGTAATAAGATAACTCAATTAACTGTTTAGGCTCCTGTCATCTTCCGGTCCAGCATGAGGGCTAAACACCATGATTTTCTTAAAATATTGATTCAGAGTATTATTTTAATAATTTATCTACCTGACGGAATTAAATAATAGTATTACGCTAAAAATAATTTCATTTATATTCAAAGAGATGGGTGAGGGGAAGAGATTGTAGCCCTCCCAGCAAAATAAGTAATACTTTAAATCATATTAAGTTTAACCGGATATTGTCTTTTTTCATAATGGCATTACCATTAGCGTCTAATTGTTATGATGGTACATATTTGTTTCAATAACATCAAAATATCGGAAATAAGATATATATTAGCAGAACCAAAGAGTTTGCTTCCCTACAACTTCCGCTATCGCTCCTTGTGCCAATTCAGCATGACTTTGTTTAAATAATACATTATACAAATTAAATAACGGAAATGCTCTTATAGTATACATTTCTATTGGAAATAAATAACAATGTTATTCTCTAGGAAAAATAAATAAATGAGAAGGAGGCGACGGAGATATATAACCTCACTAATCCGAATCATATTTAGAGTTATCCTATGTGACTTTAACACAAAATCATTTTTCATAATATGCATTCATTAAAAACGCTTAAATAAGCACTAATAAAATGAATTACTCCGGCTATAGTTTTAGCGTATATCCCGTGTTTACATCATTTTACAAAAAAAGTGAATACAACAAATGTTACTCAAAATAAACAACTTTTGTTATGTGCATATTTATCGAAAAATCAATGCGAAACGAAATATTGCTATTTTTCTTTTCAGGCCGCCTCTACAACCCCCCACTCCTGTTTGAACCTAAAAATTTTAATATAGCTTATAATCTTGGAAGAATTAATGATAATTCACATACCCAGTTTTTTTTTAAGTTCGGTTCAATCGTTAATGCCCAACAAAATTGTTAGCCCCCGCTCTAGTTTTAAGAGTATATCTCGTTTATACTTCATTATACGACGATAGTGTATATAATAAATGTGTCTCTAAATAACAAAATAAACAACTTTTGTTATGTTCATATTTGCCGAAAAACGAATAGAAAACGAAATACTGCTATTTTTAAATTTAGGCCTCCCTTACAACCCCCACTCCTGCCCGTCCCTAGAAATGTTGGTATGGCTTGTTATAATGAAAGCGTTAGTGCTAATACATATCCGAGTTTTATTTATTTCGGTTGGGTCTTTTGTCCCAAATAAAATTGTTCATTCCCACTATAGGTTTTAGCGTATATCTCGTTTATAATTCGGTATACGAAAAAAGTGTATATAACAAAAGTTACTCTAAATAATAAAATAAATAACTTTAGTTATGTACATATTTGCCGAAAAACCAATAGGAAACGAAATATTGCTATTTTTAATTTCAGGTATATATATAGATTTATTTCTCGCTCGCTCTCTCCATTTATGTGGTGCGAACATATAATTTTTAGTAGTGGTAAAGCTTTATCTTATCGTTTTAAGGCTATCATAGATAGAGATTTTTTGAAGAGATGCCTCCTATTTCAGGCAAAAAACTTGCTGATAATTCAATTTCACCGTCGCCATAAAGGGTGAGATTTATGACTATAGGAATGTGTGTGGAAGGGGCAGGATATTCCCCTTCTCCAGCTCCAGGAGGCGATGTCCCACTAGCCTCCTTCCAGCAACTCCAGTCTCTGCCCGACATCCGACAGGCATGTTCTTCTAACGTGTTACTAACGTTCGCTTTCATCTCAGTGCCCAACCGCGCGCGCTTCACTATTACTCAGAATCCTACGGTGAGTCTAAATTTATTTATTTCTGCTCAGCAATGAACTTATATAGTACCTATATTAATTTATTTCTTTGATATTGCTATAACGCCTTACATTTATTAGACTCATAAAAAAGGTTTTTCAACTTGAACTAGTCACTAATTATTGTTTTCATCCTACGCTCTATACTAATATTAGATTATTTCCTTTAAGGGAAATCTGTAATTGAGGTCTTACTGAATGGTGAAGTTATTTTATTAGCAAGGCTTTACTTTGTACAACATTTTGACATTTATCCGCCCCAGTGTTTAGGGTCTATACCTGTCGCGACGGGTTAATATTTTAATATTGTTAATATTTTAATATTAACAAATCCACAGCAACGACGCGTCGTGGATTTGTTAATATTAAAATTCTAGGAAAATACTTCACTGTCCTCCATATTGTCTTATTTCCCGTCTCCTGTGCATTAAACATAGATTTGAATTATTAAGGACAAAATATTAACATAGATTTGAATTAATTATTCCAGATGAGGTACCTGGTAGTTCATATTGGAAAGAATTGCTGAGTATATCAATATTCTACGCTAATTACTTGCTTCATACATTGTTCCCGAAAAAATGTATAAAACAAAAGTTACTCTAAATAACAAAGTAAACCACTTTTTTATGTGCACGTTTGTCGAAAAACAAATAGACAATGAAATATATTTCAAATGTCCATCGTTCTGGTAGTTTCAAATTATCTTTATATATATAATTCTACTGTACATGTGGATGTCACTGAACTCCTCCCTAGGTGGCTGGACCGATTTGAATGATTTTTTTTATATACGTTTGGGTATAAGAGTGGGGTTGTAAGGGAGGCCTAAAATTAAAAATAGCGATATTTCGTTTCCTATTGGTTTTACGCCAAATATTCACAGGATAAAAGTTGTTTATTTGGTTATTTAGAGGAACTTTTGTAAAGTTCACTTTTGTCGTAAAACAAAGTATAAACGAGATATACACTACAAAATTAAAGTGGGAGCCAACAATTTTATTGGGCACTCACGATTGAACCGAACTTAACAAAACTCCATATGTAAATTAGCATTAATTCTTGCATGATCATAAGCTATATTAAATATTTAAGGTTCGACCGGGAATGGTTACAAGGGAAGCCTGAATAAAAAACTCGCGATATTTCATTTTCTATTAATTTTAGGCAAACGTGCACATAAAAAAAGTGTAATTAAAAGTAGCTTTTGTTTTAAACATAATATTATTAAATTTAATATCCTAATCGCTTGAAATATCATGCAGGACACCGTCTATCGGGTCCGCTAGTATATATATATATATATATATATATATATATATATATATATATATATATATATATATATATATACACACACAGTTTTGAACGGAATCTCATTTTCGTCATCTACTAGGTAGGATCGATGGACATTTGAAGAAAAATTTCGAAAATTCCGTCATGAGTACAACCTCAATAGCTGATTTCTCTTAAGGGAAATCTGCTAAAAACTGTATACGAACCAATCTTATTGTAAATTCAATTGCCTATAGATTTTGTTACATACATTTATTCTCTATGTTTAATACTGAAGGAGAAATTAGCATTTTTTAGTTTCTTGCCTTCAGTAAACCCAGTCTCCGACTCGTCTCATATTAGCAATGAGCTGTTATATGATGAACCATTTTATTGCATGCTTAAATACCAAATATATTTTTTCATTGAGCGTTACTGTGTGAGATAAATGCAAATAAGTAGTGCTTTGACGCCATAAATTAAGATTTTGTGGACGTGAATCGAAAATATTTATTTGCTTTCTATCATACTTGATATTTAACTTTATCATTACATATTGAAGATCGTATTAGTTAATCACTGAAATCGGGGGGAGAATTTTGAAAATTCAAAATATCTCCCTTTATATTAATCGTATAACAAAATGTTAAAGATCCAATCTTGTTAATCTATTCATGCTCTACAATTATTGTTATGTACATGTTTTCGTAACTCAAGTACTAAACGAGTAATTTGTACTCTTATGTTTTCAGACTTCAGTACCCCCTCCCTCCCCCACAGGCCTTTTATCATCGGTTTTTTTTATAGAAATAGAGAATATGTGACATGATGAGAAGTGGGATATACCAGAACGTGGGAAATCTGCTCATTTACGCAACCCCTGCGTGACGGATTTTACTTCCCCATGTAAATTAAAGGAAGTATGGTTTTCAGTTTTAAGATCATTATCCGTTTTGGCTCTTTCAGAATTATTGAGTAAGACGTTTGTTCGCAAAACTCAAAAACCACTAGCGTCAAAATTTTGAAATTACGTTGTAAGGTTAAAATTGAAATTTTATGAGTACTTATTAGATATAAAGAAGCCTTTATTTATCATACAATATTTCTTGATTGTTCTTTGACATGTTATTGGTATGTAGACGTCATAAACCACATTCAACTTGCAATAATTATAGCTAAAACATTGTGTCAAATGAAAATTATAAGAGTTACTTTCTCGAAAATGACTTCCGAAATCTATGAATATTTATTGTGGCAAATAGTGAAGAAAATGTATTATTTCACTTTCATCTTCTGGTTAAAAAATAATAATTAGTAAATAAGTTGATATTAACCTAAGGTTTAGTCATTTAAATGTGAATAACTAAATATTCGTATACATTTTTAACCGTAAACTCACTGCATAAAAACACACAACAAGTCATGAAATATAATTTATAATATCCACTAAAAAAAAAAAAAATTACGATAGTTCAAGCAGGGACTGCGTAAACTAAGCAGATTTCCCAAGTGATGGTATAACACTTGTGATCTCATGTCACCACATATTTTAAAAAACCAATGAGAAAAAGGGTTATGGGAGAGGGGTTACTAAGGTTTGAAGAAGTAGAAATAACCGGCTTAATACTTAAGTTACGAAAAAATGCACAGAACAACAATCGTAGAAAATCAATACGTTAACAATATTGGTTCAATAACATTTTACAATCCCACTAATAATAAAGGAAATATTTTGAATTTCCAAGCCCTCGCCCCCCCCCCCCCGTGGAGGGAGAAGTATACTCCTATTTTTACATTGTATTTAAAAGAAGATTTGTTCTTCAACATTCTTCGAGCCAACTCATAATAACATAGATATTTCGAAATCTCCCTCTATACCCCTTCCTAGTGGTTCCATTTCAGTCATTAACGAACTTTTCCTTTAGTTTGCATGAAAAGCTTATAAATTGAGTTTGGGAACAAGATTTGCGAATGTTACAGCGATATATATATATATATATAGACAAGATATCTGCAATTTATGGCTTTGTTGTCTGTGAGTTTTTTTTTTGTTACCTTTTCACGCTCAAACTACTGAACCGAATTTTGTGAAATTTCATACGTATAGTACTACTGACGCAACTTAGACTATAGGATATACACTAATATTTGCCTGGAATGAATATTTCGTTTCATATATATAACAAAAGTTTTTTATTTTGTTATTTAAAGTAACGTATGCCATATTCATTTTTATCGTATACCGAAGTATAAATGAGATATACGCTAAAACCTACAGCAGGAGGCAACAATTTTATTGGGCACAAAAGTCTGAACCGAAATCAACAAAAGTCGGTATGTCTATTATAACTCAGCCATGGTTAAAAGCTGTACCAACATTTCGAGGGACGAGCAGGAGGGGGGGGGGGTTGTAAGGAAGACCTGAAATTAAAAATAGCAACATTTCGTTTCCTATTAGTTTTTCTCCAAACATGCACATATGAGAAGGTGTTTACTTTGAGTATTTTTTTTTATATTACAACGAGATATACGCTAAAAACTATTTCCCGAATCAACTATTTAATTAGTACTTATTAAAATATTTTTAATATAGGCATATGACAAATGATATTATGTGTTTAGACTGATAATGTAGTTTTCTAAGTACGATATGGATTAGGGATCCTGAATGTGTCCGGGACTGTTTTTGGGAATAGAAATTGTGAATATCATAGTTTGTAATAAAAAAAGTCCGTCACGCAGGGGCTGCGTAAACTAAGCAGATTTCTCACGGGAAGTTTTAAAATAGAGAAATTTCACGAGAGCCGATCAGTCAAGGGAACGGCAGAACTAGCTTTTGGCGGGAAAGTCACCCGTCCGTTAGCCGCTCAGATTTAATAAAATGCAAATATCTCGGTTAATATTCAAGATAGAGAATAAATGTATATAACAATATT
Organism: Riptortus pedestris; assembly: GCA_019009955.1. Classification (NCBI taxonomy): domain Eukaryota; kingdom Metazoa; phylum Arthropoda; class Insecta; order Hemiptera; family Alydidae; genus Riptortus; species Riptortus pedestris. Next base: position 10,077,292 of record CM032231.1, read on the forward strand.
TATAGTAAATTTAATTTGCAATAAGATTGATTCTGTACAATTTTTCGATCCGACGTATAGTAACGGAGATATTTCGAATTTTCTAAAATCCTCCCCTATAAATCCCCGCCTCCCACTGCTCCGATTTCAGCCGTTAACGAACTTGATCATTTTTTTTACATAAAACGACTAAATATCGAGTTTGGTAACGATCACACAAAACTTGCGACCGCTAGAGCGGTAACAGACAAATATATATACATATATATATATATATATATATATATATATATATATAAATATATATACAGTTTTGAACGGACCTCATTTTCGTCATCTACTAGGTAGGATCGATGGAAATTTGAAGAAAAATTTCGATAATTCCGTCGTGAGAACAACCTGAATAGCTGATTTCCTTCAAGGGAAATCTGCTAAAATGCTATCAATTAATATGACATTTGTGACCAATAATGTTTTCAACAACGAATTGGGATTGGATAGTAACCACTTAACGTTTAGCCTGACAATTTCGGCAATAGTTCATCGATTGTCCAGAAAGGTGTAAAATTTAATAAATGTACAAACTCAGCCAGCCTTGCATTGAGAACATTCTCACTCATTATTCTGCCTAAATAGTCCCCAGCAAAGCTACCTCAGTAATGGTTCTTAATAACCATGAACGAATGAAATCCGTGATTATAAATAATATTGTCCACGATGTTTTCAACAGTGCAGACGGGCATTTTAGCAGAGTTCCCTTAAGGGAAATCAGCTATTGAGGTTGTACTCATGACGGAATTCTCAAAATTTTTCTTCAAATGTCCATCGATCCTACCCAGGAGATGACGAAAACGAGGTCCGTTCAAAACTGTATATATATATATATATATTTAGATATATATATAATTTGTCTGTTACCGCTCTAGCGTTAGCAATTTTTGTCTTATCGTTACCAAACTTGATATATAATCGTTTTATACAAAAAGAAAGATCAAGTTCGTTAACGGCTGAAATCGGACCACGGGGAGGGGGGGTTTAAAGGGGGAGGATTTCGAAAATTCCTTATATCTCCGTTATTATGCGTCGCGTCGAAAAATTGTATAAAACCAATTATATTGCAAATGTAATTTTCTATAAATGTCGTTATGTACATTTTTTCACTATCTTGATTAGCTACTGAGATATTTGGAGTTTTTAGTTTTTGATCTTCAGTAAAGCCTCACTCCTACTCATCTCATATGTTCAATATTCTATTATGTTATGAAGCACTTTATTTGAAGCATAAATACCAAATATTGTTCTCATTGAATTTTTAAGTTTTGAGATAAATCCAAATATGTGGTGCACGTGGGAAATCTGCTTAGTTAACGCAGCCCCTGCGTGACGGGCATTTTTATTTTTGTCTAGGTATAAACGTAAATTCACTATATTTAGCCTGAAGAGTATATTAACGATAATTGTATTGTCATTTAAGCAAGTTACTAGATATTTAATTACTCTTTGTGGCGATATATAACGGGATAGGGATGGTAAATTATAGTTCATATTGTAGAATGGACTTCGTTGACTACTCACTAAAAAAGTCATTTGGAAATTTTGAAAAAAATGAACGGACATAATTAACAAGAAGTTCCCTTTTTTAATTAATTTACAATCGTGGCACTTTTGGATACATTTTTTACTAAGTTCTCAAATTTCAGAAATCATCAAAAGTATACTGCCCGACACTTATTTTCGTTTCTTTACTCTGTTTAGCTACTGGTAATCTTGAAAATATAATTAGAAACCGGAAGGAATTTTGCCCGTTTACAGGTTGACAGTAGAACTTGTCCTCGCCAAGCTACCGGGCGAATGCATGTGAACCAGTTCCGTGCACACCTAGATCCTGGCAGGCGGGTTACTGGCCTCTACATCCATATGGAGGTCACTCGATATACAGCTAATACCTATCTATTATATTAGTCCAATATCTCTCTCTCTCACGCAGACACACACAAACACACACACACACACACATACACAACAAACACGAAAACGAGAACGAGAGCGTCTGACATTAGACGACTTAAGTTTCTTCCCCAAATATCGACTTCATAAGGCAAAAATAGCGACTGTTTGAGCGATAACAGACAAATATATAATATAAATTATATTATATATATATATATATATATATATATATATAAAGTTTATAGGGACGACAATAATTCGTTACGTTTTTGTTTTTTTTTTTTTTTTTTTTTTTTTTTCTAACAAAAGTTCTGTATTAACTGATTTCCCTGAAGGGAAATCAGCTTTTGAGGTCGTACTCATGACGTGATCCAACCCAGGTGTTGACAAAAATGTCCAAAGTCCATTCATAATTATATATATTTGGTAAATCAAGTAAAGTGCTGGAACCGCCAGTATAGATGATACTGTTGTCATATCTGTCGGCGCATACCGTCGTCACTGGCTGATGGTCTAGAACAGGGGTCTCCAAACTTTCCAGCCTTAGGGCCATACTGATTACTCCAGTAAGTTCCGAGGGCCAAAACCATATTATCATTGTTCCCGGTGGTAAAAAGTGAAATACATCTTAAATCTCTTTTAGTAATTGGTACAAGTAAAATTAGTCCACAACTACAAACTATTGTCAGTGGAAAATCTCAATTACATAAATCTCATTAGTATTTCATATGTCATTATGCTTCTTATAAGTTATGTTTTTATTTAAAATGTTAGTTGGATTCATTTCAATAATTTGTTAGTTATTATATACTGAAGTTAAATTTTCTGCATGTTATACTTGTCTTTACTCATTACAATTCTGTGTTTCTTTATCCAACTTATCACAAAAACAATAACAATAAGCCTACAACAATGTTATGAGTAGTTAGCTCATGACCATATCAATGTAGATGTCATATTAATAATTATTCAACATAAAATTAGAAAACTTCAGTAAACTAAATTTAATTTGCTATAAAAAATATGTTCTCTATAAGGAGTTTTCAAGTATGCTAGCTCCGCGGGCCGGATGTGGCCCTCGGGCCGTAGTTTGGAGACCCCTGCTCTAGAACACAAAAACACACACACACATATATATATACTTATATAGTCTGTTAAAACTCAAGCAGTCGCAATATTCGTTTGATCGTTGCAAAACTTGATATTTAATCATTTTATGTAAAAAAGAAAGCTCATGTTCGTTAATGGCTAAAATCGGACAAGTAGGAGGAGTGGGTTAGAGGAGGGATTTTTGATAATTCGAAATACACGTATCTCCGTTACTATAGTCGGATCGAAAAATTGTGTAAACCAATCTTATTGCAAATTAAATGTACTATATATATTTATTCTCTATGTTGAATATTAACCGTGATATTTGCATTTTTCAGTTTTCAGGCTTCAGCAAACCCTCACTTCTGCTTACGTTAGATAAACAATACTCTGTTATGTAATAGGCCACTTTATTCGAAGCTTAAATGCCAAATATTGTTTTCAAGAGACCTTTATTTTACGAGATACATGCAAATATGTTCTGGTAACCCCAACCCCCTCTTAAGTTCTTGGACTTCTAAAATTTGATTGATTGATGTAAAAATTATTCTGATTCATTATAAATTATAGTACTAGATATAGTAAATAGTTTTCAATAGATTTAATATGTTACATTAGTAGGGAGGTTTCCTATTATCGTTCGTATTTATTCGCTTAGTATTGGCGGGGGTTTTGTAGATTTATCTATTGTTAAACTTCACGCGGGAAATCTTCTTACTTTAAGCATATATACAAGCTACCCGCTTCGTTCGTGGAGTTAATAGACGCTGGAAAATTATTGTTTTTTTTCTTTCATTTTTTGGATGGTATGTACATGTTCCGTTACTATGCAATCCCATTTCGTAGTTGACAACATTATGGTCCATAAATATTTCTATCATGGACAGCACTTTTCTTTTATTATAATTAATATTAACAATTTATATTCATAAAGGATATCCCACTTACAGCTGCAGCTATTTTATGCATTTAATAGCCATTATTCAGAAAATTCTTTGGTGAGCCCGAGTATAAATTTAGTATTCGTAGTTTTGCATAGTATTCTCTATTATATTTAACATATTAACGGAGCAATGTTAATAAATGGTTCACATGACTGAATGCATTTTCCCATCAGTTCGGATCCATTTAACATTGTTTCCAGTTCTTCCCAGTATTAAAATGCCAATGTTTTAATGATATGCAGAAATATACTCACATTATTAAAGCATTAGAAATGCAGGAGAATTCATAACAAATTGCTTGAATAGCCAAACGTGTTGCAGGATTGAGAACAGAGAGCTAGTGGGGAGGAAGTGTCAGGGTTAAGCAACAGAACACGAATTATTTAAACTCTAAATTCTGTTCATATTCTAATGTTCATATTTTTCTTTACACATGCATTCAATGTTCCATTAATTTTCAATTTTTGTTTTGAAAATTAAATAATTTCTTAAATACATTAAAGGAAAGAATGACTTATTTATCATACATTAGTTTGGGTGAGATAAAGAGAGAGGTAGGGGTACAAAATACTTTCTTCCCCCTGCAGCCTGTTAATGGTGTTAAAAACTAACCATACAGTTGAAAGGTTCACGCCTATCACTATAATTTATCAGGGTGAGGTCAAATTAAGTTCAAACATTATAATATATATATATATATATATATATATATATATATATATATATATATATATATATATTGGTATAACACCAGTACTTGGGAAATCGGCATTGTTTATGCAGGCTCTGCTTGACGCTCTTTCCCTAACAGCAGTTCAGATCTTGTCAGTCCTCGTCAAAAGACCTCAGATAAGATGCAATTTGCCAAAGTTCTTCAAAACACTCGAGTGTTCAGTTGATGCTCGCGGCATACATCTAATGCTTGAAAGTTGGCATTTGTGAGCTGTCACACCTCCAAAATGGTCGGCGTTTGAAAGGCTTGTTAATACCCTTCTTGTCACTCATTCCAAGCCCGAGCACGAAGAAAGTGTATTCCCGAGCTCATTTGGGTACTTTTCCTCATGAATATTCAAATTATTGTCTCGAATACCTGGCTCAACGCTACGGGTATACAAACAATGTATTGTTTTCTTAACTCGTTTGGTGTCAAAGCACATCAGCATTATTTAAAATAAAAAAAGTCCGTCACGCAGGTGCTGCATAAACTATACCGATTTCCCAAGTACTGGTGTTATACCATTATATATATATATATATATATATATATATATATATATATATATATATATATGTGTGTGTGTGTGTGTGTGTGTGTGTGTGTGTGTGTGAGTTACCTCTTAGCCTCAATTATTGTTTGATCGTTACCAAACACTCGATATTTAGTCGTTCTATGTATACAGAAAGATCAAGTTCGCTAACGGCTGAAATCAGACCAGAGGGGTTTAGAGGGGGAGAATTTGGAAAATTCCAAATATCTCCGTTACTATACGTCGGTATGAAATAGTATATATTGTAGAATCAATCTTATTGTCAATTAAATGTTCTATAAATATTGTTTAGTACATTTATTCTCTATCTTGAATATTAACAGAGATATTTGCATTTTTCAGTTTTCAGCCTTCAGCAAACCCCCACGTCTGCTCATGTTAGATAATCAATACTCTGTAATATATTAAACCACTTTTTTCGAAGCTTAAGTACCAAATATTGTTTTCAAGAGACCTTTATTATACGAGATACATGCAAAAATGTTCTGGTAACCCCCCCCCCCCTGGCCTAACTTCTTAGACTACTAAAATTTGATTGATTGAGATAAAAATGATTCTGACTCATTATAAATTGCAGTACAGTAGACTCCCGATTATCCTAATCCCGATTAACCGATTCTCTCGCTTAACCGAAACATTTTGAGTTGCTAGGGAGGGGGAAAAAAATTACTTCGTCCTAGCTTCGCGGAAAGAAGCGTGAGAAGAGGGTGTGGGAGCGCATTACATTGACTGACGATGACATCGCAGACATTGTCTCCAAAGAAGAAGAAGATTATCATCCCGATCGAAATTGGAACAGAAGCTCGCATTACACACACCCAAGCGACAGATGCTCTGGAGACGGTGCTTCGATACATCGAACAACAACCCCCTGTCGTTCTGATATACTTACCCTTCAGAAATGGCGTGACTACGCATCGACAAAAAAAATTTCAGAAGCTCGGCAAAGAAAAATCACCGATTATTTTAAACGATGAAGTTTTTTTTTTCTTTTTAAGTCTATAGTTTTATAAATACATATGTACGTAGTTATTTTAATTGTTAGATAAAATAAAAAAAATTTCAAGTACATAAACGTGTTTTTTATTCTAATTGATCCATTTTCACGCAGAAATTTCGGACTCCTGTTTAACCGAAATTTTCGCTTATCCGAAACCCCTCGGTCCCGAAGGTTTCGGTTAATCGGGAGTCTACTGTACTAGATATAGTATATAGTTCCTACAGGACTAGATACAGTAAATAGTTTTCATTAAAATTAATATGTTATATTCTGATATATTTCAGTAATTGTTGTTCTTTCTGCTAAGAAGTTGACAGACCTGTTCGTTTACCTTTCAGACGCTTCCCGCCGGCAGGTTATTGAAATTGACAGATTTACTTACTTGTTTATTGGGGTTTGGGGCGTCGCTCCAAAGTTCGTCCTCAATGGCGCGTTCAAAGGCTAATCAGGAAGGGTTATCTACAGGTTACCATCCTTTTCTAGCCAGGGTGGGCCTAAGGAGTTTATTTAATGAGGCCGTCATTAAATAAATTTCCACTGCCCAGGGCGGGATTCGAACCCGCCACTCTAGGTCTGCCATGGGAGATTAGGACCAACGCCCTAACTCGCACGGCCAACCCGAGCCCAGTAAGTAGATTTAACTATTGTTCTCTAGGAAAACCTGCTTAGTTTACACAGCCCCTGCGAGACAGAATTTTTTCATTATCCTCATTATTAACCCAGATATTTGCATTTTTTACTTTTCGGTTCTGAGTAAAAAAAAAAAAAAATAAGTTGTTATATTATGATGCACATTATTTGAATCTCAAAGTTTGGTTATAATACAAATACGTCACGTGGGAAATCTGCTTAATTGACAGAAATTGCTTAGTTGTCGAAAAACTAAATTTATTTTAGTCCATGAAAAAAATTCGTAAAACAATAACATAACGTTTATTTGATGAAAATAAAAGATATTACTCAGTTCTTACGTTTTTCCAATGTTTACACCTCGGTGGGAAAACCATTATGTTTTAAGTTCATCTTTCTATACAAATATCTGAGTTTTGTCTGATTTTATTTTTAAATTTGGCGGGGAACAAGGTTTATCGCGTTTCACACCTTTGTATGAACAATGCCATCGAAATTGGAAATCTCGTCTGTCTTCCAGCTCGTTACTCTATCACTCTAAGAGGGCTCAGAAGATTTCTATGGATTTTAGCAGATTTCCCTCAAGGGAAATCAGTTCTTGAGGTCGTACTCATGACGCGATTTTCAAAAAGTTTCTTCAAATCTCCATCGATTCTACCCAGGAGATGACGAAAATGAGGTCCGTCGAAAATTATATATATTTGTATGTTAACTCTCTAGCGGTTGCAATTTTTTCTTGATCGTTACTAAACTCGATATTTAAACGTTTTATGTAAAAATATGATCAAGTTCGTTAATGGCTAAAATCGTACCAGTGGAGGGTTTAGAGGGGAGAATTTTCGAAAATTCGAAATTTCTCCGTTACTATACGTCGGATCGAAACATTGTGTAGAATCAATCTTATTGGAAATTAAAGTTACTGGAAATATTGTTATATAAATTTATTCTCTATCTTGAATATTAACCGAGATATTTGCATTTTTATTAAGTGTGAGCGGATAAGGGACGAGATGAGATCGGCTAAATTTGGTTCTAGTCCTGAGTTTGCGCCAAAAGCTAGTTCGGCTGTTTCCGTAACTGTGCGACTCTCGTGAAATTTCCCTATTGTAAAACTTCACGTGAGAAATCTGCTTAGTTTACCCAGCCCCTGCGTGACGGTCGGTATGAAAGGCCAATTTTCAACTAGGAGGGGGGTTCACTTTGATTTGAAAACATTTTGTTAATATATGTTTTATCGTGTCAACCTAGGGAACTTATTGTGTTTAGATTAATGATTTGAATCATAAAATGTCATTCGCTTTTATAAATTTCTACTATGACTTCCAACTTACTTGCGCCAAAGACATTATTCGTGATGTTATCAAAATGCTTGAATAAAACTGCGATATGGTTTATACTGAAAACATGAGTGTTGTTAATAAAAGCGATTTGATACATTACTCTTCATAGTTTGGTACTTTACGACTCATACATATTTTCTTTTGTATTACATCATAATTTCTGAACAAAATTTTGTTAATTGTCATAGAGGGTAACATGGCTAGTTTACGAATTACATGTATTCTAAACTAAAATTCGTTAGTTCCAAAACGACACCAGTCAAAGATTTTCTAAGGTCTCTTTGAAATTTGCTAGATGGATGGAAGGTTATGCACTTTGATTCAAGTTTATTCTCAATATGCTGTGTTAAATGCGTGTTTCATAAAAATGATTTATGAAGCAAGAAGACAGAACAGTAAGCAGCCAAGGCTGAAACAGTCAATTAACATTACTTTTATACTCATATAACTTTATAATTTCTATAAAGTCTACTTTATGCTGCACATGTCCAATTAGGAGTAATCCATGCCCATTTATCAAGAACTAACTATAATTAACTTTAATTTTAGACTGTGGTGTGTGTTAATTGTTGAGTGAAAAATAAAACTATATGAGTAAGTAATATTGTAGAATTTCTTCTAAAGAATGTACTGATTAATCTTTTCAGAAGGCCTTATTGGATAATCTCTTTCTTTGTTGAAGATGCCGCTTGATCGTGCGATTTATCGTAAAAAAAAATATATAAATTTACCTAATTAATTAAGAGTATTAGTAAATTTTCAACAAGGGAAAAAAATTAAGGAGGTAGAATCTTAAAGGAGGTAAACTTTATAACCTCATGTTTTATGAATAAAGTACCCACCTACTATATATACATTTAAATAATGAAAACATTCATAAATAAATTTAGATGCAATCTTATCAAATGATAAACTATGCAGTCGCACAGACTTGCTCGGAGAACTTTGTTTTTACCCCCTTCTCACGCACACGTATGTGTGTCATCATCGTAAGTTCAAGAGCCAGGAAGTATGTCTTACGTGAATGATCGGTGGTTAAATATTCTTAAATGTACATGCACGCTCGGTAGACAGTAAGAAAGAACTTAATGATGACTTAAATGATCAATGGGAACGGTTATACGACGATATTCAACGGCATGACGTAAATATATTGCTTGGCGATTTAAATGCTAAGATTGGAAAAGAACCTCAGTTTCATCCTACAATAGGAGCACAATGTCTTCATGGCACAAGCAGCAACAATGGAATTAAATGCATTAGTTTCTCTGCTGCTAAAAATCTGGTTGTTAAAAGTACCCTGACCCACTTATAAGGACACCCATGTTTTGGACTAGTCCTGGTGGCAGGGATGAACAGATAGACCATGTGCTGGTTGATAAGACAACCAAAGCTTGGTTGAAGATGCTAGGTGCTTCACGGGAAATGACACGAATTCCGATCATTCCTTGTTGAGAAGCAAATTTAACCGATAATGAAAGTGGATTCAGAAACTCGGAGCATGCAAAGAGTTACGATGTGAAGCCCCAAGGTTAAAATACACCGAAACGCATTCAGTGTATAAAATAAAATTTGTCACTAGATTCGAGGAACTTGCCTTAGATAGTTTACAAATTGATGAGCACTGGGTTGCAATCGAAAATTTAATAAAATTGGTAGGCTTTTAGTTGATTGGAGTTGAGGAAAGGCACCAGCCCAAGGTTCTCGGTAGAATCCCGAAACAAGCAGTTGCTGAATAAGGGAAAAAGGAATTAGATCCCCTTAAAGACTTGGAAGGACATATGGTTGACTAGGGCTTTCGTCCAAATTAAAAACCTGTCTGGCGAACGGTTCAAAGATTGCAAGCAATTTATGTGAAGGATACAGCAGGTAATACAAAAGAGAGAGAAATGCATCCTGAAGGAATGGAACACTGACCTCAGATGTCCAATCCTGAAGAAGGGCTCCACTATTGAATGTGGAAACTACAGTGGAACTACAAAATGCTTTCCTATACAATATATACAAGAATGGACCCGTACAACGAAAGGGAATGCACAAAAGAGAAAGGAGTACGTCAGATCAGATATTAACCCGAAATAGAAGCAGTGGCATATATCGCTAGATGTGCACGCCCTATTCATTGTCTGCAAAGCAGCTTATGAATCAGGTGACAGAAGGAGCTTTTGGAAAAGTTTACGGTTCTGGGGGATTCCACGCAAATTTGTCTGTTTGACGAGAGCATTCATCAATGGCTCCTGATGTCGGGTGTGGTTCAATGGGAGATGACTGTATTATTGGACGTTTAGTCAGGATTGAGACAAGTTGAATGCATATCTCCCTGATGTTTGACATGGCCTTGGAGAAGATAATATGTGCAGCTTCCAAAGCCAATGGGGGAGTACTTAAAGGCAAGATGCACAAATTCCTCGCATACGCTGATGACGTAGCTGTCCTCGGGAGTAAAAAAAGAGGCTGTCTTTCGTAGGTTCGTTGATATCAGCACCAATAGAGGTAGTCTTGCAAGTAAACAAATATAAGACCAAGTGCATGGTAGTGAGCCGTAACCTACATCTTCAAAGCAGCTTTTAGGTTACGGGACGCATCCTTCCAAAAATACCTCAGGGTTTGAGTGACCTCTATTAGTGACCAGTTTACTGAGATCGACCACAGAATAACTAGCGCCAACAGCGCTTTCTTCTCGGTTTCTCGTGAACTGTTAAGACTAACGGAAGTTGCGCCACTTCTTCATGGAACAAACCGAACCATTGATTGATAGTCAGTAGTAATAAGTCAATAATCGTGCTCCAAAAATCAAGACGTGATTTCGCCTTAGATGATTGAGTAGATGGCTGCTCTGGGGCTACACCTTATTTATACGATTGATACCTGAACCCAATCATAATTTACATTATCTAGTAGTACAAAATATTAACTGAGATTGCAGTACTTTGCATATTATTTATTTATTATCGTCCTCCACAGCAAAATGTATTCAACAAAGAAAGCGTAAACATTAATAATAATCGTCATAACAGTATCATTATTATGACCTAGCCATGTTAGCCGTCGTTGACGGGTTGAATTAGAAATGTTTTCCCGCGGAAATATAAAGAAAGCGTATGAGGAAAACGAATGATAAAAGTTTGTACAGGCGTTCTTATGTAATACGATAGAAGAATTTATGAAGTGTGAAGTACCTTATCACTCATACTAACAATATTCATTCTTTTAATACATACAAAAAATTTCCCAATTCTATTCAGGCATTTTCATAAATCACAAAGAGTTTGGCACCCGGAAAGCAGATTCAAAATTCATGAATATAAATAACGATTTAACCAAATCGCTATTCTAAACACAATTTTTTCTTTACACTTTTTCGAAAAAATTAATACTGAAGAAGATAATGATGCCTCTGGATTGTCACATCGAAGTAAACAACACCCCCCCCCCCTCCTATTTGAAACTCGCATTCTCATATATGTTATGTCAAACCTTCTGATAATTTACTCAGAATTCTAATAGTTCACAGAAATTCTTGCAGGCATTTTAGCAGAATTCCAATTGAAAAAATCAGTTGTACTCAAGATGCAATTTTCGAATATTTTCTTCAAATGTCCATCGCTCCTACTCAGAAGATGACGAAAATGAGGTCCGTTCAAAATGTTTATATATATATATATATATATATATATATATATATATATATATATATACACACACACACACACACATCGTATTCTGGACTCAATATTATATTTATATTATTCATATTTTATGCAAGGGTCACAATTAAAAAAACATTTTTTTGGTGCAAACTTTATTGAAGCTGCACTACATACATGTTTCGTGGCTTACTTGCCACCTTTTCAGGGGTTATCCCCTTTCAAAAAAAAATATAAAAAATTAATAACACTAATTTGACAAAACCCTTAATAATTCTTTGCTAGTTATTGTATTAATAAGAGCCTATATCTAAGATATACTAGCGTTCTAGCGGTCTCAACTTTTGGCCTACCGTTACCAAATTATATATATAAACGTTTTATGTAAAGATCGAGTTCGTTATCGGCTAAAATCGGACCCGTTAGGGGGGGGGGTGGAAGGAAGGGGACATTTCGAAAATTCGAAATATCCCCTTTGTTTTACGTCGTATCGGAAAATTGTACAGAATCTATCTAATTGCAAATGTAATTTTCTACGAATGTTGTAATATAAGGGTTTTCTCTATATTGAATATTTTAGTTTCCGACCTTCAGTAGATCACCCCCCCTACTCAGCATTAACAATAAGCTGTTATATTATGAAGCTCTTTATTTGGAACCTGCGCACCAAGAATTGTTCTCACTGAAATTTTACGTTTTGAAATAAATGCAAATACGTGGTTTTCGTTGAACTATTATATTGTGAGACACATGCAAATACTCTATGTGATGACTTCATCAATTAAGATTTTTCGTACTTTTCACGAAAATATTTATTTAATATATACCATATTCGATATTTAGCCGTTTCTGTAAACGCATATCATCATATTTGTTATTGGCTGAACTCGGATATAGAATAGTGGGGGGTTTAAGGGGGGGGGGTATTCGATATTAAAAATATCTCAGTTATTTTGAGTCGGATCATAAAATGTTAAATAAACAATTTTGTTAAACTTTTGATTTTCTACAATTTGCGTTGTTCTTGTAAATCATGTCTTAAGCCAGTTATTCATACTTTCATCTTTTCTGCCTTCAGTAACCCCCTTCCCCTTTCTACTCATTGGTTTTCTACATATGAATACCCCAGTCATATAAACTCAGTAGCTGATCTCCCTTAAGGAAAAACGGCTCAAAAGTGTAAAAACATTATACAGCCTGTTACATACACTCACTATGCTACTGACTGACGTCACGGAGATTAGACCAGTCCAACGACCTACAATTAACTGTACTAGCAGCCAGAGTCATACTCATACATACTGACTTCATTACTATCTCCCCTCTCTCTCTCTCTCTCTCTCTCTCTCTCTCTCTCTCTCTCTCTCTCTCTCTCTCTCTCCTCTCTCTCTCTCTCTTTCTCTCTCTCTCTCTCTCTCTCTTTCCAGTTGCTCCTAATGAAAATTGGTGCTATGGGCATGGGCGAGCAATTACTCAGTTGGTTAAAATCCTTTTTAGAAAATCGGAGGCAAAAAGTTAAATTAAAAACATTTCTTCTAACTGGGCCGTAAATAAATCAGGAGTACCACAAGGTTCGGTATTGGGGCTACTTCTGTTCTCAATATATATAAATGACATAACATCCTGTGTTCTGCACAGCAACATTCATTTATACACAGATGACGTTAGCATATGGCTTTCGGGTGCTCCGGAAAACGCAGAGGAACTTTTAAAAAGGATAAATGAGGAATTAAAGAGGATTACTGATTGGTGTGCAAAAAATTCTTTAACAAAAAAAGAACCAAGTGGCTACTACTTGTCACCCCAAACATATTTAAAAAAATTAAAGAGCCAAGACTTTCAATAACAATAAATGTGCAGATTATTTCAAGGTGTAAAAAAAATGAATATCCTTGGGGTAATATTTAACATCAATTTCTCATGGCAGGATCAAGCAGCTTCGGTAGCTAATGAAATAAGAAAATATTTACATCCTTTAATAAAATATAAAAGCTTTTCCCCACTAGAAATTAAGATAAAACTTGTATCCAGCCTAATTTTGCTATTAATGTGGTACTGAAATTCCATTTATATAGACATTACATCTACAGAAGACAAAAATTCAGAGAGCATTTAATTCAGGTACATATTCAATGCTAAGAGAGATGAGCATATAACATCATACAAGAAAGCTCTGGGATGGCTCACGTCTAAGGTGTATCGGCGGTTAAATATATTATGTCTTTCAAGGAAAATCCTGGATTTCGGAGTGCCCAAATATCATTATGAGGGTTTTATTCCCATGAATAGTGATAGATTGGTAAATAATTTCCAACTGACAGTCTGCAGAACAAACATATTTCAGCAGTCTTTCTCTGCTGTTGTGGCAAGAGAGCTGAATGGTTTACCGGAAATAAAAGCATCATCACCATTCCGAAAGGCCTGCATTAATCATTTTCTAACGACCGAGACATGTACCATAGTTCATCATAATAACATTAGTATAATAGTTTTATTTATATTTTTAGTTTTTTATATATATATTTTTTAGTATTTTTATGTTGTTGTATAAGTTTTAATTTGATTTATAAGTAGTTTAGTTTGATTTATAAATAGTAAACATACATGACTATTGTCTGTAACAGAGGATCATTGGTCCTATGACAATAAAAGCATCTATTTATCTATCTATCTCTCTCCCGGGTAGGATCGAAGGACATTTGTGAAAATTTGTAGAAAATCGCATCATGAGTACTACCTCAATAGCTCATTCCCCTTCAGGGGGGGAGAGATCTTCTAAAAGGGTGAGCGAAGGTCTTAGCTAGTCATGGAGCACGGCTTCAGGCGGCCTAGTTAAGATCTTCCAGTTTGCAAATTGTCATTATACAGTATATTTGAAACTAATACTCTCATACACCAAGCCAGGGATTGGAAGGGTCTAATCCTATCTCATCTAGTAAATCAATTCATAGTAATATTGACCTCAATACGGGTCTCAATATTACTGAAGACCAATCAGAGAAAGGCTTCAAGAACCTCAAGGAACGGATTGGCGAAGGAGTGGCATTCCAGAAGATATCTCCAATCCACCAACACACTTGGCAACTGATCGTTATTCAGATTAGTAATGGTCTGATTAATATGCACCTACTAATTGCATATGAGCTAGAGATTCTTCATCAGTGATTTTCCTTGTTCGGGAGGATAATCTTATACCGTGCACTGTGATTCACTCCAATGACCTATATATACTGAATAAGCAATCGGAATTAACTGAATACCAACATGATACACAGATCCTGTTCTAATAGCTATACTCATAATAATACCCCTCATAACCGTACAATTAGATAAAAAAGGGAGCATATATGATATAATGCCTTATCGTTTATATATCTTTAATTGACCTATATGCATTAAACACACACAACACGTGCAGCGTGATCACGAACGCACAACTACATAGGAGATATTTAGCGATTTGCAATTTTTCTCCCATTTCATAAACACATTTAATAATTACTTGGATTGTTTAGAGGCTACTTTGGCCCTTTAGGTATATACTGAATACTCAAAACCCGTAGGCGTTTACTGTTTATAGGAATTGTTTAGATTTCTAGAGTCTACCAAGGCCTTTTAGAGGTGTATACTGAATTCTGTGAAATCCTAGGCGTTTACAGGAATTATTTATATTTTTAGAGTCTATTAAGGTACTTAAGGTTTATACTGAATACTGCCAAATCCTGGGTGTTTACTGTTTACAGGGATTATTTATATTTTTAGAGTCTATTAAGGTCCTTTAGGTTTATACTGAATACTGCCAAATCCTGGGTGTTTACTGCTTACAGGGATTATTTATATTTTTAGAGTCTATTAAGGTCCTTTAGGTTTATACTGAATACTGCCAAATCCTGGGTGTTTACTGCTTACAGGGATTATTTATATTTTTAGAGTCTATTAAGGTCCTTTAGGTTTATACTGAATACTGCCAAATCCTGGGTGTTTACTGCTTACAGGGATTATTTATATTTTTAGAGTCTATTAAGGTCCTTTAGGTTTATACTGAATACTGCCAAATCCTGGGTGTTTACTGCTTACAGGGATTATTTATATTTTTAGAGTCTATTAAGGTCCTTTAGGTTTATACTGAATACTGCCAAATCCTGGGTGTTTACTGCTTACAGGGATTATTTATATTTTTAGAGTCTATTAAGGTCCTTTAGGTTTATACTGAATACTGCCAAATCCTGGGTGTTTACTGCTTACAGGGATTATTTATATTTTTAGAGTCTATTAAGGTCCTTTAGGTTTATACTGAATACTGCCAAATCCTGGGTGTTTACTGCTTACAGGGATTATTTATATTTTTAGAGTCTATTAAGGTCCTTTAGGTTTATACTGAATACTGCCAAATCCTGGGTGTTTACTGCTTACAGGGATTATTTATATTTTTAGAGTCTATTAAGGTCCTTTAGGTTTATACTGAATACTGCCAAATCCTGGGTGTTTACTGCTTACAGGGATTATTTATATTTTTAGAGTCTATTAAGGTCCTTTAGGTTTATACTGAATACTGCCAAATCCTGGGTGTTTACTGCTTACAGGGATTATTTATATTTTTAGAGTCTACTAAGGTCCTTTAGGTTTATACTGAATACTGCCAAATCCTGGGTGTTTACTGCTTACAGGGATTATTTATATTTTTAGAGTCTATTAAGGTCCTTTAGGTTTATACTGAATACTGAAATCTCCTAGACGGTTACGGTTTATTGTGATTCTTTAGAATTATAGAGTATACTATGGTCCTTTAGACCTTTACTGAATACTGAAATCTCCTAGACGCTTACTGTATACGGTGATACTTTAGAACTATAGAGTCTACTGTGGTCCTTTGCAGAATACTTCAAGCCCGTAAACGCTTACTGTTTGTAGGGATTCTTTAGAATTATAGAGTATACTATGGCCCTTTAGACTTTTACTGAATACTGAAATCTTCTAGACAGCTACGGTTTATTGTGATTCTTTAGAATTATAGAGTATACTATGGTCCTTTAGACTTTTACTGAATACTGAAATCTCCTAGACGCTTGCTGTATATTATGATACTTTAGAACTATAGAGTCTACTGTGGTCCTTTGCAGAATACTCCAAGCCCGTAAACGCTTACTGTTTGCAGGGATTCTTTAGAATTATAGAGTATACTATGTTCCTTTAGACTTTTACTGAATACTGAAATCTCCTAGACGCTTGCTGTATACTGTGATACTTTAGAACTATAGAGTCTACTGTGGTCCTTTGGCCCTTTACTGCAATTCCCTAGACGTCTACTGTTTACTTGGATCTCCTAGATCTACCGATATTTTCTATTCATCTATTCCTTGGCCTTTTAGCTGTCAACATGGCTATCCTATACTGCCTATTGGGATCCTGTTTGCTGTCGTTTGCCTTTGATTGGTAGTGACGCTCATATGACTTGTATTTATAACTGCATACCGATACGCCATTAGATGAGATATGAATGGGACAATGGCTGTGAAAGTTGGACTTGGCCCTCATAGATCCGGTTAACCCTATATTCGATTTAGAGACCTACTTTTTACCATTAACAGCCCGTAATGATCACTCTCATCCTGGATAGAAAGCCAGCTGATTCTGAATACATCGAACGCCGAGTATTTGTCAACCAGTGTTTTAATGTTATGTGTTAGGAGATTGTGATTTATGAAGCTACAATAACGAAGATATGATGTCCATATATTGTTATATACTTATGCATTTAATTAATAATATATTTCTTGTATAATATTAAATATTTCCTTATACTAATTATATTTTTGACAGAAAGCATACGAATTTTCTTTAAATATATGGAATACACTAAAATTTAAATGCCAATAATTGAAGTAAACTTTTTATTTGGCAAATCAAATAAAGGGTTCGAACACCAGTATAGATGATACTGTTGTCATACCTGTCGGTGCATACCGTCGTCACTGGCTGATGGTCGAGTACAGCTGGCATTGTGCTATAGATGCGATGGCACCATCTTCAAGCCGTCTAGAGTTGTACTGAGTTAGTTGTCCGTTAGTCTGTACTTGCCAACTGTACTCGACCATCAGCCAGTGACGACGGTCTTCACGGACAGATATGACAACAAGTTTTTATTTATTTATTAATTAAATGAACGCCCAAGAAGCAAAAAATGAAAAAACATAGTTGCTACCGGCGAGATTCAAATTCGAAATTTCCGGTTAGAAAAAGAAAACTCTATCAACAGAGCCACGAGGACTTCTTGAAATAGACTTCTCGGGAAAAACTCAAGGAACTTTTTAAGACGAACGCGTGAGAAGTGCGTTATTTCACATTAACAGAATTAGTTTTTTATTAGGTATTAAACACTAAAAACGTTTCGTTCAAATCGGTGTGGGGAAGGCCGTGCATTACCCTTGTCCTAAATTAACTAAGTTACTATTAAATATAAGGTGAGGTCTGGACAAAAAAAAAAAACTTTTCCATCTTTATTAAATCGTCTCTTATGGAGATATAAATACCAGTTGACGTATATACATTAACTAATAAATTCAACTTGATTTAAAGCATTGGAGTAAGGATTCAATAGTAACGGACCAAACAAACGGTCTGCCGCCAATAGGTGAGTTAGCAAACTCACACAACCTTCAGGATGTGCAGAGTTGTAACTTTTAAAATGTGTGTGGAATGACGTCAGCTATTGATACATTCACGTCAGAGGGGCAGTGATAGGTGTTGAAGCCTGACCGTCACGGTTGTACTCCGGCCAATGACCCATAAACTACCATCCAAAACTGACTCTTGAAGTGAGTTGCGTAAAAGTTGTCCGAGTGCTCATAGAATCTATATATATATATATATATATATATATATATATATATATATATATATATATATATATATATATATAGTTTTGAACCACCTCATTTTTGTCAACTCCTGGGTAGGATCCGGGAACATTTGAAGAAGTTTTTCGAAAATCGCGTCGCTAATACGACCTCAATAATTGATTTCCCTCAAGGGATATCTGCTAGAATCCAAAAAAATTAGTATACTTCATGTTTATGAATTGTTTATAATTTAATAATTTTTTTGGCTTGAAAAATTAAAATTTAAGTTATTAAATAAATTGTATTTGTTTCTAAAAGTTGTTAATGAATACAATTAATGGGAAGCGGTGTTGCTTATAGCTTATACCAAGTTATGAAATTGACTGAAACATTTCTTATTTTCGTTTTTATTTATTCACTTAATATTCACGGTGTCGTGTTAGCAGTATGTAGATTTATCTATTACTAAATTTCACGTGGGAAATCTGCTTAGTTTACGCAGCCCCTGCGTGACGGATTTTTAAATATATCTATTAATTTCCATTAAGTGTATTACTAGTTTGTGTGAAATTTCTTTCAAAGGGTGGAATAAAAAATTGAATATAGTTTGTGTGCTGATTGGGCACGTGGAAAGTCCGCAGCATTGCGAGAAGGAATTTAAACGATGTCTGACATCTGTTTTGGGCATACTCTTTTCTACTCTGTGTCAAGAGATGAGGTCTGGAACAGGAACGAAAAATGCCCAAATATATCGGTCAGAGGGTTCCACGTTCCTGGAAGCATTGTTGGAAGAAGTTCTAATTGGTTGATGGGCTTTGATCATTATAACTCAAAAGCGCGGGATGAAGGAATAAAGGCGGGAAGAGTTGGCGCGCTTTTGAGGATATGTGACGGAATGTAATGCTCGCCAGGAGAAAGCTATCGACCTAGATAGCAACTCTCTTCACTCACAATATAAATATAGTTTATATATTTATTACCCGTTTTAGCAGATTTACTTTAAGGGAAATCAGCTATTGAGGTCGTACTCAAGGCGCGATTTTCCAAAAACGTCTTCAAATGGCCATCGACCTACCCAGGAGATGACGAAAATGTGGCCCGTTCAAAATTATCTAAATATACACATATTTGTCTGTTACCACTTTAGAAGTCTCAATTTTTTAACAGATTTTCCTTAAGGGTCAATCAGCTATTGAGGTCGTACTCATGACGCGATTTTCGAAATATTTCTTCAAATGTCCAACGATCCTACCCAGGAGATGACGAAAATGAAGTCCGTCAAAATTATACATATATGTTAACGCTCTAGCAGTCGCAATTTTTGTTTCATCGTTACCAAACTCGATATTTAAACGTTTTATGCAAAAATACAGATAAAGTTCGTTAATGGCTGAAATTGGACCAGTGGGAGGGGTGGGTTTAGATGGGGATAATTTTGAAAATTCGAAATATCTCCGTTACCATTCGTCGGATCAAACAATTGTACAGGTCCAATCTTAATGCAAATTAAATGTACTATAAATATTGTTCTATACATTTATTCTCTATCTTGAATATTAACCGAGATATTGGCATTTTTATTAAATGTGGGCAGATAAAGAGATGAGTGAATTTCCTGCCAAAAGCTTGTTCGGCTCTCGTATGGGGATTTCTCTGTTGTATAACTTCACGTGAGAAATCTCCTTAGTTTACGCAGCCCCTGCGTGACGGACTTTTTTGTCTTATCGTTATCAAACTAGATATATAATCATTTTATGTAAAAAGGAAGATCATGTGTGTTAACTGCTGAAATCGGACTACTGGGAGGAGCGGGTAGGGGGGGGGGGTTTAGATGGGGATAATTTTGAAAATTCAAAATATCTCCGTTATTATCAGTCGGATCGAAATTTTGTATAAAATCCATCTTAATGCAAATTTAATTATCTATTAAAGTTGTCATATACACACTTTCTATATAATGAATATTAACGGAGATAATTGAGTGTTTCAGTTTTCAGCCTTCAGTAGACTCCCATTCCTACTCATGTCATATTAATAATAAGCTGTTATATAATGAACCACTCCATTCCAAGGTTAATACCAAATATTGTTTTCACTGAACTTTTACTTTGTAAGATATATACAAAAACCTCTTGTCCTTGGATTAGTAAAATTTGAGTGATTCAGATAAACATTATTCTGAGTCATTATAAATCACAAATAGTTTTCAATAAAATTAGTATGTTATATTGAGATATATTTTAGTAATTGTTTCAGCAAAATTCTTAAAAATCTAAAAATCCTTAAGGTTCAAATAAAAATTATTTTTGGTTGACTTGATATAGAATGACCCAGATCAAATAAACATTGCTTGGGAAATCTGCTTAGCTATTGGAGCCCCTGCGTGATGGACTTTTTTAAAATTGCTATTTTACTGCGTTATTGTTGTATTGTATACATATCAATTTTTTTTTTTAAACCTTAAAAATGTCCGTCAAGCAGAAGGTGCGTTAACTATAAGGAGATTTCTCTACTACAGATTTCAGAAACGGCTCGTTATATTGAAAAATGCTGTGACCTAAAAATGATTGAAGCCAAGAAAATTACCATTGAAACAAGTTAATGTGAAGAGGAATGGACTCTGAAAAAAAAAAAAAAAAAAAAAAAGGAAATAAAAATTAAAAAGTAATAACGCCATAGTATTCTTGATGATTCTTCTCTCGAAGATACCAACTGCAATTTTTATGTCGCAGCATTTTTCAATAAAATGTGCCGTTTCTGAAATTATGATTTTTCCATTTTCAAAAATTAAAAATTATATGATAACAATATTTGGCATTTAGGCCTCAAATAAAGTGCTTTATAACATAATAGCATATTGTTAATAAGAGATGAGTTGGAGTGGGGGTTTAGTCAGTACCGAAAAAAGAAAAATTCAAATATCTCTGTTAATAATCAAGATAATGAAAAAATGCACATAACAACATTTATAGAACATTACATTTGCAATAAGATTAGTTCTATACACTTTTCCCGATCAGATGCAAAAAAACTGAGATATTAAGCATTTTCGAAATATATATATATATATATTTGTCTGTTACCGCTCTAGCCGTCGCAATTTTTGTCCGACCTGAATAGCTGATTTCACTTAAGGAAAATCTGCTAAAATATTTTACCCAACTCTATTTATTCTGTAAGATACAAAAAGATATTCGTGTATCAATTTAAAAATACCGTAACCTTTGGTAATGAAGATGTAGCGTGACGCTTCATAATTTCTTTAGTGATGCTTGGAGAGGCATCTTATTCGAGTAAGAGGGCAATGATGCTCATCATGTTCCCATCATCAGTGCTTTCACTACGACCCAGGAATATTGCCTCGAGTACATATAACGACTTCCTGTTCCAATTTGTTCTAAGTGGAATGAGTTCTTGTACAGCTCAAAGTACTAGTTCACCTCGGTACTTTGGGTAGTCAGGTGTATTAAGGATAGAATCATAATTGCCTTGGTAGGTCTGAAGTTGAGGCTTCCAAATCTCGGCGGACGATAGTAATTTATGTGGCAAGACACTCGGAAGTTCCGAAAAAGTCCGCCACGCAGGGGCTGCTAATATTCAAGATAATGAAAAAAAAACAACGTATATTAGAACATTTATATTTAATTACATTTGCAATACGATCTGTATTACAGTTTTTCTATCCGACACATAATATCGGAGATATTAAGAATTGTCGAAATTCTCCCTTTAAACTTCCCCTCCCACTAGTCCGATTTCTGCCATTAACGAACTTGATCTTTACTTTTGCTTGAAAGGCTTATATATCTAACGATATAACAATAATTGCGACCGCTAGAGGGGTTAGAGACAATATACATATATACATATATTTATATATATATATATATATATATATATATATATATATATATGTATGTATATATAAAACAATTTTGAACGGACCACATGTTTGTCATCACCTAGGTAGGTTCAATGGAAATTTGAGGATCTTTTTCGAAAATCGCTCCATTAGTACTACCTCAATATACTGATTTTCCTTAAGAGAAATCTTCTAAAAAGGGAAGGCATTATAAATGTTGATAACGGTGTTGTCAGCAGAGCGAATGTTGTCTACACGTAACTTCCGACCTGGGAGTCTCAGATCTGATTGTTATAAGCCTTTCGCGAATTCCGACTTATATAGTGTAAGCCCATGGTAGGCCAAATATGCTCAAAAAGGCGCTTAAACGTAATTAACCACAATACAAGACTTGACCAATAATTGGATAAAACACTCAATAACATGTTAAAACTCATTAAGCAAAAAATATTTAACAACTGATAAATAACACTCTAACAGAGTTTTGTGCTGGCATTACTCAAAATATAAAAGTCCATCACGCAAGGGCTGCGTAAAGTAAGCAGCTTTCTCAAGTGCTGGTATGACAGTTTTGTTCTCATTTAACCAAGTATTCTCTATTTATATGTAAACAAATGAGTAAAAGGGGGGGTGGGACAAGAAATTATAAATAATGCAAAGAAATGAAACGTGGCTGCAGCTTGATTTCCTTCCCACTTCTCAATCACTACTCGTTCAACAATAAGAGGATAAATTATATTTCAGAAGTACAAATCAGTGCCAAAAGGAATTTTAGATACCACCTTTTGAAGTGCATAAATGAGGAATGACCATTTTCGAAAATTTGTAAATACTAGCTGTAAGTATTGTAATAGAAAAAAACACTTGTATCTGGTTTTTTTACACGAAACTATGCATATGCAGGTGATGCAATATATTCCTTTTACAAATAGTTACTGCGTAATTAGTTTAAAATAAATTAATTCTTAGAACATGTAAAATAATGTAGAAGATGTAAACATTTTTTGGATTCATTTAAGTATATACTCTTGAGTTATTTCGTTTCAAAAAGTTTGTGCATTTTACGGATAAAAGGTGTGCCAAATCAAACAATTGACCAATATAAACTCGTTTTAGAATTTTCTTGTCTACAAGAATCTGTCATAAAAAATATGTCATTCCATTTGAAATTCCAAAGTTATGTTCACTGGAGAAGTAGTAGAGAAGGTTAGGCCTAAGGGAAATCTGCTAAAATACGAGTATAAGGTCACTTATAACAGGTACATGCAATGGTATCTCAGATTCATTATAAATAGATAAACAGACCTTTATTGAAGAATGCTGAATTATATCAGTAATAGGAAAATTAAAATCTCAAACTGTAGCTTTCAAAATAAACTATCATAGCCTCTCTACTGCCTCGTACAAACTTGGGGCTTGTATATATGACGGACCTGTACTTGCTATTGTAAATGAAAGTTAAAACTCGAGAAAGCCTCTCACGTATCGTTCTTGCTTGAATTGATTGCTCGCAACAAACGCACGCGTGCATTCACAAGTAGTTAAAATAATAAAAGAAAAAGTTATTAAAAAGGAGCGAAAGTAGATATCACGCACCTGTTGAACTCCAATTGAGTTGGGATAGAGTGAGAGGACGGCGGTCTTTTGACCTGGATACCTCAATTAGGGTAGTCTGTCAAATAGGCGGATCTCCCACTCGCAGGAATGAAGAAAACAGATTACGTCATCTGGGTATTCCATTATCTATTTGTCCCTAACAAATTATGGTATGGATGTAAGAACTGGAGGACATCATGGTGGCGCAGCTTAAAATAAGCGAATTTCCCATAAGATGGTATAACACACAAGTGATCTCACCTCAATTCACATTTGCTACTGTAGCCGTCTTACCAGACGTTGACGGGTTGAAATAGAAATGGTTACCCATGGAATAGAACGATTGGGTACTCAAGATCATCTCGAAATATTCGGGAATAACACAAATGCCTTGTAACATGAGCAGCAAAAGTGCTGCTATTTATTTTACCCGAGATACAAGCATTATAACATCAATGCTCACGAAGAAATTGATGAATACGGAAATTTACGTATAGGTACACCCCCTCATAGTTGAAATTTCAGATTATCATATAACATAAGTTGTACCTTGGGACAATTGACTTTAAAATATAAAAGTACGTCAAAAATTGCGACCGCTAGAGCATATATATATATATATATATATATATATATATATATATATAGGCCACTTATGGGAAATTTGCTAAAAAGAGTTGCCCCAAGAACTAGAGTCCTGATCCGCCCTGCAAACGTCTGTCCTCCCGTCTGTTATTCGATCACTCAAAAACGACTAAGGCGATTGTTTTGAATTTTAGCAGATTTCCCCCAAGGGAAATCAGCTATTGTGCTGTAACGCGATTTTCGAAATTTTTCTTTAAATGGATCCTACCCAGGGGATATATGCTCTAGCGATATTTCAGTAATTGTTTTTCCTTCCGGTGTAGAATATTTTTATCTCTCTGTTCAGCTCTCAGAGGTAGGCAGACCTGTTTAATTACAATTCAGACGCGTTGGTAGGTTATTAAACCTGACTGAAAGATTTCTCATTCCCGTTTGTATTTATTCACTTAATATTCAGGGTAGTGTAAAGTTTAGCAGTATTTATATTTATGTATGGTAAAACCTCACGAGGGAAATCTGCTTAGTTTACGCAGCAGCCTTTTGAAAACCAATAGCTCATAAACTTATAGTCCAAAAAGTCTAAATCCTAATGGTTCAAAAAATATATTTATTTTTTTTTGGTTGAATCTATATGGAATAACCCAGATAAAATAAAACTTGAAAAAACTTGGATTTCGTTTTAAAGATGTCCGCTAAAATAATCAACGGATTTTATATATATATATATATATATATATATATATATATATATATATATATATATAATTATTTATTTATTATGTAGAGCTCGGCAACTATGGCGACTTGGCTCTTCTTAAACATGGGGGGAACAGAACAAAAACTAAAAAACAATTAAATAAAATAACAAAAAATGGAAAACGAAATAATATAAGAACAAAACTAAGGGGACGCAACACAAAAGAAACAACAAACACGAACACAACATAGAACTAAAAACAGGTAGTAAATAAATAAGTGAAAAGAAACTTGGTAACATTGAAACAAAAACTATTCATATCATCATATAAAACAGGCATCATTCAAATTTAAACATCTCACACACACACACACACACACACACTCACACAAACACACACACACGCACGCAAACACACACATATACAAACACATACGCACGCACTCACACATATTATTTTTTTTTTAAATATGTAATTAAATAATCTCAAATTGCCCACTTATTTTTAAATATGTCAGAATCGAGGCAATATGTGGGCTACCCTCAGTCAGTAGTTCATTCAAGTCATGTGGAATGTTTAAGTAAGTTGGTAATCTGCATTCTGTTAGTAGGTGTTTTGTAGTTAGTCCAGTGTTGCAATGAGTACAAGTAGGCTTGTCTTTTCTGTTCAATATGTAAGAATGTGTCAGGTATGTATGTCCAATATGTAGTCTTGTGAGGACGATTCCGCTCTTCTTGAATCTACGTAGTGTCTCTTTGACCATCCTGTAACATTGTGTTTAGTTTCCAATAGTTTGTTGTCATTACGTAACCTGTGTTTTTGCCAGTCTTTGAGTATTTTAGCAGATTTCCCTTAAGGGAAATCAGCTATTGAGGTTGTACTCATGACGCGTTTTTCGAAATTTTTCTTCAAATACACATCGATCCTACCTAGTAAATGACGAAAATGAGGTCCGTTCAAAACTGTATGTATATATATATATATATATATATATATATATATATATATATATATATATATATATTTATCTATATATTTGTCTGTTACCGCTCTAGCGGTCGCAATTTTTGTTTGATCGTTACCAAACTCGATATTTAGTTGTTTTATGTAAAAAGAAAGATCAAGTTCGTTAACAGCTGAAATCGGACCAGGGGAGGGGGGGGGTTTAGAGGGGAGGTTTTTTGAAAATTCAAAATATCTCCGTTACCATACGTCAGATCAAAACATTGTATAGAACCAATCTTATTGCAAATTAAATGTACTATAAATATTGTTCTATACATTTATTCTCTATCTTGAATATTAACCGAGATATTTGTATTTTTATTAAATGTGGGCCGATAACGAACGTATAGAGAGACGGCTCTCGTATAGAGATTTCTCTATTGTATAGCTTCACGTGGGAAATCTGCTTAGTTTACGCAGCCCTGCGTGACGGACTTTTTGTTTGTACTGCATACACACTCAATTAATCATCATGTAAACTGTTTATAATCGTTCTTTCTTTTCCCGAACACCCCGAATATTCGAAAAGAGTTGTCCCAAGTACAAGTGGCCTGCTCCAGAACCATCCTTACACCGCAGAGAACTACACCTTCATAGATTGTGATGATGATGCCAA
The DNA here is from genome assembly GCA_019009955.1 of Riptortus pedestris. Classification (NCBI taxonomy): domain Eukaryota; kingdom Metazoa; phylum Arthropoda; class Insecta; order Hemiptera; family Alydidae; genus Riptortus; species Riptortus pedestris. The sequence continues at coordinate 10,104,343 of CM032231.1, forward strand.
TGGTGTAGAGATCTCGAATAGAAATTGAAATCTCGTTAGCATCAGCATAACATCTCTGCCTAGTTCCATAACTGCGCGCACCCACGACAGCGTGTCATGAGGTATATTATCTGTTATCAGCATCTGTATCAGCCTTATCAGCTAATACTGTTATTTAGTGGTCCTTATTTCCTAATTACTCCTTTATCTAATTAGCCAGCTGTTTCTAGATTAGACAGAGCACTAATGCTCGTTTCAAACTTTACAGCTGACTCCATCGAGAAGAAAGTCTCATTACCCCGAATAGAAACTCGATCATTAAGGAGATGCTCTATTGTAATCCGATCTTGTTCAATTATGAATGAGAGTAAGCATTTATAATTGGCTAAAGTCGTAACTAGACTAAAGATTTAATATCCTTTAATTACAACCGAACATAGTAATTATTTTACTTAAGTTTACTCCATTTGCTCAGTGGTGAACACTCCGTTCCCCGAAATAAGATAACTCATAACCAACATCTTGGATCAGACCTCCAAATTATGCAGGTCAGTGGCATGTTACTCATTGACTACATCTATCAGCTAATTTCTCTTTTGGGAATAAAGGTTGACCTCATGACGCGATTCTAGAAAAAAGTCCGTCACGCAGGGGCAGCGTAAACTAAGCAGATTTCCCCCGTGAGGTTTTACAATAGAGAAATTTCACGAGAGCCGAGCTAGTGAAGGAAACGGACGAACTAGCTTTTGGCGGGAAAGTAACTCAAGATAGAGAAAAAATGTATATGACAATATTTATAGTAATTTAATTTGCAATAAGATTGGTTCTGTACAATTTTTCGATCCGACGTATAGTAACGGAGATATTTCAAATTTTCGAAAATCCTCCCCTCTAAACCCCCCCCCCCCCACTGGCCCGATTTCAGCCGTTAACGAACTTGATCTTTCTTTTTACATAAAACGACTAAATATCGAGTTTGGTACCGGTAACAGAGACATATATATATATATATATATATATATATATATATATATATACACACATACAGTTTTGAACGGACCTCATTTTTGTCATCTACTAGATAGGATCGATCGACATTTGAAGAAAAATTTCGATAATTCCCTGAAGGAAAATCTGCTAAAATGATATCCGTTCAAAACTATATATATATATATATATATATATATACGTTTCTTAACGCTCTAGTGGTCGCAATTTGTGTTTCAGCGTTATCAAACTAACTCGATATTTAATCGTAATGAGAAAGATTAAGTTTGATAATGGCAAAAATCGGACCAGTGGGAGGAGGGGGCAGTTTAGAGAAATGTAATTTCGAAAATTTGAAATATCTTCGTTAGTGTAAGTCGGATCCAATGATCGAAATGTACATAACCAAACTTGTTGCATATTTAAATTCCTATAAATTATGTTATGTTGTTTTCTTTATATTGAATATTGAGATATTTCCATATTTTAGTTTTCAGCAACCTGCAAATCCTTCTCGTGTCATATTAACAATAAGCCGCTACGTCATGAACCACTTCATTCCTTGGTAAAATACCAAATACGGTTTGTACTTCATTCGTTGTGTGATGACGACGTCGATTGAGAATTAACGTTGTCACTAAAATGTTTATTTGATCTATAATATACTCGATATTTAACCGTTTCATTCAACACTAAGGATAATATAAGTTAATCGCTGGAATCGATTATGGAATCTTTGGTGTTTAGATGAATGGGGGTCGAAAAGTCATAATATCTCCATTATTATGAGTCTGATCGTAAAAGTCCGTCATGCAGGGGCTGCGTAAACTAACCAGATTACCCTCGTGAAGTATAGTAATAGATAAATCTTCGTACTGCAAACACAACACCACCGTGAATAAATACAAACGGAAATAAATGTTTCATCCAAATTCAATAGCCTGCCGACAGGAAGCGTTAGGTTAGAAATGTAAACAAACGGGTCCCGCCTCACACCGGAAAGAAAAACAATTACTGAAATATATCAGAATATAACACATTAATTTTATTGAGAACTATTTACTATATCTACTAGTGTAATTTATAATGAGTCAGAATAATTGTTATCTCAATCAATAAAATTTTAGTAGTCCAAAACTTTAAGATGGGGGGGAGTCACCAGGGCATATTTGCATGTATCTCGTATAATAAAGGTCTCTTGAATACGATTTTTGGTATTTAAACTTCCAATAATGTGATTTATCATGTAGAAGAGTATTGTTTACGTAACATGAGTAGAAGTGGCGGTTTGCTGAAAACTGAAAAATGCAAATATCTCGGTTAATATTCAAGATAGAGAATAAACGTAAATAACAATATTTATAGTACATTTAATTTGCAATAAGATTGGTTATATACAATTTTTCGATCCGATGCATAATAACGGAGATATTTCGAATTTTCGAAAATCCTCCCCTCTAAACCCCCCCCTCCCCCTGGCCCGATTTCAGCCGTTAACGAACGTGATCTTTCCTTTTACATAAAACGACTAAATGTCGATTTTGGTAACGATTAAACAATAATTGCGACCGCTAGAGCGGTAACAGACAAATATATAGATAGATAGAAAGATATATATATATATATATATATATATATATATATATATATATATATATATATATATCTATATTGTTTTAAAGGGACCACATTTTCGTCATCTCCTGTGTAGGATCGATGGACGTTTGAAGAAAAATGTCAAAAATCGCGTCATGAGTACGACCTCAATAGCTGATTTCCCTTATGGGAAATCTGCTAATATGTAATAGAACCAATATTGTTACACTGTTAATGTTCTACAATTTTTGTTCTATGCATTATGCGAGTTATACTTGCTTTATTGTTTTCAGCCTTCATTCCCCCCTCCCCGCACCTTTTACTCTTTGTTAGCAGATTTCCCTTAAGGGAAATCAGCTATTGAGGTCGTACTCATGACGCGAGTTTTGAAAAATTTCCTCAAATGTCCATCGATCCTACCCAGGAGATGACGAAAATGAGGTCCGTTCAAAATTATATATATATATATATCTATCTATATATATATATATATATATATATATATATATATCTATATATATATATATATATATATTTGTCTGTTAACGCTCTAGCGGTCGCAATTTTTGTTTGATCGTTACCAAACTTCATATTTAAGCGTTTTACGTAAAAAGAGAGATCAAGTTCGTTAATGGCTGAAATCGGACCAGTGGGAGGGGGGGTTTAGAGGGGGATTTTTGAAAATTCAAAATATCTCCGTTATTATGCGTCGGATCGAAAAATTGTATAAAATCAATCTTATTGTAAATTAAATTTACTATAAATATTGTTCTATACATTTATTCAGTATCTTGAATATTAACCGAGATATTTGCTTTTGTATTGTGTGTGTAGTCTACGGAACCCCGCCATGTTCCGGACTCTCCGCCGAGAGCTCTGGTGGCCGTTTCCAGAACTATTCGTCCCTCGTGAATAGGTTTAGATATCCCTTCCTACTACAGCTGTTATTAGGCGGATTTCTCTATTGTAAAACTTCACGTGGGAAATCTGCTTAGTTTACGCAGCCCCTGCGTGACGGACTTTTTTATTTTTGACGTAGGGATAGACAATATCTGGTAAGATGAGATCACCAGTGCGTTAAACTACCTCGTGGGAAATCTGCTACTTTACGCATTTGTGGATCCTGGGGTTGCCGGTGCAGTAGGGTAGCCCTGAACTAGAGTGTTCTGGGCGGGAATGTAGGTTATCAAGGTTAGGCCGGTGAAAGGCGTGATCTTGGCCTCCATTATCTGGCCTCTTCAGCTACAAACCACGACACGACAACAGCGAAAGTCTTAACAAAATGTCTATATCACCTTTGGAATTGCATTTTTGTATATATATATATATATATATATATATATATATATATATAATTGTAACCTCTGTCTGTACATTGATTTTTTTCGCGAAATTTCACGATAACTTTTCGTTTCACATGTCATAGACACCATAACTACATTTTGTTTCTTTCGTGTCTGTTTGTTTGTTTGTTTGTTACCTTTTCACGCATAAACGGCTGAACCGAATTTTATGAAACTTGGTATGTATATTACTACTAACCCAACTTAGACATTAGGCTATATTAATATCCTCTGAGACGAACAGGAGTGGGGGTTGTAAGGAAGCATGAAATTTAAAATAGCGATATTTCGTTTCCTACTGGTTTTTCGGCAAATATGACTATAACAAAAGTTGTTTATTTTCTTATTTAGAGTAACTTTTGTCATATACACTTTTCCGTATACCGAATTATAAACGAGATATACGCTAAAAGCTATAGCGGAAGTGAAGAAGTTTATTTGGCACAAAAGGCTCAACCGAACTAAACCAAACTCGGTATGTGAATTAGCACTAACGCCTTAATTATAATAAGCCATACCAACAGTGCTAGGGAGGGGCAGGAGTGTGAGTTATAAGGGAGGCCTGAAATTAAAAATAGCGGTATTTCGTTTCCTATTGGGGTTTCGGCAAATATGCACATAAGTTGTTTATTTTGTTATTTAGAGAAACTTTTGTCATATACACTATCGTAATATACCGAAGTATAAAGGCGTTATACGCTAAAAACTATAACGGGAATCAACAATTTTATTTGGAACCAAAGACTCAACCGAACTAAAGAAAACTCAGTATGTGTATTAGCACTAACACCTTCTTTAAAATAAGCCATACTAACATTTCTAGGGACGGGCAGGAGTGGGGGTTAGAAGGGAGGCCTGAAAATAAAAATAGCGGTATTTCGTGTTCTATTGGTTTTTCTTCAATTATGCTCATGACACATGTTGTTTATTGTGTTATTTAAAGTAACTTTTGTTACATTCACTTTTGTCGTATAGAAAAGTATAAACAAGATATACACTAAAATATAAAGCGGGAGCCAACAATTTTGTTGGGCACTAAAGATTAAACCGAACTTAGCAAATCTCGGTGTGTGAATTAGCATTAATTCTTTCATGATTATAAGCTATATTAAAAATTGTTGGTTATAAGTGTGGGGATTATAAGAGTGACTGAAATGAAAAACTTGCTTTTTTTTATTTTCTATTTGTTTTTCGGCAAACGTGCACGTTACAAAAGTTGTTTACTTTGTTTTTTAGAGTAACATTTGTGTGAATTCACTTTTGTCGTAAAATGAAGTAAACACGGGATATACACTAAACGGTAGTCAATAATTATATTAGTACTTATTTAAGAGGTTTTAATAAATGAATACTATGACAGAAAACAAATGACGTTATGTTTTCCGCTTATACGATTGTTCAAAGAATGATTCGGATTAGTGCGGTTATAAATCTTCGTCACCCCCTCCTCATTTATTTATTTTTCCTAGAAAATAACTTTGTTATTTATTTCCAATAGAAATATAAACAATAAGAGCATTTCCATTATTTAATTTGTATAATGTACTTTGATGATATTGAAACAAATATTTAATATAATAACAATTAAACGTTAATGATAACGTCATTATGACAAAAAACAATATGCGTTTAAACTCGATATGATATTTCCAGGGTACCACTATTATTTAATTCCATTCGGTAGATAAATTATAAAAAAAATAATGTTTTGCATCAATAATATAAGTGGAAGAATGTTGAGAAGTCTCATGCGGGAGCGGAAGATGACGGGAGCCTTACCAGTTAATTGAGTTTACTTATTTCCCGTCTGGCACTTCTGGAAGCGATTTCCAGTGAGATTCACTATTACAAATATAATCTTACGTGCAAAACTTTGCCTAAACTATGTGAGCTCGGATTGGCTTTTGAAAGGAAATGTGTTCATTATAGATGACATTTTATTGTAAGAAATGGTACCCATGATTATGTTTTGAATTATTGAAAAACGGTGAGACAAAAAGTGTAGAGGGATAGATTAGGAACACATTTTCATTTATTCTTCAAAACAGAAATTTCTATTCTATTAATCCCCAAAGTTACCCTTCAGGGTTGGCTATTTCGGAAAAACATTACGTCGTGGAGTGAAGTGTATTTGTACACATTGGAGGCTTGGTATAAGAATACCATCATTAGTCAGTCGAGAATGATTTCCCGGGCATCGCCGGGTACCTTAGCTCTAGTATATATATATATATATATATATATATATATATATATATATATATATATATATTTCCTCAATGAAGTACCTCTTCAGAGGGGGTGCTTATTTCCTATATGTCACGTACAATATAGTATGTTACATTTATTGTAAATTAATAACAAATTTTAAACAATATATACAATTTTTGTTTGTTTCTTTTAAAATATATAAATATAAAGTCTTAACTCCAATATATAAATTAGAACATTATTGATCAAAACATTAAATGATGAAAAGGAGTTTGTAATGATAGAATCAATTTATTCATGATAGCTATTCCTATAATTTATTTTCTGTTACAATATTTCTGCGAATTTTCTCAGGGCTTTATTGCACTTATAGAATAAAATTCTATATAATATTATCTCCTTTCAGATTTACCAATAAACAGACAGATTTACCCTTGAGCTCTACACTACTCATAAAATCTCGTCTTATATTTTCTTTATAGCAGGTTTCCCATAGCGGAATTAGCTGTTGAGGATTTTCTCATGACACGATTTGCGAAAATTGTTATCAAACGTCCATCGATCCTACCCAAGGAAAATGAGGTCCATTCAAAACTATATATATACTAGATAAGGTACCCGGCTTCGCCCGGTAATTCATTTGTGCCGGAATGATGATGGTATTTTTTCGGCAAGACTTTACTTTGCACAATATTTTGACATTTCCCCGTTTCAGTGTTTAGGGCTAGTACCCGTGGTTGGTTTGGAATAGAAAATGAAATATCACGAATTTTTATTTCAGGCCTCCCTTATAATCCCCACTCGGGTTATAACCTAAACTTTTTAATATAGCTTATAACCATGTAAGAATTAATGCTAATTTATATATTCCGAGTTTTGTTGGAATCGGTTCAACCGTTGGTGTCCAATAAAATAGTTGACTCCCGCTTTAGCTTTTAGTGTTTATCTCGTTTATAATTTGTTATACAACAAAAGTGAATATAATAAAAGTTACTTTAAATAACAAAGTAAACAACTTTGGTCATGTGCATATTTGCAGAAAAACCAATAGAAAACGAAATACTACTATTTTTATATACAGGCCTCCCTTATAACCCCCACTCCTGCCCGTTCCTAGAAATGTTGGTATGGCTTGTGATAATGAAAGCTTTATTGCTAATACAAATACAGAGTTTTATTCATTTCAGTTGAGTTTCTTGTGTCCCAATAAAATTGTTGACTCCCGCTATCATTTTTAGCGTATAACGCCTTTATACTTCGGTATACGACGAAAGTGTATATGACAAAAGTTAATCTAAATAACAAAATAAACAACCTTTGTTATGTTTACATTTGCCGAAAAACGACTAGAAAACGAAACACCGCTATTTTAAATTCAGGCCTCCCTTAAACCCCCACTCCTGCCCGTCCCTAGAAATGTTGGTATTGCTTATTATAATGAAAGCGTTAGTGCTAATACACATACCGAGTTTGATTTATTTCGGTCGGTCTTATGTCCCAAATAAAATTGTTCACTTCCGCTACTGGTTTTAGCGTATATCTCGTTTATAATTCGGTATACGGAAAAGTGTATATAATAAAAGTTACTCTAAATAACAAAATAAACAACTTTTGCCATGTTCATATTTGCCGAAAAACCAGTAGGAAACGAAATATCGCTATTTTAAATTTCATGCTTCCCTTACAACCCCCACTCCTGTTTGTCTCAGAGGATATTAATATAGCTTAAAGTCTAAGTTGGGTAAGTAGTAATATATATACCAAGTTTCATAAAATTCGGATCAGCCGTTTATGCGTGAAAAGGTAACAAACAAACAAACATACACGAAAGAAACAAAATGCAGTTATGGTGTCTATGACATGTGAAACGAAAAGTTATCGTGAAAATTCGCGAAAAAAAATTAATGTACAGACAGAGGTTACAATTTTATATATATATATATATATATATATATATATATATATATATATGTGTGTGTGTGTGTGTGTGTGTGTGTGTGTGTGTGTGTGTGTGTGTGTGTGTGTGTGTGTGTGTGTGTGTGTGTGTGTTAACGCTCTAGTGGTCGCGATGTTTGTTTGTTGTTGTTACCAAACATGATATTTAAACGTTTTTTTGTAAAAAGAAAAATCGAGTTCTCCCGCACCCATTCCCCCTGTCTATTCCATATACTACTAACATATGTATATGATTTTTAGTGTTGACTGGCACTGTTAAATATCGAGGGTGGTATAGAGATTAAATAAACGTTTTGAAAAGAGAAAGTAAAATCTTAATTGTTAAGGCGTTGTTCTTAATCTATATGGTAATCTTTGAGTAGCGGGTTCGATTCCCGCCCTGGACAGTAGAAATTTATTTAGTGACGGACTCATTAAATAAATTCCTTAGTCCCAACCTGGCTAGAAAAGGGTGGTAACCTGAAGATAACGCGCCCCGATTAGCCATAGTAGCATAAAGTGGACGTTAATACATAAAAAAATCGTAATTATTCATAATAAAGCTGTCTTGGAAACCATATTTGGTATTTGAGCTTGGTAAAACGTGGCTCATAATACAACAGATTATTTTTGTTATGCCATGGGTAGGAGTGGGGGTTTACTGATGGCTGAAAAATGAATCTTCCAAATATCTCGGTTAATATTCATTATTGAGAAAGACCAACTCATAATAACCGATGTGTTTGGAGTTTTCGAAATTCTCCACCTCTAAGCCCCCCCCCCCTCCCGCTAGTCCGAAATCAGTAATTTTGAACGTGGTCTTGCTTTATACATAAAACATATGTACATATATCGAATCTGGTAACGATACTACAGCCAAACCTCATTTTCGTCATCTCCTGGGTACGATTGATGGATATTTTAGTAAATTTGTCGAAATTGCATGAGAACAACCTCAATAGCTGTTTTCCCCTTACGGGAAATACGCTGAATATACACATGTCTGATTTCAGCAGTTAACGAACTTTATCTTTATTTTAACAAGAATCACTTATATATGGATAAGTGGTAACGATAAAAAATGTTAATGAATCCACAATATTATTAATTAAAGTAACCGATTATTGTGGGGGGAAATAATTGTGTTATGATAAAAATTTAACTTTTAGCAGATATGCCTTTGTGTGTGTGTGTGTGTGTGTGTGTGTGTGTGTGTGTGTGTGTGTGTGTATATATATATATATATATATATATATATATATATATATATATATATATATACACACACACACACACACACATGTGTATAGTTAATATGGTTCCCATTGAACTTATACTTTGTGAGGTAAATGCAAATACGTTATGTGACGATTTCTTGAATTAAGATTTTTTTGGTTCTTTAAACGATTTATTTATCGGAGCATACCATCTCGATATTCAACTGCCAACATTAAAAATCATATTTGTTTTTGGTAAAAATCGGACTTGAAATAGTGAAGGGCTTAATGGGGGGGGGGTTCAAAAATTCAAAATATCTTAGTTACTTTAAGTTGGATTGTAATATATTATAGAACCAATCATGTTAAGCTCTTGATGTCCTACGATTGTTGTTTAATGCATTTTTCTTAACTTCAGAATTCAACGAGTAATTCTCTTTCTTGTTTTTTGCCTTCAGTAACCCCTATCCCCTTATACTCATCTCTTTTTTTTTTTACATATAAATAGAGAATACGTGGTTACATGAGATCACAAGTGTGTTATACCAGTTCATGGGAAATCTGCTTAGTTTAAGTAGCCCCTGCGTGATTGTAACGACATAAGTCAATCCGATATTTTAATTTAACACTAGAATACACGCGCCCCCTAGTGAGACATAAATACACGCGTGTCATCTGTCAGATGACTGTTCACTTGTTTGTCAAAAGTGAATAATATAATTGTTTTTTCGCAATATTGCAGGAATAATGGTGCATAGATAAATGAAAAAGTTCCTAAATGTTTATAAATTTGTATTTGAAAGATATTATCTGTATATAAATCTTCAAAAATGTTAAATTTTTGTAACACAGTTGCCACGGTAGCTTAGTTTCAATTTTATTCCTTATTACTGGCTTGTAAAAGGTAAATCAACTAGTAAACCTAGGAATACAACTCTTATCAGTCTTGTAAGATAGTTTCAGAGAACATAATAATAATGAAAAATGTATGAACACATTGACAATTGAGCCTCATTTCTAGAACTTGGAAAGTTCCTCAAACAAATGGAAATGGCCAATAAAAAAGAATACTAAAAAAAACAAGAACCTTTTCTTTTAAAAAAATAAACTTAAATTTCACTCTGAGTCACTTTCATTACCCACACCCACGTTACATCCATCAGCACAAGAAATGGCACAGTGTTGCAGACATAAATATTGGCCACATTCCTAGCAAGAATATTTGGTGTATCGTTTTGTTTTATTTTCCAAGCAAAATCCACAGCGCTGGCGTCCACCAGCATCAGTAGCTGCTGAGTTGCTTGAATCTCGTGGTGGTATTTGATCATTGGGAAGGAGTTCTCGAAGACGTGAGGTCATGGTGCGTGGCAAATTGCTGAGCTGCACTCGCATAATCAACTGATCTCTGATGAGTTCATTCCCCAGTTCACGAAGGAAAAGTCGTCGAGTTGGCACGTTTTGTCAGTTCCCCAGACTGATGACTTGGGCGTTGATACCAGCCACATCGAAATCGGGCATTATGAAAAACTTAAATTTTTACACGCGTGTCATCTGTGAGATTCTCTCGGCCAAAACATGCGCAAACTGCACTGGACGCACGCACACCGGCAACAGAACTGTCGAGCTAGACGAGCTTGAGGAATACTATGGCGGGGGACCAGGCTCTGCTCTCTCCATCAAATTTATGACGAAAAAACAGAACTGGTCATCTGTGAGATGACGCGCGTGTATTGGAGTGTTAAACCACTGAATAGAATACTTTATAGAACAATGATTCATATTTGAGCTTGAATCGAACAGCTTTGTCTGGTGGATACTGCAGTTCTGTTGAGGTATTTATGAAAACGGGACTTGCACCATTTGTGGCTGGTGCTTAACCCATTGCTGTCACTGTGGTTTGTAAAGACTTCCCGGTAGTCTGCAGAGTTACTCAGGCATAGACTCTCTAAAGGCAAAGGCGGGCCAGACAAAGGTTTAATACCTCAAGGGAATTCAGCTATTGAGGTTGTACTAATGAAGCGATTTTCGAAATATTTCCCCAAATGCCCATCGATCCCATATAAAAATTTACGAAAATGATGTCCGTTCAAAATTGAACTTGAATATATTTATTACATATATAGACTTGTCTGCTACCGCTCTAGCGGTCGTAATTTTTATTTTATCTTTACCACACTGGACATAAGTGTTTCATGTCAAACTAAAGACATGTTCGTTAACCCTCCAGAACTCGCGGCGTGAGGAAAATACTCACACCCGAATCATAAAAGTTTTATCTGTTATTATAAGTATTTGGCGATAGTGCTGCTCTCTCCAGCTACACCTTGTAGCATTCTCTTAGCACCCTCGATGACTCCCAATCATTAGTATCAGCTGACAAAAAAATGTTGTTGAAAATATGTTATATACTAACTTTTTTTGAGGGGAATAGGTGGTGTGAGAAAACTTGTCACGCGTGAATTCTCACGTCACTCATTTTGACGCGAGTTCTGGAGGGTTAATTGATGAAATCGGTCTTGTGGGAGGAGGGGTTTAGAGGGGAGCATTTCAAAAATTTGAAATATCTCCGCTTTTGTACGTCGAATCGAAATATCGAATAGAAGTAATATTAATGTAAATTTATTTCACTATAAATGATGTTATATACAGAGTGTCTCTGATATGAATACTAACCGAGAAATTTGGAATTTTTGATTATGAGCCTTTAGTAAACCCCTACGTCTGCTCGTGTCATATCAACAATAAGCTGTTATACCATGAACGTTTTCATTCTAAGCTTAAATACTAAATATTGTTCTCATTGAACTTTTACTTTGTGAGGTACATGCAAATTCGTTTTGATGACGTCGTCAATTAAGATGTTACCTTTTTGTCTCGAAAGTGTTTATTTGATCTATACCATACTCGAAATTTAAATATTCCAGTCAACAGTAAAGATCATATTTTTTATTGGCAGAAATCGAAACAGGAAAGGGGGGGGGTTGAGAAGGGTGGATTCGAAAATTCTAAATATCTCTGTTATTATGTGTAGAATTGAAAAATGTTAGAGTTAATCTTTTTTAAATATTAATGCTCTCCAATTGTTGTTTCTTGTAACTCAAATATTAAGCGTGGAATCCATACATTCTGGTATTCAATCAGAATATGTAGCGAGATATTACTCTGTGTCTGACCAACACTTAGGTAATCTGCTTAGTTTAGGCAGCCCCTGCGTGACGTATTTTTTTTATTATTGCAAAGGATCCCTGGCGGCACATTTGAGAGAGTAATAGAGAACTTAAGACTTTCGATCACATTTATTATTCCAGTACGCACCCACACCTAGTCATTCAATCTACATCAAAGCAGTACTACCGCTTATATTCTCATAAAGAGCATGAATGTCAAATAATACAAAGGGATCTTACTGAGGCAAGGATCGATACTTCCCAGGAGATGACGAAAATGAGGTCCCTTCAAACTGTGTATGAATATACATATATATATAATTATTATTTTATCGTCACCAAATTCGATATGTATATAAGGGTTTCATGCAAAACTAAAGATCATGTTCGCTAATGACTGAAATTTCACCAGTGGGAGGGGGTTTAGTGGGTAATTTAGGAAATTCTTAATATCTCCGTTAATGTGCGTTGGATCGAAAAATTGCATCAAATCAATCTTTTTGCAAATGTAATGTTCTATGAATGTTGTTATATACATTTTTTCTCTTTATTATTAACCGAGATATTTTCATTTTTATAGTTTTCGGCCTGAATAAGCTGTTATATGATAAAGCACTTTATTTAAAGCCTACATACCAAATATTGTTTTGATTGAATATCTACGTTTTGAGATAATTGCCAATACGTGACGCACGTGGGAAATCTGCTTAGTTAACGCAGCCCCTGCGTGACATTTATAGCCATCTCATTACTAGATAATTAGAGAATAAAATGTTAAATGGCCATATCAGGTTAATTGCTAGTTTGAAGTCTCATTATTTTACAGACTTCTGACAAAGGAAATAGTTTTTCACTGGACATTCAGTAACAGAAATACACGTTATTATTACCAATTCTCGAACCTGCCGGAACTTTCCATTGTAAGGGCGTTTAACACTTTCGCTGCACTCACTTAACACTTTCGGTCCGCCCTGAGGGGAGCAGTAATGGAAAGTGTGATAGATCCTAGACGACTCGAGTCCCAGGAAACAGACACCGGCTCCACAACTCAATTTTCCAATCATTATTATCACTTTCCCTCAATTTTCCTTCAAGGAGATTTCATGTCAATCACATCCTTTTACCCGAAGCTCCGGTTATAGAAATAAAACGTTTTGAAGGTTCAATCAAATATGACGCTTGTATATTAATAGATTTTAACAGATTTCCTTAAAATAACTCAGCTTATGAAGTTTAGTTCAGTTAATATCTACACGTAATCAATATATTTGTTTATTTCTTTGAAAAATATATTCTATATAAAATAAGATTGGTGTATGCGTTCATATATACATACAATATAAGACTAATTTGTTTGGAAATTGATTTTGAATTTTAAATGTTTGATAGAGCTGCTGGTACTAAAGTTCTACAATTAGTTGTATGGCTCTTATTGATTTCACTTTCTTGCATCATGTAAAGCATCGTTATCACAAAATATTTCTGTTTTTTTTCTCTCGAGGGAATTGACCGTTTTCACTCTCACAGAACCCTGTTTGGCTAGTTTCGGCATGACCTCTGTGTGTATGTGTGTATATATATCGCATTATTCAAAAATGAGTTGCTTTAGAATTTTGAAATTTCAAAATTGGGTGTGTTGCAATATCAAGATGTGCACTATTCTGATTGGCATCGATTGAGAAGATGGCATACGAGTGCAAAAATTAAAAAGTCCGTCACGCAGAGGCTGCCTTAACTAAGCAGATTTCCCACGTGGGCAACGTATTTTCATGTATCTCAAAATGTAAAAGACCAATGAGAACAACATTTGGTATTTAGGCTTCGAATAAAGTTCTTCATAACACAATAGCATATTGTTAATATGAGATGAGTAGGAGTGGTGGTTTACAAAAGATAGTTAATCAAGATAGTGAAAAAATGTACATAACAACATTTAGTAAACATTAATTTTGCAATAAGATTGGTTCCATACAATGTTTCGATTCAACGCATAATAATGGACATATTAAGAATTTTTGAAATTCTCCCCCTCTAAACTCCCCCCCCCCCCACACTCCTACTTGTCTTATGAACTTTTGCTTTTTGAGATAAATACAAATACATGGCACACGTGGGAAACCTGCTTAGTTTACGCAGCCCTATGTCTATATATATATATTTGTCTGTTAACGCTCTAGCGGTCATAATTTTAGTTTGATCGTTACCAAACTCGATATTTAATCGTATTTATTCACTTTATATTGACGGAGCCATTGTGTTACCATTATGTAGATTTATCTATTGTTAAACTCCAGGGGGGAAATCTGCTTAGTTTACGCAGCCCCTGCATGACGGACTTTTATTTCCACTGAAGTAGGAAGTATATGGTGAGAAGTGGTCACAAGTTCTTTATACCTCTTTCTGCTTAGCTCCTTTCAACGGAGCTTTAAACTTTGTCATTATTTTTTTCCTAATGAATGTTTTTTTTCTTTCATTTCCAGGATGGACGTGCTGGAGGAGATAGTATGCTATTGTTAGTACTGCTAACCCTTGGAGCTCTGGTAGGGGCAGAAGAGCCATCTCTATCCCGGGCCAGCGAGGTTACAACCATCTCGCCCATAGAGCTACCTACGACAACCGATGACGTCACGACGACAGCCAATGACGTCACTACATTCCCTCCGAGCGGCGTCGCCACCGAGGGGAAGTTTCTCTCGGACTCTCTCTCGTTCCCACTGGCGCCCTTTGTCAACGCGACAACGGCCTTCATAAAGTCACGTAAGTCTATTTGGAGTTTGCTCTTTTCAAACATAGTCTACCATTCTATTTGTGAAATGACAGATAAACACTCTTCTTTTCCTTCTGTACCATTGTGTTTCAGAATTAGCACAATTTTTAGGTCGAAGCACAATTACGGTACCGTTATTCCGAATTGTTTGTTTGTTTCCTAAATTTTTAGGTCGAAAAACTTCTATAGACATACCAAATTCAAAAGAGCTAGGCTAGGCGCATGCGTTGCCCCTGACACCCCCTCCCCATCCCCACCCTATCTACATTTCCCCTACAACGCATCTCTTCATTTTCTCTTTTTATTTTTATTTTTTCTTTAAACATCAATAGAATTCTGTTTATGCTATTACAACAGTTATATCCTGACTTTTGGCATCGAGTCGGCACCGCAGGCAACAAGTTCGGCAAATTGTGTTTAATGCAGCCGAATATTTAATAAAGCAAAAAGAGAAGTATAAACATAAATATATCTAACAGTTAAACGTGTTTTAACTGAAGGAAATGAGAACATGCAGTGTCCTAGTGCTTCGAAATATTTGCTTACGAATCCGGTGGGTAAAAAGACCGAAGAAAATAAGAAAATCGACATAGGATCACTTACAAAAAGGGTAATTAGTAGAAGAGAGACGCGAGTAGTGGGGGAAGGCTACCTCCAGAGAGACGGGAGTGGTGGGGGAAGGCTACCTCCAGAGAGACGGGAGTGGTGGGGGAAGGCTACCTCCAGAGAGACGGGAGTGGTGGGGGAAGGCTACCTCCAGAGAGACGGGAGTGGTGGGGGAAGGCTACCTCCAGAGAGACGGGAGTGGTGGGGGAAGGCTACCTCCAGAGAGACGGGAGTGGTGGGGGAAGGCTACCTCCAGAGAGACGGGAGTGGTGGGGGAAGGCTACCTCCAGAGAGACGGGAGTGGTGGGGGAAGGCTACCTCCAGAGAGACGGGAGTGGTGGGGGAAGGCTACCTCCAGAGAGACGGGAGTGGTGGGGGAAGGCTACCTCCAGAGAGACGGGAGTGGTGGGGGAAGGCTACCTCCAGAGAGACGGGAGTGGTGGGGGAAGGCTACCTCCAGAGAGACGGGAGTGGGCGGGGAAGCCTACCTCCAGAGAGCCGGGAGACGTGGGGCAAGGCGACCACCAGACAGACGGGAGTGGTGGGGTAAGCTTACCTCCAGAGAGACGGGAGTGGTGGGGGAAGGCTACCTCCAGAGAGACGGGAGTGGTGGGGGAAGGCTACCTCCAGAGAGACGGGAGTGGTGGGGGAAGGCTACCTCCAGAGAGACGGGAGTGGTGGGGGAAGGCTACCTCCAGAGAGACGGGAGTGGTGGGGGAAGGCTACCTCCAGAGAGACGGGAGTGGTGGGGGAAGGCTACCTCCAGAGAGACGGGAGTAGTGGGGGAAAGCTACCTCCAGAGAGACGGGAGTGGTGGGGGAAGGGTACCTCCTTGGGCTACGCCCCTCGTTCTTTTGAATCTGGCTATATGTTATCATCTCCCGGTAATATCTATAACTCTCGTTTTGGATATGTACTTGAATTTTGTCAGTAAATTGTGTTTATGAAAGATGTAAATAATGTTATATCCTCAGTTAGATCCATTTATGATTTAACCTACATTTTAATATTGATTTATTTACCATCTTACTATTCCTACATCTATTCTTAGATAATCTTATATTATTAACAATGGTAGGAACATTTTTTTATATAAATATATATTTTTCTTTTTTTCACTACTCTTTTTTTTTTTTTTTTGGTGTCATCCCCAATAGCAATGCATTCTTTTCGAATATTTGAGTACGTATGGTATTCATCAATCCATCAATAAACAAATTTGTGATACTCTTCGCACATATCGGGGGTTGATCTTATGTCGAAAGATAACTATGCGCAAGTCTAGAGTGGCCTAAACCGAATTTAATACAAGTGGTAATAATGCACAAGGCTTTGACCTTTTTAGTTCCCGGCTTCGCTAGAAAAATCATTAGACACTGTATGATGAACGTATTTGTTTTTAGGAAGTATTTACCATGCACAATATTTGTGTCTCGTCTCAGGGTGTATACGTGAATATCTAGTGACTGAAGTGGACTTATAAAATCATTTAGTATTAAAGAATAAAATTAAATAAAATAGTTATTTATTATACAAGTGACGAAAGTAGATCATTTTACAACTCGAGTGAAACGTTTAAGAAAACGGTAATTTCACGAGAGTTGTAAATTCTACTTTCGTCACGAGTGTAATATTAATTTTTTTCTCTAATCGTGTAATACATGATCAGATCTAACCAGAATATGAACAAAATTAGGATGTTGTGAAGATTATGGTATGTTGTTGGTAGGTTATAAGCAAGGTTGTGAAAGGTTATAAGCATAGTTATAAAACAACTAGTGATGGTTGTGAAGTAGTACAGTTATAAACAAGTGCAGGTTATAAACAAGGAAGGTAATTATTATTATATTTAAATTTTAAAATATATTGATTATTTCCACCAATAATTCATTCACATTTCAATTTATTTTGTTAAATTACATTCTTACAATGTTAAGAAACATTTAAAAGCATTTAATTTCCAACTTCAAATTATTTTTTAATTTATACTTATTACTAATTAAGAAGGCAATTCACTTTCTTCACTCTATTGCAAAATGTTTCACTTTCTTCACTCATTTCAGTTTAGTAATGTTACCATTATTCAACGATTACAGAAAAAATCATTTATCATTATTAAGTATCATTATTGAAGTAGCTTTGCTCGGGAAGTGTTTAGACTGAATAATGTGTTTAATTGTTATTCATTGAGAGGCTATAATAATTTCCTGTCTGTGCATTTACTTTTATAAAATTTTGCAGTTTTCTGTCCTATTCATTCCTAATTCGTTGTACAAAACATTTATATATAAAATTGTATAAATGTTTTCGATCAAGTTATTATTATAGTTGGTTTGTTTGCTTGTTGAGGTTTGTGGTCAATGTTAATAAAAAAAAAGAAAAAGAAAAAGAGCTTTAGTCTAGGCCAATATTAAGAGAATTTTATTTTCTCATCCTGAGTGTTGTAAAAAGGTGCTATATTATATACATTTCATATTAATATTGTTAAATACTGTCGTATATGTTTTTAGCACTATTGTAAAATTTCTTTGTTCTATTTTTAAATGGAGTGTTGTTATATCAGTGTGGCATATGTTAGTTTGGTAAATAAAGTGTGGTTCATATATATTTTTTTCGTAACGCTGTAGAGGTCGCAATTTTTGTTTGATCGTTACCAAACTAAATATTTAAAGGTTTTATGTAAAACTAAAGATCAAATTCATTAATCACTGAAATTAAACAAAAAGGAGAAGGTGGTATAGCCGGGGGCATTTCGAAAACTCTTAATATCTCCGTTATTATGCGTCGGGAGGAACAATTATATAGAACCAATCTTATTGCAAATGTAATAGTCTTTAAATGTCGTTATGTACGTATTTTGACTATCTTGATTAATAACCGAGATAATTGCATTTTTATTAGTTTTCGGCCTCCAGTGAACCACCACTCCTACTCATGCCGTAATAACAATAAGTTGTTATATTATGAAGCACTTTATGTGAAGCCTAATTAGCAAATATTTTTCTATCTGAACTTGTACTCTTTGAGATACATGGAAATGACGCACGTGGGTAATGAGCTTAGTTAACGCTGCCCCTGCGTGACGGAGTTTTAGAGCCTTCACAATCTTGCAATTGTGTTGTGCTATAAATATTGTGACTGACGTTTTATTTAGCAGATTTCCCTTCAGGGAAATCAGCTATTGAGGTCGCATTCATGACGCGATTTTCGAAATTTTTCTACAAATATCCATCGATCCTACTCCGGAGATGACGAAAATCAGGTTCCGTTCAAAACTGTATATATATATATATATATATATATATATATATATATATATATATATATATATTATTATGTTATTATGCACATTTTTTCACTATCTTGATTATTAACTGAGATATTTGCATTTTTTTAGTTTTCCGTCTTCAGTAAAGTCCCACTCCTACTCATCTCTTATTAACAATATTCTATTCTGATATGAAGCACTTTATTTGAAGCTTAAATACCAAATATTGTTCTCATTGAACATTTACTTTTTGAGATAAATGCAAATACTTGACTCACGTGGGAAATCTGCTTAGTTAACGCAGCCCCTGCGTGACGGGATTCTTTTATTCTCCAATCCTAAAAGATTCGATTTAGTTACAAGATATACATAATAAACCCTAAATATAGAGGACAGACCGCCCCCCACCCTCCCCTGAGATTAGATAAAAGTCCGTCACGCAGGCGTTGCGTAAACTAAGCAGATTTCCCACGTTAAGTTATACAATAGAGAAATTTGCCCAATAACAACTGTTGTCGTAAGGTATCTCTAAACCTATTCAAGAGGGACGAGTAGTTATGGAAACGGCCGCCAGAGCTCTCGGCGTAACGTCCCGAACATAGCCGACCCCTGCCGATCACACACAGAATACAAATGTAAATATCTCGGTTAATATTCAAGATAGACAATAAATGTATAGAACAATATTTATAGTAAATTTAATTTGCAATAAGATTGGTTCAATATAACTTTCCGATCCGACGTATAGTAACGGAGATATTTCGAATTTTCGAAAATCCTCCCCTCTAAACCCCCCCTCTCACTGGTCCGATTTCAGCCGTTAACGAACTTGATCTTTCTTTTTACATAAAACTATTAAATATGGAGTTTGGTAATAATCAAAATAGGGACCGCTAGAGCTGTAACAGACAAATATATGTATATGTATATATATATATATATATATATATATATATATATATATATATATATATATATATGCCAAACGTACACATAACAAAACTTGTTTACTTTGTTCTTTAGAGTAACTTTTGTTTTATACATTTATTCGCAAACCATTTAAGAAGGAAGTAATATGCGTAGAAATATATATATGCTCAACAATTGTTTCCAATATGAACTATAAGTATTTAGGTAAAGCAACGCTGATAACACTCTTAGCGGGAGCGGAAGTTGTCAGGTGACTAACACAGTTAATCGTGTTAATTTATATCCTGTGAAATGTAGTATTTAGCTTTCTACTCACATTTACTATTATGTATATAAGTAAGCTCGGATTGGTTTTTGACAGTAAGCATGTACATTTAATTATAATAAATGATTTAAATTATTCACGTTGTGTCAAGCAGTGGAGAGGGACGTATTTTCATTTATTCTTCAAAATTAAAATTTCTTTTCTATAAGTCCCCTACCTGAGCCTCATGGGAAAACAATGCGGCCAAACGGGAAGTTTAGTTGTAAACATTGAAGCCTTGCCAAAAAAAAAGAAAAAATACCATCATCATTCCCGATTTCCCGAGCGAAGCCGGGCACCTTAGCTAGTACACACACACACACACACACACACACACACACACACATATATATATATAAATTTGAACGGGCCTCATTTTCGTCATCTCCTAGGTAGGATGCGTCGACATTCGAAGAAATGTTTCGAAAATCGCGTCATGAGTACAAGCTCAATAGCAGATTTCCGTGAAGGTAAATCTGCTAAAATACCGTCCTCAACTACCCCCGTCAACAGCCTCCCGTTGATTTCGCGAGAGTAGCCGAGTACGTCAGCTGGCCATAGATTTGCTGGTACATTCCCTAATGTGTTGGGATGGAGGTTAGGCAGGGCGTAGGAAGGGAAAGTCCGGGTCGCCTTGACCCAGAACCAACAGGAAGCAGCCTGGAGGATGCCACTGGCCTCCATATTGAAATAGGCTCTACAAATATCAGCTGCTCCATTATACCTCGACGAAAGTTGTTTGGGGATCAACAAGTGGGAGAGAAAGCTCTCGCAGGTTTAAAACCCGTTTATAAAAATAAAACGCCAACAGCTTTTATAGACGGGTGGAATGCGTTTTCGGTATGCAGAGGAGCTTTGTTTAAAACTACGCTAGAAAGACTTGAAAGGAAGGAAAATAAGTCCGTCACGTAGGGGCAGTGTAAACTAAGCAGATTTCCTACATCTGCAAGCTATTTGCATTTATCTCAAAAAGTAAAAATTCAATGAGAACAATTGAATTTATATTGGTATTTATGCATCGAATAATGTGCTTCATAATATAAACGCTTATTGTTATTAGGATATTAGGAGTAGGAGGGGGGGGGGGTTACTGAATGCTGAAAACTTAAAATACCAAATATCCCGGTTAATATTAATCTTGGAGAAAATATGTATAAAACAACATTTATAGATAATTCAAGTTACAATATGACTAGTTCTATACACTTTTTCCATCCGAATAAGTAGAAGATGTATGTTCCAGGTATTACTTAAGACTGCAAAACAAGTTAGTACCAATAATTCAATTAATACTTGAGTTACTAAAAAATGAATTTGGAAACCATCAATAGTTTAGCAAGATCGGTTCAATAATAGTTTACAATCAAATTCATTAAAACAATAACATTTTGAATTTTCTCCTCCTCTAAACCTAATCCTAGCCTAATTTCAACTATTAACGAAAAAAGAACTTCAGAATTCCAGGAAACAGTTAAATATCGAGTATGATATAAGTAAATTAAAATTTGTCAAGTCAAGGACGTTAAATAGTAATCGATGACGTTACCACACAACGAATTTGCATGTTTCTCGCATAATAAAGTCCCTTGTAAACATAAAATAAAGTCGTTTATAATATAATTAGCTTATTACAAGTAGTAGTAGCTTATTACAAATATGACATGAGTAGGCGTTTAATGAAGGTTGAAAACTAAAAAGTCCTTAAACTCGATTAGTATTCATTATAGAGAAAATATGTATATAACAACATTATAGGCAATTTAATTTTCTATATGATTGATTATATACAGCTTTTAGTCCCGACTTATAATAACAAAGATTTCATCCGTTAACGAACTTCTTTATCTTCATTTTAACATACCAAACTTGGTACCGATCAAACAAAAACTACCATCGCTAGGACAAGACTGAGTGCCAAGATACCTTTGAAATCGTACCAAACGCAGTGTGGGAAGTCAGCATACAACTTGTAACCTCTGTTGTTGCCTCAATGGATATGTGCGAAGTCTGAGTGCCAAGTAACCTGTGAAATCGTACCAAACGCAGTGTGGGAAGCCAGCATACAACTTGTAACCTCTGTTGTTGCCTCAATGGATATGTACGAAGTCTGAGTGCCAAGTAACCTGTGAAATCGTACCAAACGCAGTGTGGGAAGTCACCATAAGCTCTGTGGTCTCTGTTATTGCCGCAAAGGTTACTTGCGAAGTCTGAGTGCCAAGATACTTGTGAAATCCTACCAAACGCAGTGTGGGAAGTCAGCATAAGCTCTGTGGTCTCTGTTATTGCCGCAAAGGTTACTTGCGAAGTCTGAGTGCCAAGATACTTGTGAAATCCTACCAAACGCAGTGTGGGAAGTCAGCATAAGCTCAGTGGTCTCTGTTATTGCCGCAAAGGTTACTTGCGAAGTCTGAGTGCCAAGATACTTGTGAAATCCTACCAAACGCAGTGTGGGAAGTCAGCATAAGCTCTGTGGTCTCTGTTATTGCCGCAAAGGTTACTTGCGAAGTCTGAGTGCCAAGATACCTGTGAAATCCTACCAAACGCAGTGTGGGAAGTCAGCATAAGCTCTGTTGTCTCTGTTATTGCCGCAAAGGTTACTTGCGAAGTCTGAGTGTCAAGTAACCTGTGAAATCGTACCAAACGCAGTGAGCGAAGTAAGCATACGTCCTGTGACCTCTGTTGCCGCCCCAACTGTTACTTACGAAGACTAAGTGGCAAGTAATCTGTAAAATCGTACCAAACGTAGTGCGAGACTTCAGCATACGTCCCGTGACCTCTGTTGTAGCCCAAGGCGTATGTTCAAAGCAACCATATTCCAAGTGACTCCTGCATCGATCCCGAATACTATTTCTCTGAGATTTATTTGGCATACATTACTCTAGTGCAAGTCACATATTACGACTTTAAGTCACATAATTTCGTCAACCAACCCTTGCCTCTGCAAGTCACTTGAACGGATTGCAAAATCTGAGTATTACTTTGTTAATCAATCTATAAAGAGATTCGTGAATTATATTTAATCGCAGTCTCTACTGCACTAATTGCTTACTTAATGACAGAATACGTTAATTGGAAATGCGTCCATAAGAAACCTGGGGAAAATCTGAAACGAATTTCGCACCTGAGGCTAATTAACAACCAATATAGGATAAACAAACAATAGAGAAACCTGGGGAAAGCTGGAAGCTAAAATGAGTTCGCGCTGTACGAGTAGAAGCTTTTCCTTTCACAAATGAATTTTCTTAGAAACACGATATTCATCACAACAAGAAGAAAAGATTCACAGGTCACTCCAGTGTGGGAAATTTGGCAGCCGCATTTCTTCTTGGAGCGAATGGAATACTGTAAATATTATAATTAATTTTTATTTATTATTTAATTGGAATATTCCCATATTTTAGAATAAAATTACTATTTCTAGGGCAGTACATTCAACACTTCGTATCCCAACTAGATTTCCCACGAGGTGGTATGTCAACCTAGAGACCTCACCTCACCACATATTCAGACTTAAGACCACAAGTTGAGTTACTCGCTTAATACATGAGTTAAGAAAAAGTCCGTCACGCAGGGGCTGCGTAAACTAAGCAGATTTCCCACGTGAAGTTATACAATAGAGAAATTTCAGAATAGAGAGCCGAACAATTATGAAGACGGCCCGAACTAGCTCTTGCGGACTCACAACTAAACCCGAAGTTAGCCGATCTCATCTCAGAAGCTGAAAACAGAAAAATGCAAATATCTCGGTTAATATTCAAGATACGGAATAAATGTATATAACACTATTTATAGTAAATATAATTGTAAAAGTAATTTTCAATAAGATTGGTTCAATTTAAGTTTTCGATCCAACGTGTAGTAACGGAGATATATCGAATTTTCGAAAATCCTCCCCTCTAAACCCCCCTCCCACTGGTCCGATTTCAGCCATTAACGAACTTGATCTTTATTTTTATATGAAACGTTTAAATATCGAGTTTGGTAATGATCAAACGAAAATTGCGACCGCTAGAGCGTTAACAGACAAATATATATATATATATATATATATATATATATATATATATATATATATATATATATATATAATTTTGGACGGACCTCATTTTCGTCATCTCCTGGGTAGGATCGATGGACATTTGAAGACATTTTTCGAAACTCGCATCATGAGTACGACCTCAATAGCTGATTTCCCTTAAGGGAAATCTGCTAAAAAATGCATTGAGCAATTGTTGAACACCATTTTTTTTTTACTCGACTGGTTGTATGACATTTAACGATCCTACTCAAAAAAGTCCGTCATACAGGGGCTGCGTAAACGAAACAGATTTCCCATGTGAAGTTTTACAATAGAGAAATCTGCATACTGGTAACACAACACCACCGTGATTGAATACAAACGGTAATGAGAAATCTTTCAGTTAATTAAAATAAATTCCCTACTGAAACGGCTTCTGAATTGTAAGAATAATTTATATTTTAATAAATCAAATTTTAGTAGGCCAAGAACTAAAGAAGGAGGGGGGGGGTGAACAGAACGTATTTGCATAAATCTCAAAAAGTAACGAAGGTAAGGTAAGGTTAGAAACGACAGGTAAGGTTAGAAGAAGCTTCCACCTGAGTCGAGCAATGACGGAAATGGCCGACCTAAGCCGACCTATACCCGACCAGACTTCATAAAAATGCAAATATCTCGGTTAATATTCAAGAAAGAGAATAAATGTATATAACAATATTTATAGTAAATTTAATTTTCAATATGATTGGTTCTATACAAATTTTCGATCCGATGCATAATAACGGAGATATTTCGAATTTTCAAAAATCCCCTCCTGTAACCCCCCTCCCCTCCCACTGGTCCGATTTCAGCCATAAACGGACTTGATCTTCCTTTTTACATAAAACGATTAAATTCCGATCAAACAAAAATTGCGACCGCCAGAGCGTTAAGAGACAAATATATATATATATATATATATATATATATATATATATATATATATATATATATATAATTTTGGACGGACCTCATTTTCGTCATCTTGGATCGATGGTATTTGAAGAAATTTTTCGAAACTCGCGTCATGAGTACGACCTCAATAGCTGATTTCCCTTAAGGTAAATCTGCTACTAAAACAGATATTTGGGGTTTTTTGAATTCCCCCCCCCCTTTAAATCCCCTATTCGTCACCCGATTTCTGTCAATAATAAATATGTTCTTTAGTGCTAACTGAAATGGTAACGCACGTTATCGAGTAAGGTATAGATCAAATTATTATTTTCGAGACAAGAAGGTAAAATCTTAATTGGTGAAGTTATCGCACAACGAATTTGCAAGTATTTTGCACAATGAAAGCACCGTGAAGTCAATATTTGGTATTTACGCTTGGACTAAAGAGGTTCATATTATAACAGCTTAACGTTGTGGGGGTTTACTGAAGGCTGAAAACTAAAAAAAAAAAATGGAATGTCTTGGTTAGCATTCATATTAGAGAAAATATGTATATAACTACATTTATAGGCCACTAAATTTACAATAAGATTCATTTTCGTTTCCTAATGGTTTTTCGGCAAATATGCACATGGCAAAAGTTGTTTATTTTTTTATTATTTATAAAAGTATAAATGAGATATTCACTAAAAACTAAAGCGGGAGCCGACTTGAGGCTAAAACAGTTAATTGAGTTTACTTATTTCCTGTGAAATGTTGGCATTACGGGAAGTGATTTCCACTGAGATTTACTATCACTATTACTGTCAGTCAACAATGATTTCCCGGGCATCGCCTGGTACCTTAGCTAGTAAGGTAGGTCGTAGCTAAATGTTGTTATGTACATTCACATACTTAAGGGAAATCAGCTATTGAGGTCGACCTACATGACGCCATTTTTGAAAGATTTCCTCAAGTGTCCATCGATCCTAGCCAGGAGATGACAAAAATGAGGTCCGTTCTAACTTATACATACATACACACTTGAGGAGGTAACATTCAAACTGTGCTTTGTCCATTTGTTTCATGCAAAGTGTGCTTGGTCCAATTTATTATCTAATGTTTATTATACTTATTACGCTGAACTATTTTAACAATGTATCTCATTGATAAAACATTTATTTAAACCATATAGGAGTATTTTTCATTACAAAAAACAAATATATATATATATGTTTTATATTCAATTTCATGGTTTCCTAAAAAGTACATTCATCCGGACAAAGCACGGTTTGAATGTTACCTCCTCACTTATATTTCGTTTAAAATAAATCAGTGTATGATCGGGGATAGTATTTGAGCTTAAAATTAGTGACGGACGAACTGTCAAAAGCTTCTTAGTAATGGATTTGACGGTGTTGAATGTTCGGGGAAGAATGGATGTCATAGAGCTGTCATGATGACAGTGAATGTTTGATGGAAACCGGGACAACACATTAGCCACTGAATGAAAACTCACAACCTGTCGTCCCGCCCATTTACACATTCGCTAACTATAATCATATGTCATGGCGGTATAGTGGGACACTACTAATAACTTTGACGTGCCAAGTTATTATAAGAAACTAGACATATTTCCTAAGTGCTGGTATAGTTCTCTTGTGATCTCATCTCACCGCGTATTTGCAGATTTCCCCTGAGGGAAATCAGCTATTGAGGTTGTACTCATAACGCGATGTTTGTATAAATCTTCAAATATGTAAAAAGAAAAATCGAGTTCGTTAATGGCTAAAATCCCAATATTTGGATGAATGTTTTTAAATGATTGCCTTGTTCTGTTTTGTCTTATATATATAATAATATATATTATATTATAAAACAGAATATTTATTTAATGCATAATTACTTCATATTGTTCTCATTGAATTTTTACATTTTGAGATAAATGCAAACGCGTGGGAAATCCCTTAGTTTATGAAGCCCCTGCGTGACGGACATTTCTCATTTATATGAAAAAAAAAACCGATGATTAGCCGCCCCCCCTCCGGTTTTTTTTAAACACCCCCTCCCCCTGGTCCGATTTCAGCCGTTAATGCACTTGATCTTTCTTTTTACATAAAACGACTAAATATCTTGTTTGGTAATGATTAAACAATAATTGCGACAGCTAAAGCGGTAACAGACATATATATATATATATATATATATATATATATATATATATATATATATATATACAGTTTTGAACGGACCCTATTTTCGTCTTCTACTAGGTAGGATCGCTGGACATTTGAAGAAAAACTTCGAAAATTCTGTCATGAGTACGACCTCAATAGCTGATTCCCTCAAGGGAAATCTGCTAAAATGATCATTATTTCATCCACACCATACTCGATATTTTACTTATTCATTCAACACTAGATATCTTAGTAATTAGCATCTGTAATAGCACTTGGAACAGCTGGATGGGGGTAAGAGGGGGGGGGGTCGAAAATTCCAAATATATCCGCCATTAATAGTCGAATGAAAACAGTTATCGAGGAAATCTTACGAAACTATTGGTTCTCTAAATTTGTTGGTCTGTGCATTTTTTCGGTACTAAAAAAGTCCGCCAGGCACATTAACAAAGTGCGTCACGTATCTGTATTTAACTCAAAACTTAAAAGTTCAATGAGAATAGTATTTAGGTTTAAAATAAAGTGCTTGATAATGTAACACCACAGTGTTAATATGACCTTAAATAGCAGTGGGGTTCTACTGAAGCCCGAAAACAAAAAATGCAAATATCTCGGTTAATATTAACACTTAGAGCGGAACATCCGTTTTTACCATGTTAAGGAGAACATCCATCCGACAGACGGTGTGCACTGAAATCTCGGAAATTATTGTTAATTTTACAGGTTTTTATATGTTCACTTTATAGAATAATATAAATTATCGCCAAACACTACTTGTAAGTGTGTAATAATACAAATCACTTACACACACACTCATTCAGACACGTATATATATACATATAATTTGATTATTTTTTCCATTTTTTATTGGAAAAGAGCATGTTTTTTTACTTCATTTCAGGAAAACTGCCAAGTATTAAAAATCAAACAAAAAATACAGTTTATTACATAATAAAATGTAAAATACAAAATAGTATAGTCATATATATACAAAGAGGAAATATGTTTCAAAAATAATACATTCATCAATAGGAACCCACCAAATTCCAAATGTTAAGAAAAACTATACATTGTATGAAAATCCCATGTCAAATCAGCGATATAGCCAAGTATAGAAATGTTTTCTTCCACATTAGTAAATAGAGAAAAAAAATCTATATGGCTACATCACTCCAACAAAGAGTTTACACAAGTATTACACAGTATTTTTGAACATTCAAGGCAATGAGGGGTCCCACAATTGACACATTTATATGCTGTCATTCTGTTCTTCTGATAAGGACTGTATCTGCGGGTCTTCTTTTTGTCCAATTTATCAGTTTTCGTTGTCGCGGAAGGTTCTTCTGTTCTCGATGTTGATGGTCCCCGAAACCTTCTGAGGAACATCCGTCTGTGGGACGGAGGAGAGACCTACCTCTTAGAGGAACACCAGTCTGTGGGACGGAGGAGAGACCTACCTCTTAGAGGAACACCAGTCTGTGGGACGGAGGAGAGACCTACCTCTTAGAGGAACACCAGTCTGTGGGACGGAGGAGAGACCTACCTCTTAGAGGAACACCAGTCTGTGGGACGGAGGAGAGACCTACCTCTTAGAGGAACACCAGTCTGTGGGACGGAGGAGAGACCTACCTCTTAGAGGAACACCAGTCTGTGGGACGGAGGAGAGACCTACCTCTTAGAGGAACACCAGTCTGTGGGACGGAGGAGAGACCTACCTCTTAGAGGAACACCAGTCTGTGGGACGGAGGAGAGACTTAGCTCTTAGAGGAACACAAGTCTGTGGGACGGAGGAGGTAGGAAAACCTCTCCTGTCCTCGGACGGAGGAGACCTACCTCTTAGAGGAACACCAGTCTGTGGGACGGAGGAGAGACCTACCTCTTAGAGGAACACCAGTCTTTGGGACGGAGGAGAGACCTACCTCTTAGAGGAACACCAGTTTGTGGGACGGAGGAGAGACTTACCTCTTAGAGGAACACACAGTCTGTGAGGAGAGACCTACCTCTTAGAGGAACACCAGTCTGTGGGACGGAGGAGAGACCTACCTCTTAGAGGAACACCAGTCTGTGGGACGGAGGAGAGACTTAGCTCTTAGAGGAACACCAGTCTGTGGGACGGAGGAGAGACCTACCTCTTAGAGGAACACCAGTCTGTGGGACGGAGGAGAGACCTACCTCTTAGAGGAACACCATGCTGAGGGACGGAGGAGAGACCTACCTCTTAGAGGAACACCAGTCTGTGGGACGGAGGAGAGACCTACCTCTTAGAGGAACACCAGTCTGTGGGACGGAGGAGAGACCTACCTCTTAGAGGAACACCAGTCTGTGGGACGGAGGAGAGACCTACCTCTTAGAGGAACACCAGTCTGTGGGACGGAGGAGAGACCTACCTCTTAGAGGAACACCAGTCTGTGGGACGGAGGAGAGACCTACCTCTTAGAGGAACACCAGTCTGTGGGACGGAGGAGAGACCTACCTCTTAGAGGAACACCAGTCTGTGGGACGGAGGAGAGACCTACCTCTTAGAGGAACACCAGTCTGTGGGACGGAGGAGAGACCTACCTCTTAGAGGAACACCAGTCTGTGGGACGGAGGAGAGACCTACCTCTTAGAGGAACACCAGTCTGTGGGACGGAGGAGAGACCTACCTCTTAGAGGAACACCAGTCTGTGGGACGGAGGAGAGACCTACCTCTTAGAGGAACACCAGTCTGTGGGACGGAGGAGAGACCTACCTCTTAGAGGAACACCAGTCTGTGGGACGGAGGAGAGACCTACCTCTTAGAGGAACACCAGTCTGTGGGACGGAGGAGAGACCTACCTCTTAGAGGAACACCAGTCTGTGGGACGGAGGAGAGACCTACCTCTTAGAGGAACACCAGTCTGTGGGACGGGGTGGTTCACAGTAAAACGTCTCCTGTCATGGTCTCTCAGGTCGTATCAGCACTTGAACCGCTCGACTCCACTCCGGGGTGACAACTGAAGACTCCCTTAGGACCACACCCTTTTACGACCGATTAGAGCCCCACGACCGGACTAAAGAATAACAATACCCGTCTGCCAGACGGATGTTCCGTTCTAAGTGTTAAAGATAGTGGCAATACAGTACATAGAAATATTTATAGATCATGCAAGAGGATTGGTTCTATACAATTTTTCGACCCGATTTATAATAACGGAGATATTAAAAATTTTCTAAATTCCAAACCTGTGAACCCCGTCTCCCCCTAGTAACTATAAGGCAAATATTACGACCGCTAGAGCGGTAATAGGCATATAAATATATATATGGCTCGATCGTCATTTGATGAAAAGTTTCGGAGGTCCCGTCATCGATACAACCTCAATGACTGATTTTCCCTATAGAAATCTGCTAATAGGATGACATTCCTAAAGAATATAATGTGGAGCAGAGGACAGAAAGTGGAGCAAGAATTTCTGTCGGAACATAGTCTTTAGCCAGGCCGGGGTTAGTGAAGTGAGTGGCTACATCCTGCTATCAACTTGTTCCTGACCGCTACGCCTACTTCATCATATCCTGATAATAAAGATTAATGGAAGTCAGGAGGGGGGGGGGAGTCGATTCAATAATAATTTCTAGCCTACTTCCGAAGATCACCGACTTACTTTCACTTATATTCGTTTTCAGGAGACGGCGAATATGAGGTCCGCTCATAACTTAACATGTAGCATTTACAGGCTACACCTGATAATTGATCTCGTGAACTGGTGAGAGTCACAAGGACATGCAGTGGTTTCCCATTGCCTTCTGCATCTGGCCATCCAGCAATATGGGGCATTATGAGAAAAATCCAATCCATACAGTAGAGGCATGAATGGAGAAAATTCGCATCTAGGGCAGTGTATGTATATATATATATATATATATATATATATATATATATATATATATATATATATATATATATATATATATATTGTGTGTATGTGTGTGTGTGTTACGGTGAAACACCGAAATGAGTTGAGAATCATATGTTCTTCTTGTGCTATAATATCTTGGTGTGTACAATATTTGGAGTCATAAGTTCTTTTTTGAATACCTAATTTGGCAAGTTCATCTACTTGTGTGCTTTGTCTAATGCCTGTATGTCAGGGTACCACTACATGGTTATTATTTTGTTTAATGTCTGGACAGTAGTAATTTACTTTGTGACGAACTCATTTAAAAAAAAATTTAGTTATTTTG
Source organism: Riptortus pedestris (assembly GCA_019009955.1). NCBI lineage: Eukaryota > Metazoa > Arthropoda > Insecta > Hemiptera > Alydidae > Riptortus > Riptortus pedestris. The sequence continues at coordinate 10,135,963 of CM032231.1, forward strand.
TGGTCGATTTCAGTAAACTCGTCACTGATATAGGTTACTGTATCTCCGAAGTATTTCAAGCTTTCTACTTTTGGCAAGGCTAGCTCCTCTACACCTCAAGCTGCTTTGGAGAAGTAGTTTTCGGCTCACTGCCATTTACTTCATCTTGTGATGGTGATATTAACATATTCATTTTCTAGCTCCCGAGGACAGCTACATCATCTGCAAATGCGAGGGATTTGTGCATCTTGCCTTCATGCACTCCCCCATTCGCTTTGGAAGTTGCACATATGACCTTCTCCAAGGCAAGGCTGAACACCAATCGGAGATAAGCAGTCACCTTGTCTCAATACTTTTACTAGTTGAGTCGTCTCCCATTGAGCCAACATTCGACAGCTGGAGCCATTCATACACGCCCTTGCCGACCTGACAAGTTTCCCCTGGAAATCCCAGTTATTGTTATTTTCCAAAGACAGCTTCTAATAATAAGCTGCTTTGAAGTCAATGAATAGGGCGTGCACGTCTTGCTCTGCTTCCCACCGCTTCACAAGTATCTGTTTGAGGGTAAAAATCTGCTCCTAGGAGCTTCTTCCTCTTCTGAACCCTGCCTAATAATCCCGAAAGGACCTTTCGTAGTACGGGTTCATTCTGTACAGCATTGGGTACGTTAGGATTTTGTAGGCTACACAGAGCAGAGCGGTTCCATGTAGTTTCGACACCCATTAGTATAGCCTTTCTTCAGGATAGCACATATGAGGATTGTATTGTATTCATCCGGGATCGTGCGTGTGTGGCCGTGCGGGTTAAGGCGCAGGCACATCTACCACTACCTGCAGCAAGCTGAAGGTTAAAACGGGCAGATTCGACTCTCTCCAATGGAGAACATTAGTTCAGAAGTCGCTTATCAGAGCTCGTTATTGCCGCAGCTCATTTGGATAAGCGCGTACAAAAGTCTGACAGCCATTCGGAATGTCTCGGATCTCCCACTTGTCAGTGATCCTGTGTCCACTGGCAGGCCGAAGCAGGGTGAACTGGCCACGACACTCTGGATATATTGAGCCTAGTCAGTCTACTGGAGTCAGCTCATTCCAGGTCTTCCTTGGTTAACTGGGTCGTACGACTAGTGATTATTCATTAAGTGAAGATAAGATCTCGAGTCTCGCTCGAAGCCAGCTAAAGGTCTATAATGTCAACCGAGTATATATATATATATATATATATATATATATATATATATATATATATAACATGTTTTCTCACTTCCGTAGCGGCAGAAGAGAGATAGAGAAATAAGTGGAGCGTAGAGTGTGTTCTAGCTGGCTGGTCTAGGTATAGGTTAGGTCAGGGAGGTCCAACAAGTGTCAGTCCTTCTGAGAAGGAAACCTCCCCCGGCTAATTGTAGGTTGAAGCGTCCACCTCTTTCTTCGCTTATGCTCACCACGCTTCGTGGTCAGCTCACGAGAGAAATAGCAATTTGAATATAATAACTTGAATAATATATTCGTGCATTGAATAATTTATTTTAATTTATGTAGCTGTTTTAAGGGATTTCCGTTAACGGAAGTGAGTTGAGCCCCCATAATTTGATTATTTATTTGCTTTAGTGGCACTACTCCTTTCGCTAACCTGGTGATCAGAACCGCTTTATTAAATTAAACAATAAACATTATTATCAGCATGGTGCTTAATGTGGGAGTTCAGGTCTCTGAAAAAGATATTATAAACAGCAATTCTTGTCAACTAAAACTCCTTTTGGAACATTTTCCCACATGCTTTTCTACTTTGCATTTGCCTCAAAACTTAAAAATTCATTGCGAACAATATTTGGCATTTAGACTTCAAATAATGTTTTTCATAATATAACACCTTATTTCAACATGAGTAGGAGACTTTAGTGAAGACTTAAAACAGAAGAATTCAAATATCTCGCTTAATAATCAAGATAGTGAAAAGCATACATAACAGCATTTATAGAAAATTTTATTTACAATAAGACTATTTCTATACAATTTTTCGATCTAACGTATAACAACTGAGATATTTAGACTTTTCGAAGTTCCCCCTCTAACCTCGCCCCCTTCTAATAGTTCTATTTCTGCCATTAACGAACTTGATCTTTCATTTTACATAAAATGATTGAGTTTGGTAACGATTAAACAAAAATTGTGACAGCTAGAACGTTAACAGACACACACACACACACACACACACACACACACACACACACACACACACACACACACACACACACACACACACACACACACACACACACACACACACACATACAATTTTGAACGGATCTCATTTTCGTCATCTCCTGGGTAGGAATAGGTTCGTCTTTCATTTTACATAAAACGATTTAATATCGATCGTGGTAACGATTAAACAAAAATTACGTCCGCTAGAGCGTTAAATGAAATCTGCTAAAGTTCCGTCACTCTGGGGCTGCGTCAACTAAGCAGATTTCCCACGAGATGTTTCACAGTGGATGAATCTACACACTTTTAAAACAATCAAAGTGAACAAATACAAATGACAATGGGAAATCTTTCAGTAAATTTACAATTTAATTTGCTCCACAACGGAATGCGTTTGAATTGTAAACAAACGGATTATCAAAATTGTTTAAAACTTATTCTTTTTATAAATAATTAACTTATTCCAATTATTTTATAATTCATAGTTAGCGATTCTGCATATTATTTAATTCATTTACAGTCAGTGTAAATACATTACTTACAAACTATAAAGTATATTAACACTCCAATTCCCCGCGCCCCCTAGTGAGACGATACACACTCGCGATACACACGATACGATCTGTCAGATGACTGTTCACTTATTTGTCAAAAGTGAATAATATAATTGTTTTTCCGCAATTTTGCAGGAATAGTGGTGCATAGATAAATGAAAAAGTTCATAAATGTTCATAAATTTGTATTTGAAAAAAATTATCTGTATATAAATCTTCAAAAATGTTAAATTTTTGTAACACAGTTGCCACGGTAGCTTAGTTTCAATTTTATTCCTTATTACTGGCTTGCAAAAGGTAAATCAACAAGTAAACCTAGGAACACAACTCTTATCAGTCTTGTAAGATAGTTTCAGAGAACATAATAATAATGTAAAATGTATGAACACATTGACAATTGAGCCTCATTTCTAGAACTTAAAAAGTTACTCAAACAAATGGAAATGGCCAATAAAAAAAACCAAGAACCCTTGCTTTTAAAAAAATTAAACTTAAATTTCACTCTGAATCTCTTTCATTGCCACACCCACGTTACATCCATCAGCACAAGAAAAGGCACAGTGTTGCATGAATATTGGCCACATTCCTTCCAAGAATATTTGGTGTATTTTTTTGTTTTATTTTCCAAGCAAAATCCGCAGCGCTGGCGTCCACCAGCATCAGTAGCTGCTGAGTTGCTTGAAGCTCGTGGTGGTATTTGATGATTGGGAAGGAGTTCTCGAAGACGTGAGGTCTTGGTGCGTGGCAAATTGCTGAGCTGCACTCGCATAATCAACTGATCTCTGATGAGTTCATTCCCCAGTTCCAGAAGGAAAAGTCGTCGAGTTGGTACGTTTTGTCCGTTCCCCAGACTGATGACTGGCCGTTGATACCAGCCACATCGAAATCGGGCATTATGAAAAACTTACATTTTTACACGCGTGTCATCTGTGAGATTCTCTCGGCCAAAACACGCCCAAACTGCACTGGACGCACGCACCCCGGCAACAGAACTGTCGAGCTAGGCGAGCTTGAGGAATACTAGGGCGGGGGACCAGGCTCTCCTCCCTCCATCAAACTTATGACGAAAAACAGAACTGGTCATCTGTGAGATGACGCGCGTGTATTGGAGTGTTAATACACCAAACTTTTATTTATAAATGTAAATGAACTTATCTTCAAATATATCTGATGTATAATTTATTGAACAAAAGCGATCCAAAGAGCTAAAACCATTAATTTATTTTTTACCATTTGTTTAATACTTTATTAGATGTATTTTAATTGTAATTTTCTAGTTCGAATGATACCTGTTCCATAACAATAAGACCAACGGTTTAGTAATTATGAGGGGTTTTCTCATTTTCAATTTAGGCTGTGCATTCACATTCGAAGGGGCACGTGGCATTGAGTTCTACATTCCAATTCCTTGTAAAGGCTCTAAATATCATCTTAAAGGAACAAATATTAGAAAAACAATAAAAAACACCATATTTTCCTTGCAGATATTATTTTCTTAAGTGCATGTAATTATAATTAATTCGAAATATAATATTTTATTATTATTCTTTATTAACTTTCACTTTTTCTAACCTAATCTGCAGGTTACCCACTCTTTTTAGCAAATTTCCTTTAAGAGATCACGCATCCTTTAGCCGTAAAATGTACAATTTTTTATTTCAGAAACGTCACATTTTATTGTAGCCATCAACATTTTCTTTGAAACAAGCCTACAGCAATAGATAGTGAAAAAAGGAATATATTCTGAACAAATAAATAAAAAAAGTATTAATAATGCAAAAGTATTCTCTACGAATCCAAACCATTTTTACTTCAAAAAATATCTACCTTACAAAGAACGTTCTTAGAATTAATTTATTTTAAACTAATTACGTGGAAATTCTTTATAAAAGGTATACATTTTCCCACCTACGTTACTTCATGAATAAAAATAGAAACTATTTTTTTTTCTTTGCACCAAGATACTTACAGCTAGTATTTACAAATGTTTGAAAGTGCTTCCTTATGCACTTTTAGTCTGTACCTGAAATCCATTTTGGTACCTGTATTTCTGCTACTGAAATTATGCAGGATCATGCTGCACATGAAGCTATGCAGGTGGAAAAATGTATCCCTTTTACAAAGAATTTCCACGTAATTAGTTTAAAATAAATTAATTCTAAGAACGTTCTTTGTAATGTAGATCTTTTTAGAAGTAAAAATGGATTGGATTCGTAGAGAATACTTTTGCATTATTAATGCTATTTTTATTTATTTGTTCAGAATATATTCCTTTTTTTCACTATCTATTGCTGTAGACTTGTTTCAAAGAAAATTTTGAAACGTAATTAGATTAGAATAAATTAATTCTAAGAACGTTTTTTGTTATGATATTCTTTGAAGTAATCATTTTTTGCATTCAGTGAAGAATACATAAAACGTTTTATGTAAAAATGAAGATCAAGTTCGTTAACGGCTAAAATCGGACCAGAAGGAGGGGGGGAGGTTAAGGGGGAAATTTTATTAATGTGCGTCAGATCGAAACTTTGTATAGAACAAATCTTATTGGAAATTCTATGTACAATAAATGTTGGAATGTACGTTTTTTTCACTATCTTGATTATTAATCGAGATATTTGCATTTTTTAGTTTTAAGCATTTAGAAAACGCCCACTTCTACTAATGTCAAATTAACAATAAGCTGCTCTATTATTAAGTACTCCATTTGAAGCCTAAATACCAAGTATTTTTTGATTGAACTTTTACGTTTTGAGATAAATTCCAATACTTGACCCACGTGGGATATCTGCTTGGTTAACGCAGCCCCTGCGCGACTGACAGTTTTCCTTGCAATTATTATTTCCTTAAATGCATGTAATTATAGTTTAATTATCGAAATATTATATTTTATTATTTTCATTAACGTCCAAGTTTTCCTGCTGTGACAGGTTATCACCCTTTAATGAGTTCGTCACAAAGTAAATTAATATTGTCCAGACATTAAACAAAATAATAACCATTAGAAGTGGTTACCCTGACATACAGACATTAGACAAAGCACACAAGTAGATGAACTTGCCAAATTAGGTATCCAAAAAAGAACTTATGACACCAAATATTGTACACACCAAGATATTATAGCACAAGAAAAACATTTGATACTCATCTCATGGCAGAAATACTGGTTTTCCACAACTGACAACATACTTCGAGAACATATACTTGGTGAGTGGCCTTCCTCAAAAAGGTTATTATAAGAGTAGAAGTAGTTTTAGCGAGGTTGAGAATTGGCCATTCACGACTGATTCACTTACTTACTGGAGAAGACGAACCCTACTGCTAAAACTGCAACTGTAGACTTACTATAAAACACATACTTACTGAATGCTATCTAAGGACTCACATAGACCTACCATACACTTTGAATTGCTACTTGACCAAAGCCAGTATACAGACCGCGTATTACACTACTTGAAACTTAAAAACATTTTCAAAAAATTATAATGTAAGACAATAACGAAAATAGTTGCAGAGATGAGCATACTTCCGTAATTATGATATACTGTTGATGAGAACTTTAACTGATAGGTCGCTCCATCGCCTCAGTGGAGAAATTCCATATTAATGATTTCAGATAAGTGTTGTATGGGCATGGGTGAATCATGAATTTTTTTCTTTTTGTGTTTCAGCAAGAATGGCGTTCGGTAAGAACTCCTTCCTGACAGGCTTCGGGCTTGGATTCCTGGCGTTCGGGCTCAAGAAACTCCTCCTGCCGCTGTTCATCGGGGCACAGATCATCAAATCTGTTCTAGTCGCTCTCTTCCTCCCCACTATACTCAGCGGCATCGGAAAACTAGTAAGCCTAAAATAATAACAATATTCCATTTTTATATAAAAACAACATGAAAAAGTCGGATGTGTAAGCAAAGACGTTTTCCCTTGTGTAGAGTGTTGGCTTAGCCAATTGGACCTTTCAATGTTTCTAATTATTTTTATGTCACTATGATACACTTTTTATCTGATGAATTAGTCCCTGTTTGTAATATGTCAGCAACTATATCTGATAACTCTTGTTGAAACTAGTTTAGTACTGTGTTTGCTATTGCATAGTGAATATGGAAGAAGATATCATTCATCATCGGCATATTTTAGTGAATTATTTTATAAAATGTAAACGTGCTGTAGAAGCTCATAGGTGAATTTACCGTGTTTATGAGGATGACGTATTGACCGAACGAACGCACCTCTCAAAATTTCATTCAGTAAATGTTGACATCAATGATACTCAACAGTCTAAACGCTCACATGAAATGGAAACGAGCACTGTCAAGGACATTGTTGGCCGAAATCCCAGAGATTGCTATGGCCGGAAATGTGAGGCTCACAAGCGTAGAAAACCCTTTGAGAAGCTCGGTTATGTTTCCAGGCTTAATGTATGAGTCTCTCACTCTCTAACCGAAGTAAACTTGGTAACACGCATTTCTGTTTCTGATCCGCTACGGAAACAACAACAAAATGACCCATTTTGGAAAATGTTGGAATGGGAAATTGCAAAATGGACATTTTACGATAATTTAGTCCGTAAAAAGTCTTGGGAACCTAGTTGTGAGGCTCCTAAAAGAATGTCAAAACTCAGATTGCCTCCATAGAAGCTAATGCTTTCCATATGGTGGGATATTAAGAGGACATCTTTTTAACAATAAACCCCAGATGTTCTATGAATATGGCATTATATAGTTAGTGGAAAGATGGGAGTATTGCTAATATGGACAAGATTCACCAATGTTTTAACAAGAACGGTTCTACAAAATTTATCGACGCGACTCATAATAATGGAGATATTTTGAACGTTTGAAAAGCCCCTTACTTTCTCTACCCCTCCCCTATTCATTCAATTTTATTTCAGCCATTATGGATATCATCAATAATGCAGAAGTAAACAGTTAAATATCGGTTATAGATAGACCAAATAAACAGTTCGAGTAAAAAACATAAACTTTACTACACGAAGTGTTCATGGATCTCGCCCATTAAAAGTTCAATGAAAACTATAGTTGTTTTTAAACCTTTAGAACTTATTATTTCTTTTTAGTGGCGTTTCCAAAAGGGCTGCATTGAGAAAGAGAAAGGATCTATGAAGCTTGCAGCGAAACTAAAAAGTAAAGTGCTGTGAGTTAGAAATGGAGTCTTGAGCGTGAATAAAAAACTCCATCAGAGGATCCGCGACCCGTGAAGTTAGACCAATCCAGATAGAAATCGCTGGAAAAAGTTAGATTCTTCTCTAACCTTCCAAGGCTGGCTTATTAGATGCTCTCACCCAGCTATCTCTCACAATCTGACTCCATCTCAGGGGAGAAGCAATTTAGATTCATATAGAGATATACTAAGTGGACATTTCATACTTGGTCCGTCGCGAAGGGACTGCGTAAGGTAAGCGGATTACCCACGTCCTCGCTTGAATCTACTGATTTCATCCGCTAATTCTAAAAGTCCCTCACGCAGGGGCTGCGCAAACTAAGCAGATTTCCCACGTGAATTATACTAATAGATAAACCTACATACTGCTAACACAATACCGCCATGTATATTAAGTAAATAAATACAAACGGTTATAAGAAATCATTCCCCTCCCGGCGGGAAGCGTCTCAAATTGTAATCAAACAGGTCTACCATCGGCTCAGAATCAGAATAAATTTTATCTCGATCAATCAAATTTTAGTAGTGCAAGAATTTAGGACATGGGGGGGGGTCACAAGAACATATTTGCATGTATCTCGTATAATAAAGGTGTCTGGAAAACAATATTTGGTATTTAAGCTTCGAATAATTTGATTTATTATGTAACAGAGTATTGATTACGTAACGCGTGTAGAAGTGGGGGTTTACTAAAGACTGAAAACTGAAAAATGCAAATATCTCGGTTAATATTCAAGATAGGGAATAAACGTATATATGAATGTTTATAGTACATTTAATTTGCAATAAGATTTATTCTATACAATTTTTCGATCCGACGTATAGTAATAGAAATATTTCGATATTCCTACCCTCTAATACCCCCCCCCCGGTCCAATTTCAGCCGTTAACGAACTTGATCCAGACTTCTCTTCTTTTTTTTTTTAAATTTAACGATTAAATATCGAGTTTGGTAACGATCAAGCAAAAATTGCTACCGCTAGAGCGGTAACAGTCAAATATATATATATATATATATATATATATATATATATATATATATATATATATATATACATACATAACAGCTTTGACGGACCTCACTTACGTCATCTACTGGGTAGGATCGATGGACATTTGAAGAAAAACTTCGATAATTGCGTGATGAGTATGACCTCAATAGCTGATTTCCCTTAGGGGAAATCTACTAAAATCAGCAGAATTGGTGGATTACTGAAGGCCTTAAAAGTCCGTCTGGCAGACGCTACGTAAACTAATCAGGTTTCCAAGTATCAATAGTTTAACAAGAATGATTCTACAACATTTTTGGATCCGACTCATAATAACGCAGATATTTTGAATATCCCAAATTCCACCTTCTAAACCACCCGTCGTTGGTACAGTATCTACCATTAACAAACATCACCTTCCTTTTTACACAAAAGGATTACATATGGTGTTTAGTAACGATTAAACTAAAATTGTGAACACTAGAGGGTTAACATTCCCGAGCGAAGCCGGGTATCTGAGCTAGTATATATATATATATATATATATATATATATATATATATATATATATATATTCATCTGTTACCGCTCTAGCGGTCGCAATTTTAGTTTGATCGCTACCAAACTCGATATTTAATCGTTTTTATAAAATGAAAGATCAAGTTCGTTTAGGGCTTCAGGGGGAGGGGGGTGGGTTAGCGGGGAGGAATTTCGAAAATTCGAAATATCTCTGTTACTATACGTCGGATCGAAACAATGTTATTGTAAATTAAATTTAATATAAATATGTCTCTATACATATTTTCTGTATAATGAGTATTAACCAAGATATTTGGATAATATAGGTTTAGGCTTTCAGTAAACCCCCTCTCCTACTAGTATCTTATTAATAATAAGCTGTTATATCATGAACTACTTCATTATAAGTTTAAATACCAAATATTTTTTCAATAAAGCTTTATTATACGATATACAAACAAATATGTTCTGTTGCCCCCCCCCCCTTCTTTTGTTCTTGAATTACTAAAATCTGAGTGATTGAGATAGAAATTATTCTGATTCATTACAAATTACTCCACTAGCTGTAGTAAATAGTTTTCAATGCAATTAATATGATATATTCAGATATATTTCATGCATTGTTCATCTTTCCCGTCTAGAATAAGTCTATCTATTCAACACTGCGAAGTTGGCTGCTTTGTTTGTTTATAATTCGGACGCTTTCCGATGTAGATATTAATTTGTAAATCGACTGAATGATTTCTTATTACCGTTTGTATTTATTCCCTTAACGTTCACGGTGGTGTTACCAGTATATAGATTTATCAGTTGTAAATATTCCCGTGGGAAATCTGCTTAGTTTACGCAGCCCCTCCGTGACGGAGTTTTGTGATTAATGGTAACCCAATCAGCCAGTGAAGCTATTTCTGAGTAAACTATGGCCATTTCTAGGTTTTTGATGTCCAAAAGAAATCGGCTCCATTGAGGGTATCGAACCGCCTAACTGTCAGTCATTATTTAAAATTGTATGGCGCTTAACGGGCTGGAAAAATCTCGAGTATATTTTATTTTACACTGTCTCTAAATTGCCACCCCATCTTTCAGCTAGTAATGAACTTGCATTTCCTTTTACATTATTCTCAAATATGGAATTCAGCAACGAATGAAAATTCCATTGGCTAGATAGATGAGTACACACATTGTGTGTGTGTGTGTGTGTGTGTTCATAAGTTTGAAAGGACCATTCAAGGGGGTCCATTTTTGAATACTTTAACTTGGGATTGATGGACCATTGAGAAATTTTAGAAATATTACTTAATAATTACTAACGCAATAGTTGATTTCCCTTAGGGCAAATGTGCTAAGAAGAAAAGTCCGTCACGCAGGGCCTGCGTAAACTAAGCAGATTTCCCACGTGCTGGTATGACACGCTGGTGACCTCATCTCCCCACGTAATCTGTCTGAAATCCAGAAAGTACTAATTATTCGCTTAATATTTGAGCTACGAAAAGATACATAGAACAACAAACGTAGAGCATCAAGCTTATAAAAAACAAATTTCCGTCACGCAGGGGCTACGTAAACTAAGCAGATTTCCCGCGTGAAGTTTAACAATTGATAAATCTACGAACTGGTATCACAACACCACCGTGAACATTAAGTGAATAAATACACTCAGGTATGAATAAATACAAACGATAATAAGAAGCCTCCCGAAGAGTAGTGTCTGCACTGTAAACAAATAGTTCTGCCAACTTCTCACCGGAAAGAAAAACAATTACTGAAATATATCAGAATATAACATATTAATTTTAATAAAAACTACTTACTATATCTAGTAAGGTAATTTATATTAAAACAGAATAATTTTTATCTCAATCAATCAAATTTAAGTAGTCCAAAACTTAAGGGGGCTGGGGGTCACCGTAATATATTTGCATGTATCTCGAATAATAAAGATCCTCTCCCTATTCCTGGTCCGATAACCTCTCCCTATTCCTGGTCCGATAACCTCTCCCTATTCCTGGTCCGATAACCTCTCCCTATTCCTGGTCCGATAACCTCTCCCTATTCCTGGTCCGATAACCTCTCCCTATTCCTGGTCCGATAACCTCTCCCTATTCCTGGTCCGATAACCTCTCCCTATTCCTGGTCCGATAACCTCTCCCTATTCCTGGTCCGATAACCTCTCCCTATTCCTGGTCCGATAACCTCTCCCTATTCCTGGTCCGATAACCTCTCCCTATTCCTGGTCCGATAACCTCTCCCTATTCCTGGTCCGATAACCTCTCCCTATTCCTGGTCCGATAACCTCTCCCTATTCCTGGTCCGATAACCTCTCCCTATTCCTGGTCCGATAACCTCTCCCTATTCCTGGTCCGATAACCTCTCCCTATTCCTGGTCCGATAACCTCTCACTATTCCTGGACCGATAACTCTCTCCTGGTCCGATAACCTCTCCCTATTCCTGGTCCGATAAATATCGAGTATGGTGTAGATCAAATAAACTTTTCTACGACATCGCACATCGAATTTGCATGCATCATGATATAAGTAGGTGTGACATAAGTAGGAGTTGTGGATTACTTCAGGATGCAATCAAAAATAAATCGAAATATCTTGGTTAATATTCATGATAAAGTATGTGTTCAACAACATTTATAGGTAATGTAATTTACAGTGAGATTGGTTATGTACAATTCTTCAATGAGGCTCATACTAATATATATATATATATATATATATATATATATATATATATTTGTTTGTTACCGCTCGAGCGGTCACATTTATTGTTTGATTGTTACCAAACTCGATATTTAGTCGTTTTACGTAAAAAGAAAGATCAAGTTTGTTAACGGCTGAAATCGGACAAGGGGGAGGGGGGTTTAGAGAAAGAGATTTTTCAAAATTCGAAATATCTCTGTTAATATACGTCACGGGCATAAACAATAATAGGTTATATATTAAACCACAATATTCGAAGCTTAATATTATATATTGTTTTCAAGAGACCTTTATTATACGAGATACATGCAAATATGTTCTGGTGACCCCTCCTCCCCCCTTTGCCTTAAGTTTTTGGACTACATAAATTTGATTGATTGAGTTAAAAATTATCCTGATTTATTATAAATTATAGTACAAAAAATAGTAAATAGTTTTCAATCAAATAATGTTTTATTCTGATATATTTCAGTAATTGTTTTTCTTTCCGGTGAGAAGTTGGCAGAACTGTTTGTTTACTTTACAGACGCTTCCCCTCGGGAGGTTTCTTGTTACCGTTTGTATTTATTCACTAAACATTCACGGTGGTGTTGTGTTATCAGTATGTAGATTTTTGATTGTGATCAAATATGATTCCACTACAATTTATTTCTGCTTCATTACAAGTAGCATTAGAAGAAGTCAATCCACAGTTGATATCATTAGCTTGGCGAGTTGTCACCCAGAATTGACTGTAGGACTTGGATTACACGCATGTAACACTAATCTAACTAACCGTGAAACTTCTGTCAGTATTCACTGCATGCACAGGTGATTCACAAAGCGTCACTCAATAGGCCGATCATACATGCCTTCCAAGCTCTTTTACGTCAAGTGTAATCTTACATACAAGGTGCTATATTCCTACATAGACCTGGCCCTTTGGAACTATCACACTTGATCATGTTGTGTTATTTATTCGCGTATCTCTGAGGCTAATTGTCTAAACTAAGAAGATTTCCCACGTGAAGTTTTATCATAGAGAAATTTCACGAGAGCTGAACAGTTACGGAAACGGCCGAACTAGCTTTTGGCGAAAACTCACGACTAGAACCGAAGTTAGCCGATCTCATCTCGTCCGTTATCCGTACAAACTTAATAAAAATTCAAATATCTCGGTTTATATTCAAGATAGAGATTAAATGTATATAACAATATTTATAGTCAGTTTAATATGCAATAACATTGATTTTATAAAATTTTTCAATCTGACGTATAGTAACGGAGATATTTCGAATTTTCGAAAATCCTCCCCTTTAAGCCCCCCCCCCCTCCCTCTCGTCCGATTTCAGCTATTAACGAACTTGATCTTTATTATTACATAAAACGTTTAAATATCGTGTTTGGTAACGATCAAGCAAAAATTGCGACCGCTAGAGCGTCAACAGACTATATATATAATTATATATATATATATATATATATATATATATATATATATATATATATATATATAATTTTGAACGAACCTCATTTTCAACATCTCCTGGGTAGGATCGATGGACATTTGAAGAATGTCTAAAAATATAAAAATTAAATATGCGCGTTCAAATGCTTTAAGATCCATCCGCTGAAACATTCTCAAAACAACTCTTAGATATCAGTGATGGAAAAGTTGCTACAGATGAAACTGGATACGTAAAATTACCGACCGATTTCTGCACAATCGCTGATTCGCAAGATGCTCTCATTGAACAAATATTTCCCGATGTACACACACAGTACATAAATCATGAGTGGCTTGCAGAAAGAGCTATTTTAGCAGCAAAAAATGCAGACGTTGACAATTTAAATTTGAAGATACAACGTTGTTGCCAGGGAACTTGGTATCATACAAATCTATTGATACAGTTTGCGATGCCAGCGAAGCTGTCAATTTCCCCTCAGAATTTTTGAACTCACTGGATTTGCCAGGCATGCCACCGCATAATTTACAACTGAAGGTTGGATCTCCAATTATCTTGCTTCGTAATTTAAACCCGTCACGGCTGTGCAACGGTACGCGATTAGTCATTCGAAAATTGATCAAAAACGTTATCGAAGCCAGCATTTTCAATGGCAAGTTCAAAGGTGAAAATATATTAATACCACGGATTCCTATCATACCAACAGATGTGCCAATTCAATTCAAACGAATTCAGTTTCCGATTAGATTGGAATTTGCAATGACAATCAACAAATCCCAAGGCCAAACGATGTCTATTTGTGGCTTAGATTTGAGTACACCATGTTTTTCACACGGGCAATTGTACGTAACATGCTCTCGAGTGGGTAAACCATCCAGTTTGTTTGTGCTCGCTAAAGATGGGCTAACAAAAAATATTGTTCACGCTATAGCATTAAAAGATTGACGTTGTTTGTTAGTGTTACTGCCGTAATTAATATGTGATATGTAATTTTAAGAAATAAACTATAACAACTTAAAAATAATATTGTTTGGTGTTTGTTATTTTTATATTCCCTTATCGTTCATAGCGCTCCATGCATATTTCACGCATATACCACATACTTACACACTTATAATAAGTAAGCTACTTTTTGTCTACACTAGAATTTATCTAGAAACTAGAAATAATTTATAAGGCAAAACAACGTTTGCCGGGTCGGCTAGTATATATATATATATATATATATATATATATATATATATATATATATATATATTATTATTATAAAGCTTAACATCCTTTAATAAATTTTCGCGTCACAAATAGAATAATGCATGTTTTAGAGTTCTTAAAATATTGTACATATTTAGAGTTGAATTAAGATTGTTAATGAAACTAATTTATTGTATATAATTATTTAAATTGATCAATTTTATGCTATGGATTATTATAAAATAATCTATTTTTTTTAACGAATGAATTATATAAGTGTAAATGTAATTGTAATAATTTGTAATGAATTTAATTGACATAATACTAGAAAAGTCCGTCACGCGGGGCTGCGTAAACTAAGTAGATTTCATTCGCGAAGTTAAATAATAGATAAGCCTGCATACTGCTAAAACAACACCACAGTGAATATTAAGTGAATAAATACAAATGGTAATAAGAAATCTTTCCCCTGCCGGCGGGAAGCATCTGGAATGTAAACAAACAGGTCAGCCTACGGCTCACCTGAATGAAAAACAATAACTAAAACATGTCAAAATATAACATACTAGCTCAGATACCCGGCTTCGCTCGGGAATTCATTTGAGGCTGAATGGTGATGGTATATTTTTGGCAAGGCTTTACTTTGCACAATATTTTGACATTTACCCGTCCCAGTGTTTAGGGTTAACACCCGTCGTTTCTGTGGATTTGTTAATAATAAAATTATTTTTTTATGTAAGACTTCACTGTCCTGGATATTGTCATATTTCCCGTTGAGCCCCCGTGTTGAGCAAATTTCTCTAAATAACAAAATAAACAACTTTTGTTATGTGCATATTTGCCGAAACCCCCATAGGAAATCACTATTTTTAATTTCAGACCTCCCTTATAACCCCACTCCTGCCCGTCCCTAGAAATGTTGGTATGCCTTGTTGTAATGAAAGCGTTAGTGCTAATACATATACCGAGTTTTATTTATTTCGGTTGGGTCTTTTGTCCCAAATAAAATTGTGGACTCCCGCTATAGTTTTTAGCGTATAACTCATTTATAATTCCGTATACGGCAAAAGTGCATATAACAAAAGATACTCTAAATTACAAAATAAACAACTTTTGTTATGTTCATATTTGCCGAAGAAGCCATAGGAAACGAAATATCGCTATTTTTAATTTCAGACCTCCCTTATAACCCCCACTCCTGTTCGTCTCAGAGGATATTAATATAGCCTAAAGTCTAAGTTGGGTTAGTAGTAATATACATACCAAGTTTCATAAAATTCGGTTCAGCCGTTTATGCGTGAAAAGGTAACAAACAAACAAACAAACAAATAAACAAACAAACAAACAAACAGACACCAAAGAAACAAAATGCAGTTATGGTGTCTATGACATGTGAAACGAAAAGTTATCGTGAAATTTCGCGAAAAAAATCAATGTACAGACAGAGGTTACAATTTTATATATATATAGATTAATTTCATTGAAAAACTATTTGCTGTATGTAGTACTGTAATTAATAATGAATCAGAATAATTTTTATCTCAATCAGATTTTAATAGTCCAAGAATTTAAGATGGGGGAGGGGTCAAAAGAACATATTTACATGTATCTCATATAATAAAGGTCTCTGGAAAACAATATTTGGTATTTAAGCATTTAATAAAGTGGTTTATTATATAGCAGAGTATGGTTTATGTAACATGAGTAGAAGTTGGGGTTTACAGAAGGCTGAAAACTAAAAAATGCAAATATCTCGGTTAATATTCAAGATAGAGAATAAATGTATAGAACAATATTCATACTAAATTTACTTTCTAATAAGATTGCGTCTATACACTTTTTTGATCCGACGTATAGTAACAGAGATATTTCGATTTTTCGAAATTCCTCCCCTCTAACCCCCCCCCCCTTTCTCCCTTGTCCGATTTCAGCCGTTAACGAACTTGATTTTTCTTTTTACATAAAGCGACTAAATATCGAGTTTGGTAACGATTAAACAAAAATTGCGACCGCAAGAGAGTAACAGACAAATATATATATATATATATATATATGTATATAAAATTGTAACCTCTGTCTGTACATTGATTTTTTTTCGCGAAATTTCACGATAACTTTTCGTTTCACATGTCATAGACACCATAACTGCATTTTGTTTCTTTCGTGTCTGTTTGTTTGTTTATTTGTTTGTTTGTTACCTTTTCACGCATAAACGCCTGAACCGAATTTTATGAAACTTGGTATGTATATTAGTACTAACCTAACTTAGACTTTAGGCTATGTTAATCTTCTCTGAGACGAACAGGAGTGAGGGTTATAAGGTAAGCCTGAAATTAAATATAGCGATATTTCGTTTCCTATTCGTTTTTCGGCAAACATGTACATAACAAATGTTGTTTATTTAGTTATTTAGAGTAACTTTTATTACACACACTTTTGTCGTATACCTAAGTATAAATGAGTTATACTTTAAAAACTATTGCGGAAGCCAACAATTTTATTTGGCACAAAAAACTCAACCGAACTAAACCAAACTCGGTATGTGAGTTAGCACTAACGCTTTCCTTATAATAAGTCATACTAACATTTCAAGGGATGGACAGGAGTGGGGGTTATAAGGGAGGCTTGAAATTAAAAATAGTGATATTTCGTTTCCTATTGCATTTTCGGCAATTATGCACATAACAAAAGTTGTTTATTTTGTTATTTAGAGAAACGTTTGTTATATACAATATCGTCGTTTACCAAGTATAAAGGCGTTATACGCTAAAAATTATAGCGGGAGTCAACAATTTTATTTGGCACAAGAGACTCAACCGAACTAAATAAAAAACTCGGTATGTTTATTAGCACCAACGCCATCCTCACAATAAGCCATACTAACATTTCTAGAGGCGGGCTGGAGTGGGGGTTATAAGGGAGGCCTGAAATTAAAAATAGTGATATTTCATTTCCTATGGGATTTCGGGTTGTTTATTATTAACAAATCCACAGAAATGACGGGTATTAACCCTAAACACTGGGACGGGTAAATGTCAAAATATTGTGCAAAGTAAAGCCTTGCCAAAAAATACCATCACCAGCCGGGCGAAGCCGGGTATCTGAGCTAGTATATATATATATATATATATATATATATATATATATATATATATATATATGTATATATAGTTTTGAACGGACCTCATTTTCGTCATTTCCTGGGAAGGATCGGTAGACATTTGAAGACATTTTTTCAAAAATCGCGTCATGAGTGCGACCTCAATAGCTGATTTCCCTGAAAATGGAAATCTGCTAAAATTATTTATGGAAAAACAAATGGCATATTCTATTATGTTGTGATAATATTTAATGGAATTAAACACATTTTATTTTTTGCAGGTGGGTAAGGGCCTGACGAACGTGGCGTCGCAGAGCGGTTCTTCCGGCCAGCAGGACACTGTGAACGAGTTCGAGTTCAAGGACCCCTCGGTGCAGGGCTACGATGCTGAGCCCCAAGGATCAGACTCCATCGGGACATGGGCTATGCCCAGCCAAGCACATGCTACGCTGGCAGCACTCAACTCGGGCAGGAACCCTGTAGCAGCATATGGCATAGCTACTGGAGCACAGCCTACCAAATCGGCAGCACAGACCATATCGGAGAGGTACGTCTATAGTAATTATCAATATAAGCAAACTAAGCTGAAGTTTAACGATAGATACATCTACATACTAGTAACACAAAACTACCGTGAATATTAATTGAATAAATACAAACTTTAATAAGAAATCTATCAGTAAATGTTAAAAATTTACTGACTGGAAGCTTCTGAAATGTAAAAAAACAGATCTGCCAAGCTCTCACCGGAAAAAAGTCCGTCAGGCAGGGGCTGCGCAAACTAAGCAGATTTCCCTCCTGAAGTTTAGTAATACATAAATCTACATACTGGTAACACTCCACCGCGAATATTAAATGAATAAATACAAACGGAAATAAGAAATGTTTCAGTCAGTTTCAATAACCTGCCGACAGGAAGCAAACTGTTGAAATGTAAACAAACAGATTGCAAGCTCTCACACCGGAAACAAAAACAATTGCTGAAATATATCTGAATATAACATTAATTTGATCGAAAACAATTTACTTTATTTAGTACTGTAATTTATAATGAATCAGAATAATTTTTATCTCAATCAATCAAATTTAAGAAGTCCAAAAACTTAATAAGGGGGGGGGGTTCACCAGAACATATTTGCATGTATATCGTATAATAAAGGTCTCTTGAAAACAATATTTGGTATTTAAGCATTTAATAAAGTGGTTTATTAAATAACCGAATATTGTTTATGTAACATGAGTAGAAGTGGGGGTTTGCTGATGGCTGAAAACTAAAAAAGGCTAATATCTCGGTTAATATTTTAGATAGTGAATAAATGTATATAACAATAATTATAGGACATTTAATTTTCAATAAGATTGGTTTTATACAATTTTTCGATCCGACCTATGGTAAAGGAGATATTTCGAAAATCCTCCCCTCTAAACCCCCCTCCCCTGGCCCAATTTCAGCCGTTAACGAACCTGATCTTTCTTTTTACATAAAACGACTAAATACCAAGTTTGGTAACGATTAAACAATATATATTTATATATATATATATATATATATATATATATATATATATATATATACAGTTGTGAACAGACCTCGTTTTCGTCATCTCATGGGTAGGATCGTTGGAATAATTTTTATGTCAATCAATCAAATTTAAGAAGTCCAAAAACTTAAGAAGGGGGGCGTCATCAGAGCATATTTGCGTGTATCTCGTATAATAATGGTCTCTTGAATACAATATTTAATAGTTAAGCTTCGAATGATGTGTTTTATTACTTAGCCGAGTATTGTTTATGTAACATGAGTAGAAGTGGGGGTTGCTGAAGGCAGAAAACTGAAAAATGCAAATATCTCGGTTAATATTCAAGATAGATAATAAATGTACATAGGCGTATTTATAGTACATTTTATATATATATATATATATATATATATATATATATATATATATATATATATATATTGAACGGACCACATTTTCGTCATATAGCTAAGATCGTAGGACTTCTGAGGACAAATTCTCCTAGAAAAAAATAATCTTGTTGAATCTGTACTTTTATATTCTTGTTTTCTCTAACTCAAATATTAACTGAATTATTTGCAATTTTTGTTTTGTTTTTTGGCTTTTGTTAAACCCCAATTCTAGACATCCAATTTTTACATTTACTATCCTCAGTTACTAAGCAATTCAAGTCCAACTAACATATAAGATTGATCAGGATCATGTCCAGCACGTGGGAAATCTGCCTAGTTTACGCAGCCCCTGCGTGCCGGACGTTTTCATTCCAACTATCACGTTGAGATCCTTGTGTCCTACTTAATCCTGGCAACTGTTTGAGTCAACATTTTATCTCTCGATTCCTACTTTCTCAACTTTCCAAAGAATTTACGATTTGCTTTATTCCGCAGTCTCAAGTGTCAAGTTTAGCGCTACCAATAATGTGATAAACCGACAAACGGAAATAACTTGGAAGATGGTTCTTTTAGATATGAAGCCGGAAGTAGTCATGTCAAGAAATTTAGCTCAGCACGTATTGGGCAACCACTCGTCACCTGCTATTGAACGCTTTTAGCATATTTCATCTGTTATGTGATGTTTAAACGTTTTATGTAAAAATAAAGATCAAGTTCGTTAATGGCTGAAATCGGAGCAATCAAGGGGTGGGGGGGGTAGAGGGGAGGATTTTCGAAAATTCGAAATATCTCCATTCTATACGTCGGATCGCTAAAAATTATAGGGGGAGTCAACAATTTTATTTGGCACAAAAGACTCAACCGAACTAAACCAAACTTGGCATGTGAATTAGTACTAACGCCTTCTTTATAATAAGCCATACTAGCATTTATAGGGACAGGCAGGAGTGGGGGTTATAACGGGGGCCAGAAATTAAAAATAGCGATATTTCATTTCCTATTGGGTTTTCGTTTAATATGAACATAACAAAAGTTGTTTATTTTGTAATTTAGAGTAACTTTTGTTATATACACTATCGTCGTATACCGAAGTATAAAGGTGTTATACGCTAAAAATTATAGCGGGAGTCAACAATTTTATTTGGCACAAAAGACTCAACCGAACTAAACCAAACTTGGTATGTGAATTAGTACTAACGCCTTCTTTAAAATAAGCCATACTAACATTTATAGGGACGGGCAGGAGTGGGGGTTATAAGGGAGGCCTGAAATTAATAATAGTGATTTCCTATTTGGGTTTCACCTAATATGCACATAGAAAAAGTGGTTTATTTTGTTATATAGAGAAATTTCCTCAACACTTCTTTTTGATATGAACTACCAGGTACCTCACCTTAAACAATTATTTCAAATGTATGTCAATATTTTCTCCTTAATAATGCAAATCTATGCATAATACACAGGAAACGGGAAATATGACAATATGCAGGACAGTGAAGTCTTACATAAAAAATTAATTTCATTATTAACAAATCCACAGAAACGACGGGTGTTAACCCTAAACACAGGGACGGGTTAATCTCGTGAAAAGTAAAGCCTTGCCAAAAATATACCATCACCATTCAGCCTCAAGTGAATTCCCGAGCGAAGCCGGGTATCTGAGCTAGTATATATATATATATATATATATATATATATACATATATTTGTCTGTTAACGCTCTAGCGGTCGCAATGTTTGTTTGATCGTTACCAAACTCGGAATTTAATCGTTTTATGTAAAAAGGAAGATCAAGTTCGTTAATGGCTGAAATCAGACCAGTGGGAGGGGGGTTTAGAGGGGGGGATTTTTGAAAATTCAAAATATCTCCGTTATTATGCGTCGGATCGAAAAATTGTATAAAATAAATCTTATTGCAAATTCAATTTACTATAAATATTGTTCTATACATTTATTCTGTATCTTGAATGTTAACCGAGATATTTGCATTTGTATTCTGCGTGTGGTCGCCAGTAGGCTATGTTCGGACTTTCCGCCGTCAGCTCTGGCGGCCGTTTCCATAACTATTCGTCCCTCGTGAATAGGTTTAGAGATTAGGTTAACTGTTTTTTGGGGCTAGAAACTGCTGGGTTATTACGCCCTAAATAATGTTTTAGGTTTAGAGGTTTCTTACTACTACAGTTGTTATTAGGCAGATTTCTCTATTGTAAAACTTCACGTGGGAAATCTGCTTAGTTTACGCAGCCCCTGCTTGACGGACTTTTAACTTTCATCAATGAAAAGAACTGTTCCCATTTATAAGTCCTGCCAAACGCACAAATATCTCCTCCTTTGGAGTAAGTAGTTTAATTTTGGTTAATTGGGGTTTTCAAAGTGTCTCACGGGCCGGATCAAACATTACCGCGAGCCGGATCAAACATTACCGCGGGCCGGATCAAACATTACCGCGGGCCGGATCAAACATTACCGCCGGCCGGATCAAACATTACCGCGGGCCGGATCAAACATTACCGCCGGCCAGGTCAAACATTACCGCGGGCCGGATCAAACATTACCGCCGGCCAGGTCAAACATTACCGCGGGCCGGATCAAACATTACCGCCGGCCGGATCAAACATTACCGCGGGCCGGATCAAACATTACCGCCGGCCAGGTCAAACATTACCGCGGGCCGGATCAAACATTACCGCCGGCCGGATCAAACATTACCGCGGGTCATTGGTTGCCCACATATGCTCTAGGGTTAGCAATTTTTGTTTGATCGATATCAAAATCGATATTTAAACGTTGTATGTAAAATAAAGGTCATGTTCCTTAATGGCTGAAATCCGATCAAAAATTCTTAATATCTCCGTTATTATGCGTCGGATCATAAAATTGTACATATACAATCTTATTGCAAATACAATGTTCTATAAATGTTGTTATTTATATTTTTTCCAATATTTTGATTATTAACCAATAAATATGCATCTTTTTAGCTTTCGACCTTCTGTAAACCCCAACTTCTACTCATGTCATTTTGTCAGTATTGTTTGTTGTTACTGAACATTTACGTTTCGAGATAAATGCAAATACGTGACACACGCGGAAAATCAGCTTAGTTGACGCAACCCCTGCGTGCCGGAATTTGACTTGACCCGGGGGCTATTTACCCGGTCATTGAACGGCTTCGGCTCGTTAGCTAAACTGGCTTCGTCAAACCGACATCATTTCCTTCCGTTAATGTTCTCCATCACCGAGGCACAACATGCTTATTAAATCGTACATTTTACTAAAAACTAAAGATTCAGATAGTTAATGTTGTTATTAGCTTATTTCCCATAGGGGAAATCAGTTATTGAGGGTGTACTCATGATGGGACTTTCAAAAAAGTTCTTCAAATGACCATCGATCCTACCTAGGAGATGACGAAAATGAGGTCCGTTACAAAATTATATATATATATATATATATATATATATATGCATGTACCCGATATTTAAACGTTTTATGTAGAAATGAAAATCAGGTTCGTTAATGACTGAAATCAGAAAAGGAGGAGGGGGTTGTTTAGACGGGGGAATTTAGAAAATTCGAAATATCTACGTTATGATGAGTCGGTTCGAAAATTTGTATAAAATAAATCTTATTGCAAATTTAATTCTCTATAAATGTTTTTATGTGTAGTTCTTCATTATCTTGATTATTAACCGAGATAATGGCATTTTAGCATATTTCCCTTAAGGGAAATCAGCTAATGAGGTCGTACTCATGACGCGATTTTCGAAAATTTTCTTCAAATGTCCATCAATCCTACCCAGGAGATGACGAAAATGAGGTCCGTTCAAAATTATATATATATTATATATATATATATATATATATATATATGTGTATATATATTTGTCTGTTAACGCTCTAGCGGTCGCAATTTTTTTTTTGATCGTTACGAAACTCGATATTTAACCGTTTTATGTAAAAAGACAGATCAAGTTCGTTAATGGCTGAAATCGGACCAGTGGGAGGGGGGATTTTCGAAAATTCAAAATATCTCCGTTATTATGCAACGGATCGAAAATTTGTATAGAACCAATCTTATTTCAAATTAAATTTACTATAAATATGGTTATATACATTTATTCTCTATCTTGAATATTAACCGAGATATTTGCATTTTTATGAAGTCTGTGGTCGGGTATATTTCGGATTTCGTCGGCCATCTTCGTTATTTCTCGGCTCACGCGGAAGTTTCTTCTAACCTGTCCTTTCTAACCTTACCTTACCTTCCTTCGTTACTTTGCGAGATTTATACAAATATGTTCTGTTCATCCGCCCCCCCCCCTTCTTTAGTTCTTGGACTACTAAAATTTAAGTTATTAAAATTATATATTATTATTATATTATTTTTACAATTCAGAAGCCGTTTCAGTTGGGAATTTATTTTAATTAACTGAAAGATTTCTCATTACCTTTGGATTTAATCAGGGTGGTATTGTGTTACCAGTATGCAGATTTCTCTATTGTAAAACTTCTCATGGGAAATCTGCTTAGTTTACGCAGCCCCTGCGTGACGGACTTTTGATATTTCGGCCTTCAGTAAACCCCCCTCTTATTCACCCCACATTAACAATAAGCTGTTATATTACGAACGGGAGATTAAATACCAAACATTTTTCTTTTTACGTTTTGCGTGACGCATTTGGGAAATCTGCTTAGTTAACGCAGTCCCTTCGAAACGGACGCTTTATATTGCAATATTTGATTTAATAAAAAAAAATATATGTTACAATTCTTTGACCAAAATAATTTTTCTTCTTGTCAAATTTTCAGGTACACGCCGAAACTTCCTTCGTTACCAATGAAGCATACAGGAAGCTTCTATTCCAAAGATCCAACACAAGATTACAAGGTATGATATCATGTTTGGCATAATTAGAAACTAAATAATTGTATATTCATGACAGATAACAATACATATTACAATATAGAAATTCACACAGTTTTCAGTGGGAGTTGTAAATAATTTAACTCCTGACAAATTAGAATTTAACTGTGTGAAGCTCCTAAACTGCTTAGCGTTGCTGAGATTGCGATAAGGGAAATTTAATAATTGTCTTAGAACAATCAATATGTTAGGTACATATAACAAAAAACTGTCTACTTGTACCAACCTAATTTAAAAATAATTGTTGATGATTGAAATGTTTTATATTTTATTTAGTTCCACGTTAGATTTTATATGTTTTTAGTCCTAAGAAAAATAAGTTTTTTGTTATATGTACCTAACATATTTTATCGAAAATTGTAACTATTATTGTGTGTGTCAACAGGGCACTGATGATGATGCACAGCATCGAAAGCGCTTTGCCGTGTTATTAAATTATTATAGTGGAAGCGTAGCCTACATTTTATCATCCTACCTACATGTATAGAATCAATCTATTGGAAATTAAATTTACTATAAATATTGTTATATATGTTTATTCTCTATCTTGAATATTTACCGAGATACGTATATGCATTTTTATTAAGGGTGTGCGGATAACGGACGAGATGAGATCGGCTTATTTCGGTTCTAGTCGTGAGTTTCCGCCAAAAGATAGTACGGCCGTTTCCGTAACTGTTCGGCTCTCGTGAAATTTCTCTATTGTAAAACTTCACGTGGGAAATCTGCTTAGTTTACGCAGCCCCTGCGTGACGGACTTTTGGCATATTTCAATTAAAGGAAATCAGCTATTGAGGTCGTAATCATGACGCGATTTTCAACAATTTGCCTCGAAGTCCATACGTTCGTCCTTCCTAGTAGATTACGAAAATGAGGTCCTTGCTCTAGCGGTCGGAATTTTTGTTTGATCCATACCAAACTGGATAAATAAGTGTTTTATGCAAAATTAAAGGTCAAGTTCGTTAATGGCTGAATCGTAACAGGGGGAAAATTCAAAACATCTCCGTAAGTATGAATTGGATCGAAAATTTTTATAGAAGCAATGTTATTGCACATTTAATTGTCAATAAATTTTTATGTTAACTAACGCTCTAGGGCTTTTATGGGTAACCTCTGACATGCTGCGGGTCAAACTATAGAGTGCAAATACGCTCGCGGTCCGCGTTTAAAAGTAGTGCATTTTGAAGTATTGTTCATACTTTTTAACGATAAATGTTAGACATGAAATTAATACGACCATGTAATTATAATGCAATTTATTAAAATAGCAAAATGAAATAAAAAAAAAATAGGTACATCATTGAAATTACATCGTAAAATTTGGGGTTATTACAAACAACGAAAGTTAAATAGCGACAACGAAATTAATGAGCTTGAATTTGGGAAACTAATCCATCGATGTTTGGATTAATTCCAATGATACCATGACGAAAAGCATTTTCTAAATTACAGTCAGCCAGTACGATGTTTTGATTTATTAACTTTCATCAATGAAAAGAACTGTTTCCATTTAAAAGTACTGCCAAACGCACAAATATATCCTCATTTGGAGTAGCTTAGTTGACGCAACCCCTGCGTGCCGGAATTTGACTTGACCCGGGGGCTATTTGCCCGGTCATTGAACAGCTTCGGCTCGTTAGCCAAACTGGCTCTGTCAAACCGACATCATTTCCTTCCGTTAATGTTCTCCATCACCGAGGCACAACATGCTTATTAAATCGTACATTTTACTAAAAACTAAATATTCAGATAGTTAATGTTGTTATTAGCTTATTTCCCATAGGGGAAATAAGCTATTGAGGGTGTACTCATGATGGGACTTTCAAAAAAGTTCTTCAAATGACCATCGATCCTACCTAGGAGATGACGAAAATGAGGTCCGTTACAAAATTATCTATATATATATATATATATATATATATATATATATATATATATATATATATGCATGTACCCGATATTTAAACGTTTTATGTAGAAATGAAAATCAGGTTCGTTAATGGCTGAAATCAGAACAGGGGGAGGGGGTTGTTTAGAGGGGGAAATTTTGGAATTTCGAAATATCTCCGTTATGATGAGTCGGATCGAAAATTTGTATAAAGTAAATTTTATTGCAAATGTAATGCTCTATAAATGTTTTTATGTGTAGTTCTTCATTATCTTGGTTATTAACCGAGATAATGGCATTTTAGCAGATTTCCCTTAGGGGAAATCAGCTATTGAGGTCGTAATCATGACGCGATTTTCGAAAATTTTCTTCAAATGTCCATCGATTGAGATAAGGGAAATTTAATAATTGTCTTAGAACAATCAATGATCAAAGAAAGTCCATTATTTATTCCATGTTTACTAATAACAATATTACCATATTTCCTCAACCAGTCGATTAGCTCGGCCCGATTCATAAAATGTCCTTCATGCAGGAGCTGCGTAAACTAAGCAGATTTCCTTTGTGCTGGAAAGACACACTGCTGATTTGACGTCACATATTCTGATTGAATACAAGGAAATAGTAATTATTCGCTAAAAATTTGAGTTACAAAACAAATCTATAGAACAATTGGGGAGCTTCAATATTTTACCAAGATTGGTTCTGTAATATTTTACGATCCTGATCTTTACAGCGGACATATTTTGAAATTTCGAATGTTTTCCGCTACGATTCCAGGGCCAATTTCAGCGATGACGCCATCACACGAGAATTTTGCATGTATCTCGCATAAAGGTCTCTCGAAAACAATATTTGGTATACAAGCGTAGAAAAAAGTGGTTCATGATATAACAGCTCATTGTTAATATGACATGAGAAGGAGTGGGGGTTTCTAAACACTAAAAACTAATCAATCCAAGTATCTTGGTTAATATTCCTGGGAGATAACATATTCTATACAATATTTCGATCCGACGCATATCTCTCTCTCTCTCTCTCTCTCTCTCTCTCTCTCTCTCTCTCTCTCTCTCTCTCTCTCTCTCTCTCTCTCTCTCTCTCTCTCTCTCTCTCTCTCTCTCTCTCCCTCTCCCTCTCTCTCTCTCTCTCTCTCACTCTCTCTCTCTCTCCCTCTCTCTCTCTCTCCCCTCTCTCTCTCTCTCTCTCTCTCTCTCTCTCTCTCTCTCTCTCTCTCTCTCTCTCTCTCTCTCTCTCTTTCTCTCTCTCTCTGAGGAGAATGAGGACCGTTCAAAATTATATATATATATATATATATATATATACATATATTTTTGAACGGTCCTCATGTCCTGGGTAGGATCGATCGCTATTTGAGGAACTTTTTTGAAAATCTCGTTATGAGTTCAACCTCGATAGCCGATTTCCCTTAAGGGAGATCTCCTGAAAAAGAAATTGATGTGCTGGGTGCGTTGATGGATGGAAAGGTGTAGAAAAGTGGGGCAAATGCCCTCAGACTAAAACACCCCGAATCAACTTTCCACCGACCTACAACCGCCGTGAGAATTGGCTGTCTCCCCAGCTGTTCGTGACTGCAACCCCCAACCAGAGCAGATTAAATTTCAGCCATGTCCTGCTTGAATATAGTTTCATGCAGAACTAAAGATCAATTCCCAATATCTCAGTTATTGTACGGCCGATTGAAAATAGTATAAGAGCATTATTCGAAATTAAAAATCCTAAAAATGTTGTTATATAATTTTTTTCTCATTGTTGAATATATATATATATATATATATATATATATATATATATATATATATATATATATATATGCCTGTTACCGCTCTAGCAGTCGACGTTTTTGTTTTATTGCCACCAAACTCGATATATATAAGCGTTTCATATAAAACTAAAGATCAAATTCATTAACTGCTGAAATCAGACCGATGAAAGAGGGGGCAGAAGGACAATTTCAAATATTTGAAATATCTCAGTTGTTACATGTCGGATCGAAACATTGTAACTATCTTATTGTAAATGTAATTCCTGTAAATATTGTTATATACATGTTTTCTCTTTATTGAATATTAACCGAGATATTTACATATTTTATATTTTTATATTAGGTTTCAGCGTTTCACGTCATGTTAACAATAAGTCGTTATATCATGAACTACTTCATAACAAGGTTATATACAAAATAAAAAGTCCGTCACGCAGGGGCTGCGTAAACTAAGCAGATTTCCCACGTGAAGTTTTACAATCGGGAAATCTGCCTAATAACAACTGTAGTAGTAAGAAACCTCTAAACCTAAAACATTATTTAGGGCGTAACAACCCAGTAGTTTTTAGCCCCAAAAAAACAGTTGACCTAACCTCTAAACCTATTCACGAGGGGCGAAGTTATAGAAACGGCCGCCAGAGCTCTCGCCGGAAAGTTCGAACATAGCCTACTGGTGACCAGTATCACGCAGAATACAAATGCAAATATCTCGGTTAATATTCAAGATACAGAATAAATTAATAGAACAATATTTATAGTAAATTTAATTTTCAATAAGATTTATTCTATACAATTTTTCGATCCGACGCATAATAACGGAGATATTTTGAATTTTCAAAAATCCCCCCTCTAAACCCCCCCTCCCACTGGTCCGATTTCAGCCATTAACGAACTTAGTCTTTCTTTTTACATAAAACGATTAAATTCCGAGTTTGGTAAAGATCAAACAAGAATTGCGACCGCTAGAGCGTTAACAGACAAATATATATATATATATATATATATATATATATATATATATATATATATAGATATATATATATATAGATATATATATATATAGATATATATATATAATTTTGAACGGACCTCATTTTCGTCATCTCCTGGGTAGGATCGATGGACATTTGAAGAAATTTTTCGAAACTCGCATCATGAGTACGACCTCAATAGCTGATTTCCCTTAAGAGAAATCTGCTAAAAGTCCGTCACGCAGGGGCTGCGTTAACTAAGCGGATTTCTGATATTTACCATCGTGAAGCCCAGTACGAGACGAATGAAATGGTAGACTCTCGTCATTGGGTCAATGTAGGGCGAGGCATATATAAACCCCAGCTGGGGGAGCAACAGGTGAGGAGGGCCGGAGTCTCCAACAGTCGATAACTGTGACTCCATAAATAAGACTTGCTCTAAGTATTACGTTAACTTAATCAAAGGATCACTACTGTTAGGGGATGGACTTTGCCCTCCTTTTGCCATCTTATTTTATTTTTAGCGCATTTCCCTCACGTGAAAACGGCTATTCAGGGTTCAATACTCAAATGTTCATCGATCCTACCCAGAAGATGATGAAAATCGGGTCATTAGTGAGCCATTTGGACGTTTGGGAAATCCGTTTAGTTCATGCAGCTCCGGCGTGGCGGACTCTCAAATAACGGCAGTAATGACTAATGGAACGTGTGTTGACTTAATCAGCGTGGAACTGCAGTAGTTGTGAAATCCGCTTAGTTCTCGCAGCTCCTGCGTGCCGGACTCTCAAATAACGGTAGTAATGACTAATGGACCGTGGGTTGAAGTAATGAGCGCGTAACTTCAGTAGTTGTGAAATCCGCTTAGTGCACGCTACTCCTGCGTGGCGGAATCTCAAATAACGGGAGTAATGAGTAATGGAACGTGGGTTGACTTAACACGTTAAGTGCGGCATGAGGTCAAATTACCCCGTACGTAGCTGTCTCCCAGTACGGGTCGGGTTTGAAGATAAATGTTCAAAAATACTTTGACGGTTTTGGCTTTGTACTAGTAAATATAATTAGAAATAGTACGTTTATTTATTTCAAATCCAAAAAATACGTCGTATATCATTGAAAAATGCAGGGGGCTTTATGACCCCGTGCCGGCCTGGAGAGTGGTATTTGGGCTCAAGTCCGGCACGGGCTCAAATAGTCTATGATTGTAATGTGTCGTAATTTAAAGTTAATACATATTCACCCATTTTTATGTAAAACAAAAATTAAAATCCTTCGTTGATCACCAAAATTATCACATAAAGGAGAAACAATGTTCCCGACAAGGTGAAAAATGTAAGGTAAATTTCATTTCTAAGTCACGTAACAAAAACTTGATGAAAACACGGCCTGCGACTGCCATATATTTTTTGATGTCCTAAGAGTAAACAAATTTTTGAATATATCAATTTAGTTCATTTTTCGAGTGGTAGTAGCGCATTAAAAGGGGACATAAGTACGGGGTCAATTGAATCCGTGACGCACTTGAGGATAGTTGCACCACGGGGTTAATTGACCCCATGTGTTACTTGTGGATAGACCAGTTTTTTGAAGTCTGCACTGAACGTGTTAATCAGCGTGGAACTGCAGCAGTTGTGAAATCCGCTTAGTTCACACAGCTCCCGCATGGCGGACTTTTAATATTTACCATCATGAACCCCGGTGCGAGACGAGTGAAATGGTAGACTCTCGCCGTCGGGAGGCTGCAGACAGTGACGTATATATCCCAGCTGGGAGGAGCAACAGGTGAGGAGGGCCGAAGTCTCCAACAGTCGGATAGTGTGACTCTGCCTATGGGTCTTGTTCTTAGAATTAAGTTAATCAAAGGGTCACTACTGTTAGGGGGCGGCTTTGTCCTCCTTTTGTCATCTTATTTTATTTTTAGCTCATTTCCCTCATGACAAATCAGCTATTGTGGTTGAAGACTCAAATGGTCATCGATCTTACCCAGAGGATGGTGAAAATGGGGTCCGTTCAAAATTGTTATTATGGGGGAGGTTTATATATTATTTATATATATATATATAATGAACCCCTCACCTCAGCCCCACTCTAGGTGCATTAAGTTTGACTATTTCCTTGACAAGTGTAATTTTAAGCATATTCCCCATGTCTGGAAAACAATCTATAGAGGTTGTAGTCATGGTGTGATTTTCGAATAGAACTCTTCAAATGTCAATCGATCCTACACAGGAGATGACGAATAGCCCTTCACGCCTAGACTGCGTAAGTTAAGCATATTTCCCACTTGTTGGAATGACACTCTAATGATCTCATCTCTGGAGCATTTTCTCTATGAGTAGAACAAGGAAATTGCGACCGCTAGAGAGGAAACACACTTGTTTATAAGTCGTGACACGATGGAAATATAAGATGAGATATATGCAAATATTTTGTATGTGATATCATCAATTATAAGTTTAACTTCTATACTCAAAAATATTCATTTGATCAATACCATACACGATATTTAAGCGTTCCATGCAACTCATTAGGTTGTACTGGTTTACGGATACAAGGTTGAGGGGAATTTGAAAATTCAAAGTATCTCTAGTATTATAAGTGGGTCAAAAAAATGTTATATAACCAATCTCAAGCGACTTAATTGTCTTTGATCATTTTCATCGGTCAGTAGACCCCCACTTCTACTCATAGAGAAAGCAGTTTGTGAGACGAGATTATTAGAGTGTCGTTCAAACATGTGGGGAATCTGCTTAGTTTATGCAGACCCTGAGTGAAATACTTTTAGTCATCTTTTATGTAGAAGCGTTGGACACTTGAAGAAATGTTTCTAAAATAAACTCATGAGTACAACCTCAATGGCTGATTTCTCTTAAAGGAAATCTGCTATAATAACGCTCGTCAAGGATATAGTCAGAGTTAGTGAATCTAGAATTGGGCTGAAGTGAGAGGTGCTTTCCCCCGAGGTAGCCGCTATGATGATTGGGGCGGTCGGTGCAAGTCTGGGGACGATGCTCTTGATTGACCGACGCTTCCGGAAAATTGGAAAAGAAATCATCTGGATATCCTGTTCCCAGATGAAGCCGTGCGGGGAAATTATCCACAATCAAAATTGAAAACTCTCTTGTCCGCCTCTTGTAGACCCATCTCCACTGCGGACATGTTTTCAACACTCAGTGAAGAAAGTCCGTCAGATAATGTTATACAATAGAGAAATCTCCATACGACTGCCGAACTGCTACGGAAACGGCCGAGCTAGCTTTGGCGGGAAGCGATCATAGCTCGTCCGTTAAACTTAATAAAAATGCAAATATCTCGGTTAATATTCCAGATAGAGAATAAATGTA
Source organism: Riptortus pedestris (assembly GCA_019009955.1). NCBI lineage: Eukaryota > Metazoa > Arthropoda > Insecta > Hemiptera > Alydidae > Riptortus > Riptortus pedestris. The sequence continues at coordinate 10,168,650 of CM032231.1, forward strand.
TATAACAATATTTATAGTAAATTTAATTTGCAATACGATTGGTTCTATACAATTTTTCGATCCGACGAATAGTAACAGAGATATTTCGAATTTTCGAAATACCCCCTCTAAACCCCCCCCCCCTCCCACTGGTCCGATTTCAGCCGTTAACGGACTTAATCTTTCTTTTTATAGAAAACGATTAAATACAGAGTTTGGTGTTGATTAAACAAAAATTACGACCGCTGTATATATATATATATATATATATATATATATATATATATATATATATATATATATATATACTAGCTCAGATACCCGGCTTCGCCCGGGAATTCATTTGAGGCTGGATGGTGATGGTATTTTTTTGGCAAGGCTTTACTTTGCACAATATTTTAACCTTTACCCGTCCCAGAGTTTAGGGTTAATACCCGTTGTTGGCATTTGTTAATAATAAATTTAATTTTTTATGTAAGTCTTCACTGTCCTCCAAATTATCATATTTCCCGTCTCCTGTGCGTTATGCATAGATTTCAGCTATTAATGACAAAATATTAACATTGATTTGAATTAATTTTTACAACTGAGTTACCTGATAGTTCAAATAGGAATGAATTGTTGAGCATATCAATATTTCTACGCAAATTACTTGCTCCACACATTGTTCCTGGGGAAATGTATAAAAAAAAAAAAAAAAAAAAAAAAAAAAAAGTTAATCTAAATAACAAAGTAAACAACTTCTGTTATGTGCATGTTTGTCGAAAAACTAATAGACAATGAAATATCTCGAATTTTTTTTTCAGGCCTCCCTTATAACCCCCAGTCCCGTTCTAACCTAAACATTTTAATATAGCTTATAATTATGGAAGAATTAATGCTAATTGACATACCGAGTTCTGTTAAGTTCCATTCAATCGTTAGCGCCCAATGAAATAGTTGACTGTCGCTTTAGTTTATAGTGTATATCTCGTTTACACTTTGTTAAAAGATAGAAATGAATATGACAAAAGTTACTCTAAATAACAAAATAAACAACTTTTGTTATGTTCATATTTGCCGAAAAACGAATAGAAAACGAAATACAGCTATTTTTAAATTCAGGCCTCCCTTACAACCCCCACTCCTGCCCATCCCTAGAAATGTTGGTATGGCTTGTTATAATGAAAGCGTTAGTGCTAATACACATACCGAGTTTTATTTATTTCGGTTGAGTCTTTTATGCCAAATAAAATTGTTGACTCCCGCTTTAATTTTTAGAGTATAACGCCTTTATACTTCGGTATACGACGATAGTGTATATAAAAAAAGTTTCTCTAAATAACAAAATTAACAACTTTTGTTATGTGCATATTTGTCGAAAATGCAATAGGAAACGAAATACCACTATTATTAATTTCAGGCCTTCCTTATAACCCCCACTCCTGCCCTTTCCTAGAAATGTTAGTATGGCTTATTATAAGGAAGGCGTTAGTGCTAATTCACATACCGAGTTCGGTTCAGCCGTTAGTGCCCAATAACATTGTTGGCTCCCGGTAAAGTTTTAACGTATAACTCATTTGTACTTAGGTATACGACAAAAGTGTATATAACAAAAGTTACTCCAAATAACAAAATAAACAACTTTTGTTATGTTTATATTTGCGGAAAAACCAATAGGAAACGAAATATCGCTATTTTTAATTTCATGCTATAAACTGTAAACTGTGTATTCATATTGGTTTTCAGTAAAGTATATCATAATACATTAACGGAGCAGAGTTAATTAATACCAGAAATACCTGAGTGCACCTCCCTAGCGTTTATTCTAGTAAATTATTTATTTATGATAATTAAAGAAATTCACTTCCTGAGAATAATAATACATTGCTATAAGCATCAATTAACATGTAAACATAGACCAATATGAGGTCGGAAGGGAAGCGGCAGAACTGATAGGACAAAGGAAGTAGCTCGACACTTACATAGTCTCAGTGCTGCCAACCTGCAATGCATTTTGGATAGCTATCCTCTAATACATTCAAATATATTAAAAAATCATATTACATTATCTTCACAATTCTAAAACTGTTTCAAATATTTTTCACGTTTAAATTAAATAATGTATTAAATACACTTAGAGAAGGGTGGGGGCCGTATACCTTATTTGGTGCAAACTGTTACTGGCGTTAAAAAATAACATAGTTTTGAATTATTAGGGATAAAAGTCTAACATGGATTTGAATTAACTTATCCAGGTGAGATACCTGGGTAGTTCATATTGGAATGTATTGTTGAGCATATCAATATTTCTAAGCAAATTACTTGCTTCATACCTTATTTTACAAAAAAAATAATTATAAAACAAAATTTACACTAATTAAAAAAGTAAACAACTTATGTTATGTGCACAATTGCCAAAAACCAAATAGACGATGGAATATCGCGAATTTTTATTTCAGGCCTCCCGCATAACCCCCATTCCCCTTGGAACCTAAAATTTTTAGTATAGCCTATAAACATGGAAGAATTAATGCTAATTTACATACCAAGTGTTGTTAACTTCGGTTCTACCGTTAGTGCCCAATAAAATAGTTGCCCCCACTTTAGTTTTTAGCGTATATCTCGTTTATACTTTGTTATAAAAGAAAAGTGTATATAACACAAGTTTCTCTAAATAACAAAATAAACAACTTTTGTCATGTACATATTTGCTGAAAAAGCAATAAGAAACGAAATATCGCTATGTTTAGTTTCAGGCCTCCCTTATAACCCCCACTCCTGCCCGTCCCTAGAAATGTTAGTATGGCTTATTATGAGGAAGTCGTTAATACTAATTCACATACCGAGTTCGGTTCAGCCGTTAGTGCCCAATAACATTGTTGGCTCCCGGTAAAGTTTTAACGTATAACTCATTTGTACTTAGGTATACGACAAAAGTGTATATAACAAAAGTTACTCCAAATAACAAAATAAACAACTTTTGTTATGTTTATATTTGCGGAAAAACCAATAGGAAACGAAATATCGCTATTTTTAATTTCAGGCTTCCCCTATAACCCCCACTCCTGCCCGTCCCTAGAAATGTTAGTATGGCTTGTTATAATGAAGGCATTAGTCCTAATACACGTACAGAGTTTTATTTAGTTCGGTTGATTCTTTTGTGCAAAATAAAAGTTTGACTCCCTCTATAATTTTTAGCGTATAACGCTTTTAAACTTCGGTATACGACAAAAGTGTATATAACAAAAGTTACTCTAAATAACAAATCAAACAACTTTTGTTATGTGCATATTTGCCGAAAAACAATAGAAAACGAAATATCACTATTTTTAATTTCAGGCTTCCCTTATAACCCCCACTCCTGTTCGCCTCAGAGAAAATTAATATAGCCTAAAGTCTAAGTTGGGTTAGTAGTAATATACATACCAAGTTTCATAAAATTCGGTTCAGCCGTTTATGCGTGAAAAGGTAACAAACAAACAAACAAACAAACAAACAAACAAACATACACGAAAGAAACAAAATGCAGATATGGTGTCTATGACATGTGAAACGAAAAGTTATCGTGAAATTTCGCGAAAAAAATCAATGTACAGACAGAGGTTACAATTTTATATATATATAGATATATATATATATATACAATTTTGAAAGGACCTCATTTTCAACATCTACTAGGTACAATCGATGGACATTTGAAGAAAAATTTCGAAAATCGTGTCATGAGTACGACTTCAATAGCTTATTTCCGTTCAGGGAAATCTGCTAAAAACCCGTGACGCTGGTCCTTCCAATACAAAACATATTTCCCGCGTTGGTGATCTCATCTATTTTTCCAGCAATAAGACCACTAATAAGTCCGTCGCGCAGGGGCTGCGTAAACTAAGCAGATTTCCCCCTCGTTGGCGGTAGTGGTTCATGTCAATCACATAATGTCATCCATTTACCCAAAGGTCCGGGTACAGAAAAGAAAAGCTTTGTAAATTCTCAACCATGACAGATTGTCGTCATCTTTCACTTGCATTTTTAATACATTTTAACAGATTTTCTTAAAATATTTCAGGTTATGAGGTAGTTCATAAATTTCCAACAAATAAATCTGGAAGCTGAAAGAAAATGGGTGAAAATTCGTGCGATTGTATTTATGTACTTTAATACTTCAGGGATTAATTACTGCCATGTGAGTTAAAGTGTTGGTCTTAATGTCACTTATAAACCTAGAGTCCTGAGTTCCATTCTCAACTGGGAAATAGGAATTTATTTAGTTTTACTTATTACATAAAATCCTTACTCCCACCAAGGTTAGGAAAGGGTGGAAACCTGCTGATAACCGTTTCCAATTAGCATTAGTAGCACAAAATGTACGCTAATAAACAACATTTAACATTTTATACACAATATGACTGCTGTCAAAAATATACAAGTTTTAGATAAAATGTCATTATATTTATCATAAAAATTGGTCAAAAATAATTTTTATGATATACATTGGATGGAGGTAAGTTTCTCGTCATTTATAAAGCTTGACATCTTTTATAAATCTAAGATTAATAACAAAGCATGCCTATAACTTAGGTGGATTTAAAGTTCTATTAAGATTGTTATTAATTTATTATATTAAATTATTAATTATACTATATAAAATTATTAATCCGCAGTATAAAACGTACTATTAAGGAATGGCCATCGAGCCATAGGAGTACTAGACGGGAGGAAGTAGTTCTTGCCAGACTCAGGATCGGCCACACATACCTGACACATAGACACTTAATGACAAGGACTGATAACCCTATATGCAAATACTGTAACAAACACCTTACGATAAAACATATACTGACAGACTGCATTAACAAAAAAACCTTCACATACCCTACGATATGACAGAACTATTAACTGACAGCAGCCAATATATTCCACAAATACTAACATATCTAAAACATATAAACATTTAAAAATACATATAGTATAAAATAGGATAGGTCTACAGCATACTTAAAAAGATTTAAAAGGGATAACTTTTATTAAATTCATATAGGCAAAGCACGGATATGAGAAACACTCAGATATTTAAGGAATATTTTCCATAATATAAAAATAAGGGACAACCATGGTGTACATGAAGGAATAAATATATTATTCTAACTACCCCTTAAAAGTTAGACATCTTGCCAACCACCATCGATATGGGCACAAACAAAATAAAATAAAAAATTATTAAATATAGATTTTTTAAAATGTATCCATTGAATTAGATAGTTGGTAACCCATAGATAATCTGTTCCATTTAGTATAAAGTTTATTGTGGTTTTCAACAATAACGGATTGACGGTAATTGACAGTTGTTGACTTTTTTCTAGGTGTTCCACAAGATCCCTAGCTCGTCCCATTTGCTGACGCACTACGACCCATTCTATTCTCCGCTGCTGTCAAGATTGGACGCTGTCTACCAGCAGCTTGGTACAACCAGCGAAGGATGCAGGGAGAGATTGGTATGCGACATGTATGCAAATCCAGCCAAATTTGCCCCTTTCAGCAATCTAGTCTCTGCTCAACTCTCAAGGTATATATAGATAAATACAACTCTCAAAGCATATAGGGTAACATTTTTTATCTTGCATCCATTAAGGCAATTCATAATTTTCTTAGATACTTTCCTTTATTATTCCTCCCAGTCAATATAATACTAATAAATCTCTACAGAATAAAAAGCTCCTTTAAAAAAAAAAAAATCAGTATGTGTATCCATGAGTAAGTGTGTGATAAATTGATTTTAATTACTTGCAAAAAATAAATAAATAAAACAGAAAAAAAGTACATACATTAAAAGTAAAAGTCATTTAATTGTAATCTTGGCTAATTTAAATGGCAGTTGAAAATATGTACTTGTAAGGGAGAAAATATATGTTTATGTAATATAATATATAATGAAGAAAGTGTATATACTATTATTATATAGCATAAGTAAACATATTGCCAGTATTAAAAAATGTACAATAATTATTAATTATATGCCAAATATAAAGGCAGTTAAAAATATTAAGCCAGTAGTAAGAAGTGTAAATAGGTGCAACATAACTCGTGTTACAAGTGTCTTTATGTAAATATAAATAAATAAAAATGTATTTATAGATTTAGTTAAGAAATAATTGTATAGAAAATTAGTAAATTTAATACCCTTAGGATATGACAAGAGCAGTATTTACAATATATTAGTTGATATTATTTAAGACGTAGAGTAAAACAGGGACTTGTAAACAGCATTATACTACTATAAAGGGCATAATAACCTAGTTGCTGATTGCTCAAATCATATTAATCCAAATCCTAATTCCTAAAAACTCCTTACTACAATCAGACTTACCAATTAATTTATCAAACAATATCTAATATCTTAACAGGTAGATTCTATAACCCTCATTGGTGCTATGCCATAATTAACTGTAATCATAAATATATAACAATAATAAAATACTAGATTATATTCACCAATTATAAATAAATAAAATTAAGAATTAAAAGGTTAATAGTTATTTAAAATTATCACAGCCAAAACATTTAAATCACTTCAGAATAATAAATAAATATCCCCACCCTTAAACTATCTTTACACTTATTTGCCAAATATATTTTAATTTATTTAACACTTCAGTACAAAGTGTGAAATATAATATAGTCATAACATTTAGATAGATATTTTATTGGCTTAGGTTTACAAACATGTTGCCAAGAGTCTGAACAATTACTGTCAGTATAGTTATTAATATATTATAGCTTCTTAAAAAATGTGTAAATAAAAATAATAATAATTTCTAAATTTCAAATGAACAGCATATACATTGGTGTGTAATACAATATAAATATTAATCTAAATAATTATAATACTTAATTCAATAGATCATAATTTAATATAAATGTAGATTAATTCATTTTTTTAAATGTCTAAATAAAGATCAGTTTTATGACATATCAAATTAACTTCAGTGTAATAGGTATTTAAATTCCTTGAGTCTGTTTTAAAATTAACTAGACCTGGAGAATGTAGTTAATTTTAAAACAAACAATGAAAAAACCTAATACCAATTATGCCAATGTGTTAGATAAATTAAAATAAAGTTGGCAAATAAGTGTAAAGATAAAACAACAGAAGGATCAAAAAGGTCATTATTAAGAGTGGAGGTGTTTGACCTTTTTGATCCTTCCGTTGATGATGGACCTCCACCAGCCAGCCCAAATCCAGAGTGTAAAGATAATTTAGGAGGGGGGGTTATTCGGAACTGATTTAAATGCTTTGGCTGTGATAATTTTAAATAACTATTAACCTCTTAATTCTTAATTTTATTTATTTAAAATTGGTGCATATAATCTATGATTTTATTATTGTTATATATTTACGTAAGCTGAAGGAGGAAAAAAAAATAATGCAACTTTTATTTTAAAAAGTTCAATTACATTTTCTTAATTATTAATATTTTATAGTCATTTGCTTTTTAAACATTTTATTTTATATTCATTAATATGTATTACGGCATTGTACGAAAATTTACAATATTTGTCAAAATGCACATGTAATGCAAACATGCATGGGATGTGCAGTAAAATAAAAATATATGTAGGAAAATAATATACTGTTTTCAACAGATCTTTACTAGTAGAGGTACATGCTAATACTATACGTTGTGTGATCAATATTCCATCAATTAAGATTTTATATATATATATATACACACACATTTATACTTATTTATTACATATTTATATTCCTTTCCCCATCTATTACTTTAACTCTTATGGAAATCAAACCTACAGCTATAATTAATGAATTAATTACACACAGAGCACAAAATTAACCTGATATTGCATGGCTTAAATGACTCATATTTTTTTTACTAGGCTTTTACAAACAAAGAATCACAGAGTTTAGAGATAAATATTGCACTATGAGAAAATTTTAAAAGTTCCTTATCTTATTCTATTCTTTTTTTTTCAGAGAGCTCAACGAGCTGAGGAAGCCAAGTTCTGACAACCCCGAAATCCTCCGGTTCTTCAGGTACATGAAGGCAGCTAAGGACGGTCAGGATGGGGCTCAGTGCGATATGGTACACAATAACTGCATAGCTCCAACTACACTCAGCGATGCATCTCCTATGGTCACAACGTTCAATGACATCAACAAACTCGTACAAGCGAGAGCTCTTTCTGCCATATAACTTAAACAACAACAAATTATATCGTAGAACATAAAATGACTAAATTGAAACTGCAATTTTTATGCAAAGGGTATTTAAATCACATAAGAACAGTATCATTTTTGGGCTGTACTAAGCATACAAATATGTATACATATATATGTAAATTCTTACAAATAATCTATAATAATTCCAAAAAGTTTATGATGATGAAAGTGGGATTTATTGAATATAGTGATGAAGAAAAGTCTTCCCACAATGAAGATTTTACTTCATTAAACTTAGGCCTTTCATTTTCAATTGGTAAATACAACAAACAGACATTCAGTTAAAAAATGTTGAGCAATATAGGATTATATTCACATAAAAATTGTGTCCAATAACTATATAACATATTAAAAGTATCTACCATATTTAAAAAAAAATAGACTATTCATCCCTGTAATAATTCTATGAAAGAGTAACATCTGATATAACTTGTAGGGTATGAGTCTGAATTTATAGAAACACAATTTCTCCATTTTAAAAATTAATATACAGTATTTTATGGATGAAAATATAACATTTTATGAATTAAAATACAATATTTTATGGATTAAAATAAAATATTTTATGTATTAAAATGAAATGTTTTGTGGATTAAAATATTGTTAAAAAAGACACATTGATTTCATTATGTTAAGTGTAAGGGTTTTAGAAGTCAGTTATAAAATGTCTGTTGTTTGTATACGATGGACTTCATCCAGTATAATCCGATTGAAAGGAAAAATTAAACAAAAAATACAATGATAATAAAGTAGACTATAAGCAGTGAAACTTGATTGAACAATTAAATGAATCTAATTTAAATACCACTAATCACAACATGTTCTTAACAAGAAATTTACACTAAACCATGAATGATATACAGCATCCTCTATTTCTAAAGAGTAAACATTTATTCTCCGATTGTGTTAGATAAGAGACCAAAAACAATATACAATATTTTATGTGATTGTCAGTGAACAACATATGATAATGTTCTTATGTGGTTTAGATTTGTGGAATATTATTGATTTCAATAGAAAACCTTTGCCTAAATTTATAATTTTCTACATTTTTCAATTTCTTTAAGAATTGTATATACTGCCTTGTGATAACTACTAAATTCTTTTGTAAACAGAAATAATTACAACATAGTATTTAACATAAACAGTAACCATTAATAAAAGATATGTGTGTTTGAAATCGCTTTCTGAAGCAATGTGTACTGGGAGCTCTTATTAGTTAATATTTTTACTTGAAACCAAATATTTTGCCCAGATCTAAACAGGGCAGATATGAGATATGAATTTGTAAAAATGATGGCTTCCTTTTTTATTATCAGCCGCTCATTGATAATAAATAAGGAAACATTGAAGATGGTCAAATGGCCAGGGTGAAGGGCTGGGGTTAAAACACATCATCTGTGTTATATTTATATTATATGTAAAAGTGTGTGCGTGCGTGAATGTAAATTATAAGGATGTATGTATTTCTATAGAGATAGTTACTATATAGTAATAGACTAGTTATCAATGCATTAGATTGTTAATTTATTTAAATAAAGAGATAATATTTAGTATTTATTGTATTATTTATCCTTAAAACCATTTTAGGAAATGTACCTCATGAGAAAATCAGCTAATGAGATTGTATTCATATACACTTCTCAAATATTCACAGTTCCTACTTTGTGAATGAAAAATATCTCTCTTATCTTTATAAATATATATATATATATATATATATATATATATATATATATATATATATATATATATAGAGAGAGAGAGAGAGAGAGAGAGAGAGAGAGAGAGAGAATTGTATAGATATTTTGACCAGATTATTATTATAGATAGTGTGATTGTTTGTTGAGGCTTGTGGTCAATGTTTATGAAAGAAGCATTAGTCAAGGCCAATATTTCGAGAATTTTATTTTCTCTTCCTCAGGGCTGTAAACTGGTAATACATTGTATACATGCGATATTACTAATGTTAAATACAGAGTTAAAGTGCGGTAATAGTTATTTATAGTATTTCAGTATATTAAAAGATATATTTTAGTATTTAAAACATTCTAGTCTTGGTAAGTATAAATAACATATACCAGGCTGTATTTAACAATAGGAACATGAAAAATACATAATGCAGTACCTGTTGACAGGCCTAAGGAAGAGAAAATAAAATTCTTGAAATATTCTCCTATACTACAGCTCTCTTAAACATTGACAACAAGCCTCAACAAACAACCACACCACCACTCTCTCTCCCTCTATATATATACATATGTATATACTAGCTTAGGTACCCGGCGATGCCCGGAAATCATTGTTGACTGACTAATGATGGTATTTTTATAGCAAGACTTCAATGTATACAATTACACTTCCTTGCACGACATCCTAAATAACGTAATCCCAAAGGGTAACTTTTGGGGACTAATAGAATGGAAATTTGAGTTTTGAAGAATAAATGAAAATGTGTTCCTAATCTATCCCTCTAACTTTTTTGAGTAGTTCAAACCAAAATCAAGGATATCATTTATTATAATTAAATATCATCTATAATGAACATATTTCCAGTCAAAAACCAATCCGAGTACATAGAGTCTAAGCATAGTTTTGTATATCTATATATATATATATATATATATATATATATATATATATATATATATATATATACTGATAACATTTTGGTTTGTCCACTTGTTTCTCTATATCTTAAAAACAGCTCAAAGTATTTTGATGGCTTACATGAAAATCTTTATAAATATTGGTTTAAATAGAAAAAAAAAAATTATTTTATGTAGATCTAAAATGATATTCAAATTTATGAATTCCAGATGTTTGACTTCTGACCTCCAGTTGTCAAAGTTAGAAAATATTCCTATTTCATGAAAATGCTCCAATAGAATTATAAAAGTTTTGTAGATGTATTATTTGAACAAATCTCTCCAGATATGAATGGAGTTGGGTTTATTTAGTAGATGTCAAAACATAATCAATAATGTTTGGTTTTCTAGAGAAGAAATTGTGTTTAGAACATATTTTTTTGTCTATTAAATGTAATTTTATAAATGAAAATTCAAAATTATTATTTCCCAATCTGGTAACTACCCCATACTTGTCAGGTATCATAAAGCTATGTGTATCCACCAGAGACTAAATGATCTCAGACTCTGAGAGCAGTCTCCCCGACAAGAAAAAAAAAAAAAATTATTCAGCAAACATTTTAGACAATTTGCTTCTCCAAAATACACGATTTTTAATGACAATGGCATGAAATTTGAATATCTTGTCTGTCTGTCTCCCACCCGTTTGTTACTCAATCCCTGAAAAACTGCTGAAAAGATTCCTATGGGCTATTATATTAGAGACAACATTGGATATATGGGAATTTGAGTTTTCTGCTAGCAATGGTTGTTTACTTCAAGTACAAAACACATTTACACCAATATTTTCATTAATATCCATTTTATTGAGAAAATATAAAGAACATAATGTGTTTAGAATAAGAATTAAGGTCCTAAAACGTAATACACTTTCATAAATTTCTACTTTCGAATTAAAGCCTCAAATAAAGTGAAAAATGTTTTACATGTGCAGCATAAGGGAATAATTCAAGGCAATGAGAAATGTACTTGCGACTCAAAGACAACACAAACGTTTTTACGTATACTTTATGACTGTTCAATACTTAATCAAAATAGATCAAATTTAATAATGAACATAATTTTAGAAGGAGGAAATTGGCCAGAACCACCTCATATTATATTTAACAAATATAATAAAGAACTTATAATGTTTATCAAAAGTATAGATATGGATGTAGCAAAAATACATTAGAATGTAAAGTTGATTGTGAGGAATGGGAATTATAATTCAATATATTTACCTTACATAGACTCACAAATTAAACATCGGTTGAGTTTAACTTTAATTGATTTGTTTTTTGTTCTTATTTTATTTATTTACTTTTTCATTTCATTTATTAATTTTATTTTTAATTATCTTACTTACTTTAATATTTTATTTTATTATTATTTTTTTTATATTATATTTGAGTAGAATTTATTAACGTGTATATATTGTAAAATAAAAATGTATAGTGGATATAGCGGTGCCATCTTACTAAATAACAATGAGTTTGGGTTGCCTAAAAATATCTATTTGATAATTACACATGTTTTACTTCAAATAAATGGTTAACACTACTTACTTCCACTTGGCATCCCCAAGGAAATATTTCAGGGAGTGTAAATAGGAATATCCTTACTTATTTCCGACTAATATAAATAATGAACATAACAAGTGGCGTACCTTTATTAGTCTCCACCAGACTTCAACCAATATAACACCCATTCAAGCTATATTTAACATAAAACCATTTAGATTTTGGGAATTATATGTAGGAGAATCACCTAATCAAAATATGTAGATCCTAGTGAACTGGAAGATCAAATATGGGAAAGATTAATTAGATTAGGTATCAAAAATAAGATGAAGCACAAGAATAAAAAATTTAAAACCATTAAAGCTGGATATTTAGTTTTCGTAAAATCTTTTGAGAGTTCGTAAGCACTTGTTGCAGTATATGAAGGTCCTACACTATTAAAGAGAGATTTACTAAAAACACCTATAAACTAGAGAGAGTAGGGGGAAATGAGGGATATTCCACGCTAATCTGATTAAGTCTTTTTACGCTGAAATACCATGCTAACTTGAACTTTAATTTTATCATAATGACAATACCATTATCAATATTTAATTTATATTGTAGTAACTCTTATGTTTTTGTTGTGTATTGGATTAATATATTGTTTGAATTTAAGTAATACTAAATCCTTGCCCTTCTCTACTCTGCTCAAATCGGAAGAATGAACATTATTGTCTTCTATGTCAGAACATGTGAATTGTTACTTTATCACTCAATAAAATTTAATTAATTTATTTTTTAATCTATGATTTGTAGATAGTTATATATTTATATACATATTTCAAATTTATGACTTTTTGTATTTTTTACTTTTATTTTTTAAATAGAGTAGCTACTTTTAATATGTTATAAGGTTGTTGGACGATATTATTAAGTGAATATAATCCTATACTGCTCTACATTTTATAATTTAATGCATGCTCGTTGGTTTTAGCACTTGAAAATGTGCACTCAAATGTGCCTTTAGGCCTAGTGCAATAAAGTAAAATCTACATTGACAGATGACTTTTCTTCATCCCTATAGTAGTTCCAAATTTTAAATAAAAAAATAATAATCTGAATAAGCTTTATAATTTATTTATTAATTAACATCCACTTTATGCAACTAAGGCTAATTGGGATGGGTTATCTACAGGTTACCACCCTTTTCTAGCCAGGGTGGGACTAAGGATTTTATTTAATGAATTCCGTCACTAAATAAATTCCTACTGCCCAGGCGGGAATTGAACTAGCCATCCAAGGTTTACCATGTAAGATAAAGGACAACGCTTTAAACATGGCTAACCTGAGCCCCTAAGATTTATAAATGATGAAAAACTTGTCCCACATTATAGAGACAATGTAACTGATCACAAATTATTTTAGACTGATATTTATGACAAATATTTAATAGTTTCATTGGCAACAGTATTCTGGTTGGCGATGAAGGCTTAATTTTTACCCTTCACTTGGATCTTTCCATGGGTGAAATTATGAAAATGAGAGACAGCAAAATGTGAAGCCAGATCACGCTAATAAATCAAGAGTGTTCTTTCCAGACATTGCTTGCCTTGAACCTTGGACTTTCCGCTATCTTTAGACAAACATTATTTGTTGAGTATTGTTGCATTGGAAATATGAGTGTTTATTGCATGAATAATACATTTCTGTACTTGATATGGTATCTTTCTTTAAATTTGATATTCAATAAATTTTAATATGTTGTACTGTCAATGTAGTACTCCTAACGGCGACTTCTTTACCTGGATGTTTACCATCGCTATTTTAAAAATTTTCATATATTTTGCTATCCTCGTTATGCCTTTTCCACTTAGTTCTGTAGCTCTGGAAATAGTACGTTGTTCTATATATATATATATATATATATATATATATATATATATATATAAATATATATATATATATATATATATCTTTATATATATATATAGTAATGGTTTTTATTTGGGAAGCCAATTTTGATGGTATAATAACGATACTTAATTTTTCGCATGTGCAGGTATCAAATTATTAAAATATTTAATAGGATTTTGGCCCCAATTTAGTATATTATGAAGATATGAACACCACATTTATAATTATAACAAATATCAACATTAGAATCCCAATGCAGTTGGAAAAGAAATAATATATGAAGCTGATGTACAATTGTTTCCACTATTAAAATAAATTATTTATTAATATATATGTTTCATTCCAAAACCAACTCCAAATCATATAATTTAATATGTTGACTGTGAATATGGTCTGCAAACATATTTCATTTAACAAGAAAAAAATGTTTCTTCATCAGCTATTCTGGAATAATTGAAGATCATGCTCTATTTTTTAAATATTCCAATACATGGTTTATGAGCATATTGCGTATGGGAGATCTTCAAACAAAAAATAAAAATAAATGATTATTCTTATATATATATATATATATATATATATACACACCCACATATATTTTCAACATTTGACATTTACATTTGAAATAAGCTTTCTACGATTTGGGTGGAAAAATCTTTCTGTAATAAATAATAATGTCTTATATACTAGAAGGTGGCAATATTTTTGATGGATTAATTTGATTAAATTTATCATGTTGGACTTTGTTAGACATAAATAAAAGTTATTATTAATTTTTGTATGTATTAATTCATTGATAATTCCTAAACTAAATCTCCAATTTTAATGGCTTTAATTTTTTTATTCTTGTCGTGCTTCATCTTATTTTGGATACCTAACCTAATTAATCTTTCCTATATTTGATCTTCCAGTTCACTAGGATCTACATATATTAATTAGGTCATTCTCCTACATATAATTCCCAAAATCTAAATGGTTTTATGTTAAATATTACTCGTATGGGTGTTATATTCGTTGAAGTCTGGTGGAGACTATTAATGGTACACCCACTTGTTATATTCATTTATAGTAGTCGGAAATAAGTAAGGATATTTCTATTTACACTCACTGAAATATTTTCACAGAGATGCATTGTAGTGGTAAGTAATGTTAACCATTTATTTAAAGTAAAACATTTGCCATTATCATACAGATATTTTTTAGGCAATCCAAACTCATTTATAAATGCTGTTACAGTTTTGATGATGTTAGCTTTAGAATTGGCACTTCCTTTTGGATAAAATTTAACGAATTTGTCAATGATAACCAGTAAGTATTTAAAATATTTTGATTCAACGAATGGTCCTAAATAATGTAATGATATAATCCCTTATTTTGAATATTCGGATTATTTGGTGCTCCAGAAATGTTATGAAATTTGTTAATCTGACAATTGTTACAAGTATGGTTAAATTTTGAAATAAGATTACCTAAATTTTGGATAGAAAAGTGTTTCTCTAATAAATAAAGATGCTTTATATACACCAGGGAGGCAATATTTTTATTGGATTAATTTGATTAAATTTATCAAATTTAGATTTTGTTAGATGGATATAAAACTTTTTTATTAATTTTTTATGTATTAATCCATTGATAAATCCATAACTCTTATTATTGGTTACATATCTTCTCATTAAGTCCTTATCAGCTTGCTAATTGGGTTTAATACATTCGAAAAAGGTTTCTTCTGATCATTCATTCATTTTAAAATCAATGTAAATCTCTTTAGGTATTTCAACTGGATTGCAGCAGATATAATAGGTAAGGATGCTAATCTTTCTATTAAACTATTCATCAGTCATTACTAAAGGTTCTAGGAAATTCATCCATCAAACCAATCTACTAGGGGGGGTTTTTGCAATTTGAAAGGAAGATAAAAATAATTGTACTATATCCTGCAATAATGCTATAGAATTTAGAGATTGCATAAAGGACACCCAATAATTCGTTTTCCATAAAATAATAGTTAATCTCTGATGCTTTGAGTGTTCTTCTTCCATAAGAAGTAATTTTTCTTTTATTATTACTATCAAGCTGATATAAAACAGCACCTGATGCAAAATTTGAGTTGTCTGCTTCAATATAAAAATTGAATTCATGTCTGGATAATGTAAAAAACATTTTTGCACATGATATCTAATCAAGAGCTAATTGCAGAACCTCTGTCCATTTGAATGTATGTCAACTTTTATGAAACCAAGGAAGCTTTGTAATTGTTTGAGGTTTTCTGGAGGTTGAACATTTTTAATGACTATCATTTTATTTGGATCTTTTTTAATTCACTTTGATGTGAGAATATACACTAAGAAAGGAATTTCTCTGATCTGAAAAATTTGGATTTTTCCAAATTTAGCTACGTTTAATTTACTAAATAATTGACAAAAGTTGATATAGAGCTTCTAAAAATTCTTCTATGGTTTTTGCATGAGTGAGTATTTACTCACTTATTAGATAATTTTGTCTATGTACAATTTTATGAGTAAATTATTTATGTACAATTTTATGTAATTTTTAAGAGAATTAGGTATAACTCTTCTTAACACTTTCACTGCCACCAGATTTTCAAAAAATTTTACTGTGTGCCACTTTGTTTTTTTTACATCAACAGTGAGCTAAGAGCTTTTAAAAAAAGGGGAAAATAGTTCCTGAACAGATTTGTTAAAACCAATGGTTCTCTATTAATCTCCGGTGTTTAACTGAGTGCCACTGTAAATCTCAAGTCCTTTCTTTGTGTGCCGGGGTGGGGAGAAACAATGGTCTGGAGTTATACCTGCTCCGTAGCATCTACGGAGCCAGCACACAGAGTGAAACTCACGCTTCCGTATACGCTACGGAGGTGGCAGTGAAAGTGTTAATGCTTTTATTTAAACAGAAAGACTCCAAAAGGTACTCTTTTGAAATGGAAAGTTTGGTAGCTGAACTTACCAAAAACTATTTCTAAGACCTATGGTAGCAACAAATTTTATATCAGATAATTGAGCTAAAATTTCATCAATATTTGGAGGTGAGTCATAATGAGTTTAAATCTTTTGTCAAGAAATCTACTATCAAAACATAGACAAACACTACCATCGTTTTTCTCAATTAAAATAATTGGATTGATATAGCATGTGTTTGAAACTACAATTAAGTCTTGTGGTATCACATTATTTAGTTCTAAGTTGGCCTTTTCTTCTAGTTTTGGGTTAAGTTTATATTGATATTGCTTATAAGGTGTATCATCAATATTTCCAATTCGTGCTTGTAATCTAATATACATCCAGGTTGTTCTCTAAAAATGTTTTTCTTTTGATGCAAACTCGCTAAAAAAATTGATATGTATTTTTTCCAAAACCTTACTAGAATATATATTATTTGGTCAATGCAAGAATCTATATTACCATTATTTACTTTAATTTTCAGAATATAAATGCTTACAAAAGGGCAACATTTAATTATAATTCGTTATCTGACAATTGTAACATGTACCATTAAATTTTGAAATAAGCTTCCTAAGGTTTGGATGGAAAAATGTTTCTCTAATAAATAATAAAGACTTATATACACCAAGGTGGCATTATTTTTGATGGATTAATTTGATTAAATTTATCATTCTGGACTTTGTTAGACATAAATAAAAGTTATTATTATTTTTTGTATGTATTAATTCATTGATAATTCCATAACTGTTATTGTTGGTTTCATAAAAAATTTTCTTCTGATCATTCATTTATTTTGAAATCAATGTTATTCTCTTTAGATATTTCGACTGGATGTGGGCTGATATAATTGGCAAGGGTGTCAATCTTTACTTTAATATGTTCATTCGCATAACACATGATATCTTTTCAAAAATTAATAGCTGAACCTTTGTTTGTTTGAATTTATTTTTAATAGATGTTAACTGCTACAAAGGTTGTGTTATGCCAGCAGCAGTCTGTGCACAAAATTTACGATAAACATTTATGAAGCCAAAGAAGCAGCTTTGAGGTTTTTTGGAGGTTAAAGATTTTTGATAACCAAATTATCAACAATATTTGGAGTTAAGTCGAAAAGAGGATTAATTCTTTTATTAAGAAATCTACTATCAAGGCATAGACGAACACTACTATCTTCTTTCTCAATTAAAATAATTTGATTGATATAGCATGAGTTTGAAACTACAATTAAGTATTATGCTATCATATTATTTAGTTTTTAATTACTCTTTTCTACTAGTTTTGGGTTCAGTTTATATTGATATTACTTATAATATGTTTCATAAATCACGCAGTTCCTGCATGGCGGAATCTCAAATAACGGGAGTAATGAGTAATGGAACATGGGTTGACGTAATCAGCGTGGAACTGCAGCAGTTGTGAAATCCGCTTAGTTCTCGCAGCTCCTGCGTGGCGGACTGTCTCAAATAACGGGAGTAGTGAGTAATGGATCATGGGTTGAAATAATCAGCGGGGAACTGCAGCAGTTGTGAAATCCGCTTAGTTCTCGCAGCTCCTGCGTGGCGGACTGTCTCAAATAACGGGAGTAGTGAGTAATGGATCATGGGTTGAAATAATCAGCGTGGAACTGCAGCAGTTGTGAAATCCGCTTAGTTCTCGCAGCCCCTGCGTAGCGGACTTCTGATATTTTCCATCGTGAACATCGGTACGAGACGAATGAAATGGTAGACTCTCGCTATAGGGTCAATGTAGGGCGAGGCATATATAAACCCCAGCTGGGGGAGCAACAGGTGAGGAGGGCCGGAGTCTCCAACAGTCGATAACTGTGACTCCATAAATAAGTCTTACTCTAATTATTACGTTAACTTTACCAAAGGATCACTACTGTTAGGGGACAGACTTTGCCCTCCTTTTGCCATCTTATTTTATTTTTAGCGCATTTCCCTCATGGTAAATCAGCTATTGTGGTTGAAGAATCAAATGACCACTCCGAGAACCTACAATTGTTGGATCAGTTATTCAGGAAAATGCATTCCTATGTTACATTCAGCTACAGCTTTATTGAAATTTGCTGAAATGGATTATACGGGTGCTAATTCCATATTTCTCAGAATACTATTTGATAAAAAAAATATGCCCTTCCCTATTCGGTGGTTGATACTTCAGTTTTTCATTTCATGAAATTCCAAAGAGATAAGCGGGAATCACCTGTTCTTTGGCACCTAGTCCATTTAATATTTGCCCAGTGATACAAATGTGATATCAGTTCAGAACGGAAAGAAGCCCTTCTAGAGGTTGACGACTCAAATGAAAATGAGTTGTCGTAATCAGCTGGGAACTGCAGCAGTTGGGAAATCCGCTTGGTTCACGCAGCTCCTGCGTTGCGAAATCTCAAATAACGGGAGTAATGAGTAATGGAACATGGGTTGAAGTAATCAGCGGGGAACTGCAGCAGTTGGGAAATCCGCTGAGTTTACGCAGCTCCTGCGTTGCGAAATCTCAAATAACGGGAGTAATGAGTAATAGAACATGGGTTGAAGTAATCAGCTGGGAACTGCAGCAGTTGGGAAATCCGCTTGCTTCACGCAGCTCCTGCGTTGCGAAATCTCAAATAATGGGAGTAATGAGTAATGGAACATGGGTTGAAGTAATCAGCGGGGAACTGCAGCAGTTGGGAAATCCGCTGAGTTTACGCAGCTCCTGCGTGGCGGAATCTCAAATAACGGGAGTAATGAGTAATGGAACATGGGTTGAAGTAATCAGCGTGGAACTGCAGCAGTTGGGAAATCCACTGAGTTTACGCAGCTCCTGCGTGGCGGACTTACCATTACAGATTTTTACTATCATGAACCCCGGTGCGAGACGAGTGAAATGGTAGACTCTCGCTGTCAGGATTCTGCAGACAGTGACGTATATATCCCAGCTGGGAGGAGCAACAGGTGAGGAGGGCCGAAGTCTCCAACAGTCGGATAGTGTGAATCTGCCCATGGGTCTTGCTTCTTAGAATTAAGTTAATCAAAGGGTCACTACTGTTAGGGGGCGGCTTTGTCCTCCTTTTGGCATCTTATTTTATTTTTAGCTCATTTCCCTCAAGGCAAATCAGCTATAGTGGTTGAAGACTCAATGACCATCGAACCTACCCAGATGACGAAATGTATATAAAGCACCTGTCACCTTTGCCCAAATCTAGATGAATTAACTTTGTGGGTTTCCCGAATAGGAAATCTGCTATTGAGGTACTCATGACGAGATTTTCGAAAACATCCCTCATATGTGTATTGATCCTGCTAGGATATGGCGAAAATGAGGGCCATTCAAAATTATATATATATATTTGTCTGTTAATTTTTAAAATTGCGTCATGAGTACGACCTCAATAGCTGATTTCCCTTAAAGGAAATCTGCTATAAGAGCGAGATCGAGGTAGGAGTCGCGCATCGCGAATATATACGACCGAGCTGTAAGACGCCTTTACCTCATTGGCACAGTAGCAGATGATGATACGAGCATGGTAGAGTTGATGGCAAATGACGTTTTGCAACTCAAACTATTTCCAGTACTAGGAAACGGATGTCCAACCCCTCAGCAGAAGTCTTCGACAAGGCTGTACCTTCCAGCTCAATTAAGCTTAAGGGAAACCAGCCCCAACAAAAATGTAAACCGAATATAAGACTAAACTTAGTTTTTAATTGTTTATTTATCTATATTGACTTAACATAAGGAAAATGTTCATTTCAATAATTATCTTACTGACTAGCAAATATGCTATGTCTATATATTAGTTTGACTAGAGGTATTCCTGCAGATGAAATAAACAATATTTCATTCTGTTTGTACATAAAGAGAGAGAGATTAAACAATGTTATCAGAGGCACGGGGAAATAGTGTGAGGTGTGGGAAAAATAAATATCCTCTCTCATCAAGCCAGGATCGTCGTATTTCAAACTCCTTTCTATCATTTTCAATATTAGCAGATTTCCCTTAAGGCAACTAGCAACTGAGGTTATAATGTATTATCAAATAAAAAAAGTCCCTCACGCAGGGGCTGCGTAAACTAAGCAGATTTCCCAGGTGAAGTTATACAATAGAGAAATCTCCATACGAGAGCCGAACAGTTACGGCAAAGGGCCGAACTAGCTTTTGGCGGGAAATTCCGTCGTACATTATGGGCCCAAATTTAATAAAAATGCCAATATCTCGGTAATATTCAAGACAGAGAATAAATGTATAGAACAATATTTATAGTAAATATAATTTACAATAAGATTGGTTCTATACACTTTTGTGATCCGACGTATGGCAACGGAGATATTTCGAATTTTCGAGAATCCCCCCCCCCCTCCCACTGGTCCGAATTTCAGCCATTAACGAACTTGATCAGTCTTTTTGCATAAAACGTTTAAATATCGAGTTTGCTAACGATCAAATAAAAATTGCGACCGCTAGAGCGTTAACAGAGAAATATATATATATATATATATATATATATATATATATATATACATATACATATATACTAGCTCAGATACCCGGCTTCGCTCGGGAATTCATTTGAGGCTGAATGGTGATGGTATATTTTTGGTAAGGCTTTACTTTGCACAATATTTTGACATTTACTCGTCCCAGTGTTTAGGGTTAACACCCGTCATTTCTGTGGATTTGTTAATAATAAAATTATTTTTTTATGTAAGAATTCACTGTCCTGCATATTGTCATATTTCCCGTTTCCTGTGCATTATGCATAGATTTGCATTATTAATGAGAAAATATTGACATACATTTGTATCAATTTTTTTCATTTGAGGTACCTGGTAGTTCATATTGAAAAGAAGTGTTGAGCAAATTTCTCTAAATAACAAAATAAACAACTTTTGTTATGTGCATATTTGCCGAAACCCCAATAGGAAATCACTATTTTTAATTGCAGGCCTCCCTTATAACCCCCACTCCTGCCCGTCCCTAGAAATGTTGGTATGGCTTATTATAAGGAAGGCGTTAGTGCTAATACACATACTGAGTTTGGTTTAGTTCGGTTGAGTCTTTTGTGCCAAATAAAATTGTTGACTCCCGCTATCATTTTTAGCGTACAACGCCTTTATACTTCGGTATACGGTGATAGTGCATATAAAAAAAGTTTCTCTAAATAACAAAATAAACAACTTTTGTTATGTGCATATTCGCCGAAAATGCAATAGGAAACGAAATATCACTATTATTAATTTCAGGCCTTCCTTATAACCCCCACTCCTGCCCGTCCCTAGAAATGTTAGTATGGCTTATTATAAGGAAATCAAACAAACAAACAGACACGAAAGAAACAAAATACAGTTATGGTGTCTATGACATGTGAAACGAAAAGTTATCGTGAAATTTCGCGAAAAAAATCAATGTACAGACAGAGGTTACAATTTTATATATACAGTAGCTCAGATACCCGGCTTCGCTCGGGAATTCATTTGAGGCTGAATGGTGATGGTAATTTTTAGCAGGCTTTACATTGCTCAATATTTTGACATTTACCCGTCCCAGTGTTTAGGATTGATACCCGTCGTAGCCGTGGATTTGCTAATAATAGAATTATTTGTTCATCATTCTTCACAATCTTCGATATTTTTATATTTCCCGTTTCTTATACATGTAAATATGGTGAATTTTTATTTCAGGCCTCCCTTATAACCCCCCTCCCGTTCGAACCTAAAAATTTTAATATAACTTATTATCATGGAAGAATTAATGCTAATTAACATACCGAGTTTTGTTAAGTTCCGTTCAGCCGTTAGTGCCCGCTAAAGTTTTAACGTATAACTCATTTATACTTAGGTATACGGCAAAAGTGTATATAACAAAAGTTACTCCAAATAACAAAATAAACAACTTTTGTTATGTTTATATTTGCGGAAAAACCAATAGGAAACGAAATATCGCTATTTTTATTTTCAGGCATCCTTTATAACCCCCACTCCTGCTCGTCCATAGAAATGTTGGTATGGCTTATTATAATGAAGGCCTCACTGTTAATACACATACCGAGTTTTATTTAGTTCGGTTGAGTCTTTTTTGGCAAATAATATTGTTGACTCCCACTATAATTTTTAGCGTATAACACATTTAAACTTCGGTATACGACAAAAGTGTATATGACAAAAGTTACTATAAATAACAAAATGAATAACTTTTGTTATGTGCATATTTGCCGAAAAACCAATAGAAAACGAAATATCGCTATTTTTAATTTCAGGCTTCCCTTATAACCCCCACTCCTGTTCGTCTCAAAGAAAATTAATATAGCCTAAAGTCTAAGTTGGGTTAGTAGTAACATACATACCAAGTTTCATAAAAGTCGGTTCAGCCGTTTATGCGTGAAAAGGTAACAAACAAACAAACAAACATACACGAAAGAAACAAAATGCAGATATGGTGTCTATGACATGTGAAACGAAAAGTTATCGTGAAATTTCGCGAAAAAAATCAATGTACAGACAGAGGTTACAATTTTATATATATATATAATTTTGAACGGTTCTCATTTTCGTCATCTACTAGGTAGGATCGATGGACATTTGAAGAAGAATTTCGAAAATTCCGTCATGAGTACAACCTCAATAACTGATTTCCCTTACGGGAAATCTGCTAATAAAAAAGTGGTCCGATAATTCATTCCTGGAAGACAGCGCACTTTTTTTTTCATGAAGTTACGCTGGTAGAAAATTGTATTCCTTTGGAAAATAATTACTATATAATTAGTTTAACCCTTAGCTAGTGTACCAGGGTCAAATTTACCCTGTTATCATTTTGAGGTCACGTATTTCCAATTGTATTACCTCTTTGCCTTCCTCCCGTCAATTACCTTCCTTTCTAGAGCACCTCTTCCTACTGCGGGAAGGTAATATAACAGTGACCGTTCTTTCAGTTAACAACTTGCTTGTAAGGGTCAATTTGACCCTGGTACATTATGAGTGAACGAAAAATGATTTCTCCAAGTGATGAGGATTTCGATGAAGTTATGCATAAATGGTTTAAGGAAATGGATGAAGATCTGAGTGATGAAGATGATAATGATTTGGATCCAGATTTTGCTATAATGAGTGATCACGATTCATGTGATGAAGTAGAAGAGGATGTAGGTGAATGTAAATTTCCTCATATCAACTGTAAGTAATTCTGAATTTACTCAAAATTATTATTATGGGAAGAACAGAATGAAGGGGTCCAATTCTGCCCCCAAATAAAAATGTGAGAACTCGTGTAAAGAAAATATTATCACACCATTTACCGGGTTTGCGTGGTCCTAGTAAAAGTTTAGGAGATTCAGCAAATCCTATTCAAGTTTGGGACTTATTTTTCACTGATGAAATATTGGATGAAAATTGTTATATGGCCCAATACTAAAATTGAGATTGCAAAAGCACGCTATAAAAACAAAATAAGTCTGAATTTACCCCAGTGGATAAAACTGAACTGAAAAGCTCTAATTGGCCTTTTAATTATTTTCTTCATTTTATAAGTCAGGCCATGAAAGATTAATCCTCATTATTTGCGACAAATGGGAGAGGTCGAGATATTTTCAGATGCACAATGTCCCTACAAAGATGCTATTTTCTACCCTTTCCACACTAAGATTTGACTACCCTCAGACCAAGGGTGAAAGGAAAGAACTGAATCCAAACTGCCGCTTTTCACATTCGTATTTGAAAAATTTGTTGAAAACTGCCTGAAAAATTTCTCTATAGGTGAATATGCATGTATAGATGAGGAATGCTGGTTCGGATTTCGTGGAAAATGTAAATTAAAGTATACATCCTCAAGTGAAACCCAATAAATACGGCCTGAAGATTCATGGTCTTATCTGATGCAAGAAGCGGATATTTTTTGAATGGTTACATTTACTTTGGGAAAGGAGCGATGGGATTCACATTGGAATGAAGCCCGAGAAAACATTTTTCTATTCCAACTCAAGCTGTAATTAGGCTTTCAAGACCTATTTCGGGCACCCACAGGAAAATAACCGCAGATTCATGGTTTTCATCAATGGAAGTTTGTTGGAGGAGTTGAAAAAACAAGGGCTAACTTACGTAGGAACCATGAGGAAAAAAATAAAAGAGATATCCCCTCCTGAATTTCTTCCTTTGCAGGAAAAGGAAGACACAAACCTGCATTTATGGTTTCACTCAAAATGAAACGGTTGGTTTCATATGTACCCAAAGCCTGCCAAAGCGGTCATATTAGTTTCTTCAATGCACCACCGAGAACATACGGATGAAAAAACTAATTTACCAGAGATTGTTGCTTTTTATAATTTTACTAAAGGTGGTGTGGATTCTATCGATCAAAAATGCGCAACATACTCTTGTAACCGAAGGACACAAAGATGCCAATGGCTCTTTTTTATGCAGTTGTGAACATTGCTTCTGTGAAATCATATCTGATCCATCAGAGCTATAAAAAATGCAAAACGGATGGAGCGTTTCGATTACGTTGACAAACTGGCCTACGAACTAGTAAAGCCACATATTAATTCGCAGGTAAAGAATCACATAATGACGACCTTTACTTTTATATATTTACTTTGATGTATTACATAATTTAAATTTTACTATATTTTTTTCCAGATATTAACAAATCCCTATGTACAAAAAATATTGAAAGAAAACTATTGAGAGAGGTTTAGAGTGCCAGAAGTTATAAAAGATGATTCTTCGGAGAAAAAAAGTAAAAATAATAAGAGAAAGAGGTGTTATTTATGCCCTTACAAAAAAGATAAAAAAACATCCAAGTCGTGTAAAAACTGCCAACATCCAATTTGCTTGGATTGCTCAGTGATGGTATGCTCAAAATGCCAAACTTCAATTCAATTCAACGTAAATTTTTTATATTCATAATCTGTGCACAATTTATTATTATATTTGTTTTGTATAAATCCCTAACATTGTAAAAATGCCTTTCTTTGATAATTGCATACACATGTTTTAACATAAAAAAAGTGTTCTAAAAATTTTGAAAAAATTGTAGGCCAATCAACTTGATTTTTATTTCTTATTAATATCTCATTAATGTGTAAATAATGAATACCTTTGTATCCATCTTTTAGAATGTTAAATAATGTCAAATAAACCCTATAAAACATGTTTTCTTTCTATTCATACAACATCATAAAACAATATTTGCAATAATACAAAAATTTTAATAATTGGTAAGCAGAGGGGTCAAATTGACCCTGGCTCTCTGTCCACTAAGAAGAGAAGCATGTACAAAGGCTCATACACTCAAGCTAAGGGGTTATAATATATCTAAAGTATTATAATAACGTTTCTTGTTGCGTTAATGTTTTGGAAGTAATCATTTTTTGGATTCATTCAAGAATGCCTTTGCCTTATTTCATTTCAGATATTTCTTTTTTGATTTCCAGAATCCATTCCTTTTCCCGTAAACTTGTTTTAAAGATAATTTTGTTGGCAACAACTTTCATGTCGCAGCATTTTTCAATAAAATGTGACGATTCTGAAATAAATATGAGTGCATTTTACGGCAAAAGATGCATTAAATTAAAAAAAATTACCAATATAAACTTATCTTAGAATTTATTTTTCTTCAAGAATCCGTCATAAATAAAAAAGTCCCTCATGCAGAGGCTGCGAATCTAAGCAGATTTCCCACGTATTTGCATTTATCTCAAAACGAAAAAGTTGAATAAGAACAATATTTGGTATTTATCCTTCTTCAAATACTGTGTTTCATAATACAACAGCTTATTGTTAATATGACAAGAGTACGAGTGGGGTTAATTGAAGGCCGAAATCTAAAAAATGCAAATATTTCGGTTAATAATCAAGATAGTGAAAATACCTACATAAAAAGATTACATTGCAAATTTTCGATCAGACACAAAAGTAACGGAGATATTTCGAATTTTTGAAATACTCCCTCTCAACCCCCCCCCCTCCCTGGTCCCAATTTAGACATTAACCAACTTGATCTTTATTTTTACATAAAACTTATAAATACCGAGTATGGTATCGAACAGAAAAAAATTGCGACGGCTTGATTGTTAACAGAAATATATATATATATATATATATATATATATATATATATATATATATATATATATATATATATATATATATATATATTGTTACGTTTTTATTACCAAAACCAGTAATAAACGTTTTTAATAAGAGTTCTTTTGGATTGCAAAATTAAATACTCGCAAGTTTCACAGGTTTTATCACTGCACAATTTATTTCACAATGCACAATACACTTGGTAATTATTCTTAATTACTACTAACACGTATACACTGATAGCGTCAAGGTTCTTCAGATTACACAGTATAACAATTCACTCACGGTCACTGAAATTCACAACTAGACGGCACTGCACAGTCCTTGACTTCGCGGCACTTCAATGTCCTTTACTTTACGGCACTGCACTGTCCTTTACTTCGCGGCACTGCACTGTCTTAAACACGGCACTAAACTGTTACTTACAGTCACGGCACAACACTGTTCTTCTTCTAAAAACACTTTACCGCACTGCACTAAGTCGCACTGTAGCACTGATGTGACCATCAAGATCGCTGAGCATAAAACTGCCTCGATCGCGGCTCGCTGTTCTTATATAGGTTGTCGGCATACATCAAAGGGGAATTGTCTGGTTCCTTCGACGCTAGGCTGGACGAGTCTATAAGGGGCTAGAACTTTCTGTCGGTTTCTTTGATCTACGTCACACTTTCCAAATATCCGACTCTCTCTCTCTCTCTCTCTCTCTCTCTCTCTCTTTCTCTGAAGGATTATTCATGTATTTAATTTTCGCAACAATATATGTATATATATATATATATATATATATATATATATATATATATATATATATATATATATATGGAGAGGTTAATATGGACTGAAAAGATTCTTAACGGGTCAGAATGATGGTACACCAAGTCTCAGCCTTTTAGCAGACTTCCCTTAAGGGAAATCGATCCTACCCAGGAGATGACGAAAATGAGGTCCGTTCAAAATTATATATATATATATATATATAATTGTGTTGTTGTATTTGACCAGGTTATATATGTGTGTGTGTATATTTATATATATATATATACATGGTGTTGTTGTTTTTGTTTTTTGGAGTTTTGGTCAGTGTTGGTGAAAATTTTTTAGTTTATTCCAATATCTCGAGAATATTTATTTTCTCTTCTTCGGGGCAAGACTAAACATACTTAAAAACTATTGTACATAACTGTTGTACTTCTGGTTACATTAGGAGTACTCCTAATGTAGATTTATCTATTGTATATCTTCAAGAGGGAAATCTGCTTAGTTTACGCAGCCCCTGCTTGAGGACTTTATTAATACAATTGGCTATTTACAGGGAGTGGCACGGGAACTTGGGACACCCTGTATACCAAGTTACAGGCAGTGGCTCGAATATTTTGAAAACAAATATAAAATAAAATATTGTCTGGCGTTAATATTGTTATCTTGTTTATACTAATATGCGCATCGAGCTACTAGTCTTACTCAAGAGTAAACGAATGCCGCAATGTACATACAGGTGCAAAATGTCTCAAGACTATTTAATAATTGATTATCTTAATGAAAAGCGCTATTACAATAAGCAGACAGAGCAAGCGTTTGTATCTCGATAAATGGTTATGTCGTACTCAAAAGAACCTCTTTCAGTCAGAATAATCTCAGAAGATGAAAGGATTTATAATCAGATATTCGAAGACGCTGGGGCTGAGAAAACTATGTGGTCTTCGGTATACGACTTGCAGCATCTCCTTAAGGAAAATGTCCGTCACGCAGGGGCTGCGTAAACTAAGCAGATTTCCCTCTTGAAGTTTAATAATAGATAAATCTACATAATGGTTAACACAGCACCACCTTAAATATTAAGTGAATAAATACAAACGATAATAAGAAATAAAATAATCAAGATATATCGATGCCTATTGGATTTTCAGCAAAGATGCACTTAACAAAAGTTGTTTATTTTGTTATTTAAAGTAACTTTTGATATATACACTTTTGTCGTAAACCGTAGCATAAATAAGATGTACCTTACGGGGGAAAAATGGCCCAGACGGGAAGAGCAGTTGTACACGTAGAAGCATTGCCAAAAACAGAATAAAATCTTTTCACCTCAAATGACTTCCCGAGAGAAGCCGGGTACCTTGGCTAGTATATATATATATATATATATATATATGTGTGTGTGTGTGTGTGTGTGTGTGTGTGTGTGAGTGTGTGTTTTTCGTCTATCTCTCGATGGACGTTTGAGGAAATGTTTCGAAAATCGCATAATGAGTACAACCTCAATAGCTGACTGAAAAGAATAGAAATTTCCTTATAAGAGTCAAATAATGAATAAATACAATACAAATTTACATAATACGTTTGAATATCGTATTTGGCAAAGACGATACAAAATTGTGACAGCTAGAAGGTTACCGAGAAATAAACTTTATATAAATTTGAACGGACCAAATCCTACGATCGATGCAAATTTGAAGATTTTTTTTTTGAATATCGTGATAAGAACTTCCTCAATTGCTCATTTCCTCAAGGAAAACGTGTTAATAGAGCCAACAAGTGTTTCCGGGAGGGGGGGGGGTAGGTGTTCAGGGGTAAGACACGGGAGTTAAGGCGTTGGCTTTAATCTCACTTGGCAAACCTAAACAGGCGAATTCGATTCCCGCCTGGGCTATAGGAATTTATTTAGTGACGAACTCAATAAGTAAAACCCCTGGCTAAAAAAAGGTTGAAACCTTTAGATAACCAATCTCAATTAGCCATAGTATCAAAAAGTGGGCGTTATTAAATATCACTTTTAGCAGATTTCCCTTAAGGGAAATCAGCTATTGAGGTTGTACTCATGACGGAATTTTCGACATTTTTCTTCGAATGTCCATCGATCCTACCTAGTAGGTGACGAAAATGAGGTTCGTTCAAAACTGTATATATATATATATATATATATATATATAATATATATATATATATATATCTTAATATATATAAATCTCCTGTCACGATGTTTGTCCGCGATGGACTCCTAAACTACTTAACCGATTTTAAATTAAATTGGCACACCGTGAGCAGTCCTGGTCCAAACTTGAGAGATAGGCTATATTTAATATTCTCTAAGACGAACAGGAGTGGGGGGGTTTATAAGGGAGGCCTGAAATTAAAAATAGCGATATTTCGTTTCCTATTGCTTTTTTCAGCAAATATGCACATAACAAAAGTTGTTTATTTTGTAAATTAGAGTAACTTTTGTTATATGCACTTTTGCAAATGCCAACAACGGCCCTAATAACCCTAAATACTGGAATCATTCCAAAAATATACCATCACCATTCAGCCTCAAATGAATTCCCGAGCGAAGCCGGGTATCTGAGCTAGTATATATATATATATATATATATATATATATATATATATATTTGTCTGTTACCGCTCTAGCGGTCGTAATGTGTTTGATCGTTAGCAAATTCGATATTTAGTCGTTTTATGTAAAAAGAAAGACTAAGTTCGTTAACGGCTGAAATCGGACCAGTGGGAGGAGGCGTTTAGAGGGGAGGATTTTCGAAAATTCGAAATATCTCCGTTACTATACGTCGGATCGTAAAATCGTACAGAATCAATCTTATTGCAAATTAAATGTACTATAAATATTGTTATATACACTGTTTCTCTATCTTGAATATTAACCGAGATATTTGCATTTTTATTTTATCGGGGCGCCTAACGGACGAGAGTTACTTTCCCGCCAAAGGCTAGTTCGGCCGTTTTCTTGACTGGCTCGGCTCTCGTGAAATTTATCTATTGTAAAACTTCACGTGGGAAATCTGCTTAGTTTACGCAGCCCCTGCGTGACGGACTTTTTTATTTCTTTCCATTACTATGGAAACGACATACATATAAATCCTAACCAAAAATAATCTAAACAAAACATAAAATTTAAATTTCCAATAAATACTTAATTACTAAAATAAACAAAAAAAAATAGCAAAATGACCCACGAAAACCCCTTCAAAACCGTTTACAAAGGAGATTATATCTGGCCTTACATGGTCCCAATTTTGTACAAGTAAGATGTTCTATGCTTATTTACAAAACTTGAAAGTAGCACATTGTTTAATTGTTGTGGCTAGTGGCTCGGGTTGGCCAAGTGAGTTAAGGTGTTTGTTATATGTATATGTTTCATAATGATCTAAAGTAGTTGCAACCATTTTGTTCATTTGGAAGCTACCTCTTTTCATATTACAATGCTCAACCAAATCCATAAGATGCTTGATGTCTTCCAAATAGGATTTTCTAGGCCTGTCTCTTCCCCTAAGCCAAACAATCATAACTTCAAATATATTTGTAATGAAGTCGTTGTGCCTTATGATATGCCCAAGAAGTTTCACTTTCCTTTTTTCCATGGCCTTGATAAGACTTTTTGTTTTCACTTCCCTCATTTAGAACTTCCATATTGGATTTTTTGAGTCCAACTTGTTCTAGTCATTCTACGCCAGATCTACATTGCTTCCAACCTATTGTATTCCCTTTTGTGGAGAGTCCAGCTTTCGCTCCCGCCAAGCAGTAAACTCCATACAAAAGACTTAGCGAACATTTTTTTGGTATCCATGATTATATGCTTATTAGTTAAAATGCTTCTTTTCCTTTCGAAAGCTTGTTTAGCAAGTGCTATTTTTCTACCAACTTCAGCTCTACGATCATTACCTTCAGTGATGTTGCTCCCTAACTAACAAAACTCCACTTTTTCAAGCAACATATTTCCAATTCTAATATTTACATTTCCTTGGCATTCTTTCTTCTCCACAACCAACACTTTTGTTTTATGATCATTTATTTTGAGTTTCAACTGATCTAGAGCGTCCTTTAGTACTTGCAGCATTCTATTCATCTCTACTTGGGACTTTGTCACCAGTGCAATGTCATCTGCAAATCTGATGCAATGAATGGATTCACCGTTAATCTGTATGTCTTGGGTTGTTTCGTTTATTTTCATTATTGCCTCTTCAATAAACATATTGAACAGATCAGGTGACAGAGGCCATCCTTGCCTTACACCATTCTTAATTCGAGCTTTCCATTCACATTCATTAATAATGATTTGTGTACTCTGATTTTTGTATAAATTCCAAATTAACCTTCTGTCTTTCCAATCTATTTCTATTTTACGCATGGTGCAATAAAACATCAGTTTCCAGTTAACAGTAACAATAGCTTTTTCTAGATCCACTAATGCAGCTACCGTTTTTTGATTCATGTCTCTCCTTCTCTCCAGAATAATTCTCAAAGTTGGAATAGTTTCTCTTGCTCCTCTTCCGGATCGGAATCCAGCCTTAATAAACTTGGTGCAACTACAGTTCGATACTCACCCGGGCAATATGAATTTATTTAGTCAAGAACTCAACATAAGGCACATTATGGAATTATGCCCATTTTAACATGTCCAGGAAATGAACTGCCACCTACTTATTATGGCCATGAAGAAAAAAGTCCGTCAAGCAGGGGCTGCGTGAACTAAGCAGATTTCACGTATTTCCAATTTCGTAAACAAAAATCCATCGTTAACTTATTTCAGGAATATGAACATTGAAGCTTAATGGAACAGTTAAATATTGAGTGTGGTTTAGATGACGTAAACATTTTGGACGTCACCAAACAAGGTATTTACATGAATCTGACACACTAAAAGTACAATGACCACAACTTTTGGTATTTATGATTCAAATTATGTGCTTCGTGATATAATAGTTTTTTTCATAACATGGCTTGACTAGTTGAGAGGGGTTTACTGAAGGCTGAAAACTTAAAAAATGCAAATATCTCTGTAAATAATCAAGACAATGGAAAAAAAAAAAAAAAAAACTAACGTAACATCATTTAAAGGACATTAAATTTATAATGAGATTAATTCTACAGAGTTTTTCTATCCGACGTATAATTTTTCGAATTTTCCACCCTCTGCCCCCCCTACCCCCCATCAATGAATATTTGAAGAAATTTTAATAAAATCGCGTCATGAGAGAAACTTCAATACCAGCTGATTTTCCTTAAGGAAAGTCTGCTAAAAGTGGGTATTTAGAGTTAACGAACGAATTTTCTTTTGTAATATCAATTAATCAA
This sequence comes from Riptortus pedestris, assembly GCA_019009955.1. Taxonomy (NCBI): domain Eukaryota; kingdom Metazoa; phylum Arthropoda; class Insecta; order Hemiptera; family Alydidae; genus Riptortus; species Riptortus pedestris. The sequence goes on from CM032231.1 coordinate 10,201,995, forward strand.
TAGTGGGGGTTAAAACAAAAATGACCCCCCCCCTCCGAAATACGGGCAGTTGATTAACTCAAACAGTAAATGTTGAACTAATGATCAAGTTAGTTAATGGCGGAAATCGAACCAGAGTGGAAGGAGGGGTCAAGAGAGGGAATTTTAGAAAGTTTAAAAATCTCGGTTACTATACATCGGATCAAAAAGTTGTATAAAACCAATCCTATTCCACATTTAAGGCCCTATAAATACTTTTATTTACATATTTTGGAGCCATCAGTAAAGCCCCATTCCTACTCGTCATATTAACAATAAGCTTTTATATCATGAAACACATTATTGAATACTTAAATACAAAATATTAGCAGATTTCCGTTATGGGAAATCAACTAATGAGGTTCTACTTATGATGCGTTTCGAAAAAAAATTCAAATGTCCGTTGATGCTACCTAGTAGATGAAGAAAATGAGGTCCATTCAAATATATACCAAAGAATGTTTTCAATAGAACTTTCTTATGCGGAATAATGCAAATTCTTTGCCTGATGACGTCTTCAATGAAGATTTTACGTCCTTGATTCGAAAATGTTTACTTGATCTATACCATACTCGATATTTCACTGTTTCAGTCAACATTACAGATAGTAATTGTTATTGGCTGAAATCGGACCTGGAATTACGGTGGTTTCGAGGGAAGAGGAATTAGAAAATTCAAAATATTTTCGTTATTACGAGTCAGATGTTATAGAAAGAATCTTATTAAACTGTTGATGTTCTCCAACTATCGATCTATTCGAGTTTTGGTAACTCGTGTATTGAGCGAGTTGTTCGTACTTGTTTTGAGCCTTCAGTATCCTCCCCCGGCCTTCGACTATCACTTGTTTTACAAAGAAATAGGGAATATCTGGCGAGAGGAGATCACAAGTGTCTTATACCAGTTCTTAGGAAACATTGTATAGTAATAATCTTATTGCAAATTAAATAACCTACAAATAATATGTACTTATTTTTTGTATCATGAATATTAACCGACGTATTAAGATTTTATAGTTTTCGGCTTTTAGTAAAAAATTATTCTGATTCATTATAAATTACAGTAGTAGCTATAGTAAATAGTTTTCAATAAAATTCATATGTTATAGTCAGATGTATTTCAGTAATTGTTTTTCATATTGGTCAAGAATACTTATATATATTGTATCTATTCAGTTCTGAGAAGTTGGCTGACCTGTTGGTTTATAATTCAGACGATTTCCGTTGTAGAGGTTTTAAAGATATAAATTGACTGAAAAAGTTCTCATTACCGTTTGCATTAATTCCCTTAATATTCACAGTGGTGTCAGCAGTATGTAGATTTATCTATTGAAAACATGACAAACTTTTTTTTACATAGAAATATAGAATATGTGATGAGATGAGATCACCAGTGTGTTATACCAACAGGTGGGGAATCTGCTTAGTTTACGCAGCCCCTTTTAGACGGAGTTTTAACTAAAGTTGTTTGTTGGTTAGAGCGAGCAAACCACCTTCAGACACAGGGATGTTGCCAGCAGAGGTGGAGAGTGGTATAGTTAGCCAGCCATTGTGCATGTGTGATAGGCACAGTTGGAACCCCCACATAGCCAGGGCAAAGCATCTCAGGAACAAGGAGAGGGTCTTCAGGGAAGCCATGCTCGCAGTAGCTGCTGAAGTAAGGGAATAAGTATTCCCGCAAATTTTTATAAACTATACACACACACAAATATATATATATATCTATATATATAAAATTGTAACCTCTGTCTGTACATTGATTTTTTTCGCGAATTTTCACGATAACTTTTCGTTTCACATGTCATAGACACCATAACTGCATTTTAGCAGATTTCCCTTGAGGGAAATCAGCTATTGAGGTCGTACTCATGACGCGAGTTTCGAAAATTTTCTTCAAATGTCCATCGATTCTACCCAGGAGATGACGAAAATGAGGTCCGTTCAAAATTTTATCTATATATATATAAAATTGTAACCTCTGTCTGTACATTGATTTTTTTCGCAAAATTTCACGATAACTTTTCGTTTCACATGTCATAGACACCATAACTGCATTTTGTTTCTTTGGTGTCTCTTTGTTTGTTTGTTTATTTGTTTGTTTGTTTGTTTGTTACCTTTTCACGCATAAACGGCTGAACCGAATTTTATGAAACTTGGTATTTATATTACTACTAACCCAACTTAGACTTTAGGCTATATTAAAATTCTCTGAGACAAACAGGAGTGGGGGTTATAAGGGAAGCCAGAAATTAAAAATAGTAATATTTCGTTTCCTATTTGTTTTCCGGCAAATATGAACATAACAAAAGTTGTTTATTTTGTTATTTAGAGTAACTTTTGTTATATGCACTTTTGCCGTATACGGAAGTATAAATGAGTTATACGCTAAAAACTATAGCGGAAGTTCACAATTTTACTTGGCACAAAAGACTCAACTGAACTAAACCAAACTCGGTATGTGAATTAGTATTAACGACTTCCTCATAATAAGCCATACTAACATTTCTAGGGACGGGCAGGAGTGGGGGTTATAAGGGAGACCTGAAACTAAACATAGCGATATTTCGTTTCCTATTGGGGTTTCGGAATATATGCACTTAACAAAAGTTGTTAATTTTGTTATTTAGAAAAATTTGCTCAACAATTCTTTTCAATATGAGCTACCAGGTACCTCACCTGGAATAATTAATTCTAATTATAATATATTATTATAATATTTTGTCCTTAATAATTTAAATCTATGCATAATGGACAGGAAACGGGAAACATGACAATATGGAGGACAGTGAAGTCATACATAAAAAAATAATTTTATTATTAACAAATCCACAGCAACGACGGGTATAAACCCTAAACACCGGGAAGGCTAAATGTCAAAATATTGTGCAAAGTAAAGCCTTGCCAAAAAAATACAATCGCAATCCAGCCTCAAATGAATTCCCGGGCGAAGCCGGGTATCTGAGCTAGTATAGATATAAAATTGTAACCTTTGTCTGTACATTGATTTTTTTCGTGAATTTTCACGATAACTTTTTGTTTCACATGTCATTGACACCATAACTGCATTTTATCAGATTTCCCTTGAGGGAAATCAGCTATTGAGGTCGTACTCATGACGCGAGTTTCGAAAAGTTTCTTCAAATGTCCATCGATTCTACCCAGGAGATGACGAAAATGAGGTCCGTTCAAAATTTGATATATATATATATATATATATATATATATATATAATTGTAACCTCTGTCTGTACATTGATTTTTTTCGCGAAATTTCACGATAACTTTTCGTTTCACATTTCATAGACACCATAACTGCATTTTGTTTCTTTCGTGTATGTTTGTTTGTTTGTTACCTTTTCACGCATAAACGGATGAACCGAATTTTATGAAACTTGGTATGTATATTACTACTAGCCCAACTTAGACTTTAGGCTATATTAATATTCTCTAAGACGAGCAGGAGTGGGGGTTATAAGGGAGGCCTGAAATTAAATATAGCGATATTTCGTTTCCTATGGCTTTTTCAGCAAATATGCACATAACAAAAGTTGTTTATTTTGGTATTTAGTGTAACTTTTGTTATATGCACTTTTGCCGTATACCTAAGTATAAAGGTGTTATACGCTAAAAATTATAGCGGGAGTACAATTTTATTTGGCACAAAAGACTCAACCGAACTAAATAAAACACTCAGTATGTGTATTAGCACTAACGCCTTCCTTATAATAAGCCATACTAACATTTCTAGGGACGGGCAGGAATGGGGGTTATAAGGGAGGCCTGTAATTAAAAATAGTGATTTCCTGTTGGGGTTTCGGCAAATATGCACATAACAAAAGTTGTTTATTTTGTTATTTAGAGAAATTTGCTCAACACATCTTTTCAATATGAACTACCAGGTACCTCACCTGAAAAAATGGATTCAAATGTATGTCAATATTTTCTCCTTAATAATTCCAATCTATGCATAATGCACAGGAAACGGGAAATATGACAATATGCAGGACAGTGAAGTCTTACATAAAAAAATAATTTGATTATTAACAAATCCCCAGAAACGACGCGTGTTACTCCTAAACACTGGGACGAGTAAATGTCAAAATATTGTGCAAAATAAGGCCTTGCCAAAAATATACCATCACCATTCAGCCTCAAATGAATTCCCGAGTGAAGCCGGGTATTTGAGCTAGTATATATATATAAAATTGTAACCTTTGTCTGTACATTGATTTTTTTCGCGAATTTTCACGATAACTTTTCGTTTCACATGTCATAGACACCATAACTGCATTTTAGCAGATTTCCCTTGAGGGAAATCAGATATTGAGGTCGTACTCATGACGCGAGTTTCGAAATATTTCTTTAAATGTCCAACGATTCTACCAGGAGATGACGAAAATGAGGTCCGTTCAAAATTTGATATATATATATATATATAAAATTGTAACCTCTGTCTGTACATTGATTTTTTTCGCGAAATTTCACGATAACTTTTCGTTTCACATGTCATAGACACCATAACTGCATTTTGTTTCTTTCGTGTATGTTTGTTTGTTTGTTACCTTTTCACGCATAAACGGATGAACCGAATTTTATGAAACTTGGTATGTATATTACTACTAGCCCAACTTAGACTTTAGGCTATATTAATATTCTCTAAGACGAGCAGGAGTGGGGGTTATAAGGGAGGCCTGAAATTAAATATAGCGATATTTCGTTTCCTATGGCTTTTTCAGCAAATATGCACATAACAAAAGTTGTTTATTTTGTTATTTAGAGTAACTTTTGTTATATGCACTTTTGCCGTATACGGAAGCATAAATGAGTTATACGCTATAAACTAAAGCGGGAGTCCACAATTTTTTTGGCACTAAAGACTCAACCGAATTAAACCAAACTCGGTATGTGAATTAGTGCTAACGCCTTCATTACAATAAGCTATACTAACATTTCTTCATATATATATATATATATACTAGCTAAGGTACCCGGCTTCGCCCGGGAATTGATTTGAGGCTGAATGGTGATGGTATTTTTTCGGCAAGACTTTACTTTGCACAATATTTTGACATTTCCCCGTTTCAGTGTTTAGGGTTAGTACCCTTAGTTGGTTTGGAATAGAAAATGAAATATCGCGAATTTTTATTTCAGGCCTCCCTTATAACCTCCACTCCCGTTATAACATAAACATTTTAATATAGGTTATTACCACGTAAGAATTAATGCTAATTTATATATTCTGAGTTGTTCGAATCGGTTCAACCGTTGGTGTCCAATAAAATAGTTGACTCCCGCTTTAGCTTTTAGTGTATATTTCGTTTATAATTTTTTATACAACAAAAGTGAATATAACAAAAGTTACTTTAAATAACAAACTAAACAACTTTTGTCATGTGAATATTTGCAGAAAACCCAATAGAAAACAAAATACCGCTATTTTTAATTTCAGGCCTCCCTTACAACCCCGACTCCTGCCCGTCCCTAGAAATGTTAGTATAGCTTATTATAATGAAGGCGTTAGTACTAATTCACATACCGAGTTTGGTTTAATTCGGTTGAGTCTTTAGTGCGAAATAAAATTGTGGACTCACGCTATAGTTTATAGCGTATAACTCATTTATACTTCCGTATACGGTAAAAAGTGCATATAACAAAAGTTGCTCTAAATTACAAAATAAACAACTTTTGTTATGTGCATATTTGCTGAAAAAGCAATAGGAAACGAAATATCGCTATTTTTAATTTCAGGCCTCCCTTATAACCCTCACTCCTGCCCGTCCCTAGAAATGTTAGTATGGCTTATTATAAGGAAATCGTTAGTACTAATTCACATAGCGAGTTTGGTTTAGTTCGGTTGAGTCTTTTGTGCCAAAAAAAATTGTGGACTCCCGCTATAGTTTTTAGCGTATAACTCATTTATACTTCCGTATACGGTAAAAAGTGCATAAACAAAAGTTACTCTAAATTACAAAATAAACAACTTTTGTTATGTGCATATTTTCTGAAAAAGCAATAGGAAATGAAATATCGCTATTTTTAATTTTAGGCCTCCCTTATAACCCCCACTCCTGCCCGTCCATAGAAATGTTGGTATGGCTTATTATAATGAAGGCCTCACTGCTAATACACATACCGAGTTTTATTTAGTTCGGTTGAGTCTTTTTTGGCAAATAATATTGTTGACTCCCGCTATAATTTTTATCGTATGGCGCATTTAAACTTCGGTATACGACAAAAGTGTATATAACAAATGTTACTCTAAATAACAAAATAAACAACTTTTGTTATGTGCATATTTACCGAAAAACCAATAGAAAACGAAATATCGCTATTTTTAATTTCAGGCTTCCCTTATAACCCCCACTCCTGTTCGTCTCAGAGAAAATTAATATAGCCTAAAGTCTAAGTTGGGTTAGTAGTAATATACATACCAAGTTTCATAAAATTCGGTTCAGCCGTTTATGCGTGAAAAGGTAACAAACAAACAAACAAACAAACATACACGAAAGAAACAAAATGCAGATATGGTGTCTATGACATGTGAAACGAAAAGTTATCGTGAAATTTCGTGAAAAAAATCAATGTACAGACAGAGGTTACAATTTTATATATATATAGATATATATATAAATATGTCTGTTAACGCTCTAGCGGTCGCAATTTTTGTTTGACCGTTACCAAACTCGGAATTTAATCGTTTTATGTAAAAAGGAAGATCAAGTTCGTTAATGGTTGAAATCGGACCAGTGGGAGGGAGGGTTTAGAGGGGGGATTTTCGGAAAATTCGAAATATCTCCGTTATTATGCGTCGGATCGAAACATTGTATAAAATCAATCCTTTTGCAAATTAAATTTACTATAAATATTGTTCTATACATTTATTCTGTATCTTGAATATTAACCGAGATATTTGCATTTGTATTCTGCATTGGTCGGCAGGAGTGAGCTGTTTGGTACTTTCCGAAGAGAGCTTTGGCGGCCGTTTTCGTAACTATTCCCCCCTCGTGTATAAGTTTAGTGATCCCTTACTACTTACTACACTTGTTATTGGGCAGATTTCGCTATTGTAAAACTTCACGTGGGAAATCTGCTTAGTTTATGCAGCCCCTGCATGACGGACTTTTTCAACTATACACACACACACACACACACACACACACACACACACACACACACACACACACACACACACACACACACACACACACATATATATATATATATATATATATATATATATCTATATATATATAAAATTGTAACCTCTGTCTGTACATTGATTTTTTTCGCGAAATTTCACGATAACTTTTCGTTTCACATGTCATAGACACCATAACTACATTTTGTTTCTTTCGTGTCTGTTTGTTTGTTTGTTTGTTTGTTTGTTTGTTTGTTTATTTGTTTGTTTGTTTGTTACCTTTTCACGCATAAACGGCTGAACCGAATTTTATGAAACTTCGTATGTGTATTTCTACTAGCCCAACTTAGACTTTAGGCTATATTAATATTCTGTAAGACGAACAGGAGTGGGGGTTATAAGGGAGGCCTGAAATTAAAAATAGCGATATTTCGTTTCCTATTGATTTTTCAGCAAATATGCACATGACAAAAGTTATTTATTTTGTAATTTAGAGTAACTTTTGTTATATGTACTTTTGCCGTAAACGGAAGTATAAATGAGTTATACGCTAAAAACTATTGCGGGAGTCCACAATTTTATTTGGCACAAAAGACTCAACCGAACTAAACCAAACTCGCTATGTGAATTAATACTAACGATGTCCTTATAATAAGCCATACTAACATTTCTAGGGACTGGCAGGAGTGGGGGTTATAAGGGAGGCCAGAAATTAAAAATAGTGATATTTAGTTTCCTATTGCTTTTTCAGCAAATATGCACATAACAAAAGTTGTTTATTTTGTTATTTAAAGTAACTTTTGCGAAATACACTTTTGCCGTATACGGAAGTATAAATGAGTTATACGCTAAAAACTATAGCGGGAGTCGACAATTTTATTCGGCACAAAAGAATCAACCGAACAAAATAAAACTCGGTACGTGTATTAGGACTAACGCCTTCATTATAGCAAGCCATACCAACATATCTAGGGACGGGCAGGAGTGGGGGTTGTAAGGAAGGCCTGGAATAAAAAATAGCGATATTTCGTTTCCTATTGCCTTTTCAGCAAATATGCACATAACAAAAGTTGTTTATTTCGTTATTTAGAGTAACTGTTGTTATATTCACTTTTGTCGTATAGAGAAGTATAAACGTGATATACACTAAAATCTAAAACGGGAGTCAACAATTTTGTTGGGCACTAGCGATTGAACCGAACTTAGCAAAACTCGGTATGTCAATTAGCATTAAATCTTCCATGATTATAAGCTATATTTAAAATTTTAGGTCCAAACGGGAGTGGGGATTATAAAAGAGGCTGAAAAGCAAGAAGTCTAATGCGGGAGCGGAAGATGACGGCAGCCTTACCAGTTAATTGAGTTTACTTATTTCCCGTCTGGCATTGCTGGAAGTGATTTCCAGTGAGATTCACTATTACAAATATAATCTTACGTATAAAACTTTGCCTGAACTATTTGAGCTCGGGTAGGCCTTTGAAAGAAAATATGTTCATTATGAATGATATTTAATTGTAATAAATGCTACCCATGAATATGGTTTGAATTATTGAAAAACGGTGAGTCATAAAGTCTAGAAGGATTAATTAGGAACACATTTTCATTTATCCTTCAAAAACTAAAATTTCTATTCTATTAATCCCCAAAAGTTACCCTTCAGGGTTGGCTATTTCGGAAAATCATTACGTCGTGGAGGGAAGTGTAATTGTACACATTGAAGTCTTACTATCAAAATACCATCATTAGTCAGTCAACAATAATTTCCCGGGCATCGCCGGGTATCTGAGCTAGTATATATATATATCTATATATATATAAAATTGTAACCTCTGTCTGTACATTGATTTTTTTCGCGAAATTTCACGATAACTTTTCGTTTCACATGTCATAGACACCATATCTGCATTTTGTTTCTTTCGTGTATGTTTGTTTGTTTGTTTGTTTGTTTGTTTGTTTGTTTGTTTGTTTGTTTGTTTGTTTGTTTGTTTGTTACCTTTTCACGCATAAACGGCTGAACCGAATTTTATGAAACTTGGTATGTATATTACTACTAACCCAACTTAGACTTTAGGCTATATTAATTTTCTCTGAGGCGAACAGGAGTGGGGGTTATAAGGGAAGCCTGAAATTAAAAATAGCGATATTTCGTTTTCTATTGGTTTTTCGGCAAATATGCACATAACAAAAGTTGTTTATTTTGTTATTTAGAGTAACTTTTGTTATATACACTTTTGTCGTATACCGAAGTTTAAAAGCGTTATACGCTAAAAATTATAGCGGGAGTCAATAATATTATTTTCCAAAAAAGACTCAAACCGAACTTAACAAAGCTCGGTATGTCAATTAGCATTAATTCTTCCATGATTATAAGTTATATTAAAATTTTTAGGTTCGAACGGGAGGGGGGTTATAAGGGAGGCCTGAAATAAAAATTCACCATATTTACATGTATAAGAGACGGGAAATATAAAAATATCGAAGACTGTGAAGCCTTATCGAACAAATAATTCTATTATTAGCAAATCCACGGGAAAGACGGGTATCAATCCTAAACACTGGGACGGGTAAATGTCAAAATATTGTGCAATGTGAAGCCTGCTAAAAAATACCATCACCATTCAGCCTCAAATGAATTCCCGGGCGAAGCCGGGTATCTGAGCTAGTATATATATAAAATTGTAACCTCTGTCTGTACATTGATTTTTTTCGCGAAATTTCACGATAACTTTTCGTTTCACATGTCATAGACACCATATCTGCATTTTGTTTCTTTCGTGTATGTTTGTTTGTTTGTTTGTTTGTTTGTTTGTTTGTTTGTTTGTTTGTTTGTTTGTTTGTTTGTTTGTTTGTTTGTTTGTTTGTTTGTTTGTTTGTTTGTTTGTTTGTTTGTTTGTTTGTTTGTTTGTTACCTTTTCACGCATAAACGGCTGAACCGAATTTTATGAAACTTGGTATGTATATTACTACTAACCCAACTTAGACTTTAGGCTATATTAATTTTCTCTGAGATGAACAGGAGTGGGGGTTATAAGGGAAGCATGAAATTAAAAATAGCGATATTTCGTTTTCTATTGGTTTTTCGGTACATATGCACATAACAAAAGTTATTTATTTTGTTATTTAGAGTAACTTCTGTTATATACACTTTTGTCGTATACCGAAGTATAAAGGCGTTATACGCTAAAAATGATAGCGGGAGTCAACAATATTATTTGCCAAAAAAGACTCAACCGAACTAAATAAAACTCGGTATGTGTATTAGCAGTGAGGCCTTCATTATAATAAGCCATACCAACATTTCTATGGACGGGCAGGAGTGGGGGTTATAAGGGAAGCCTGAAATTAAAAATAGCGATATTTCGTTTCCTATTGGTTTTTCTGCAAATATAAACATAACAAAAGTTGTTTATTTTATTATTTGGAGTAACTTTTGTTATATACACTTTTGTCGTATACCTAAGTATAAATGAGTTATACGTTAAAACTTTAGCGGGCACTAACGGCTGAACCGAACTTAACAAAACTCGGTATGTCAATTAGCATTAATTCTTTCATGATTATAAGTCATATTAAAATGTTTAGGTTCGAACGGGAGGGGGGTTAAAAGGGAGGCCTGAAATAAAAATTCACCATATTTACATGTATAAGAGACGGGAAATATAAAAATATCGAAGACTGGGAAGCCTTATCGAACAAATAATTCTATTATTAGCAAATCCACGGCAACGTGATACCCGTATCAATCCTAAAACACTGGGACGGGTAAATGGGTAAATATTGTGCAATGTAAAGCCTGCTAAAAAAATACCATCACCATTCAGCCTCAGATGAATTCCCGGGCGAAGCCGGGTATCTGAACTAGTATATATATATATATATATATATATATATATATATATATATATATATATATATATATATACTAGCTCAGATACCCGGCTTCGCCCGGGAATTGATTTGAGGCTGAATGGTGATGGTATTTTTTTGGCAAGGCTTTACTTTGCACAATATTTTGACATTTACCCGTCCCAGTGTTTAGGGTTAATACCCGTTGTTGGCATTTGTTCATAATAAAATTATTTTTTTATGTAAGTCTTCACTGTCCTCCAAATTGTCATATTTCCCGTCTCCTGTGCATTATGCATAGATTTCAGCTATAAAGGACAAAATATTAACATTGATTTGAATTAATTTTTCCAGCTGAGGTACCTGATAGTTCAAATAGGAATGAATTGTTGAGCATATCAATATTTCTACGCAAATTACTTGCTCCACACATTTTTCCTGGAGAAATGTATAAAAAAAAAAAAAGTTAATCTAAATAACAAAGTAAACAACTTTTGTTATGTGCATGTTTGTCGAAAAACAAATAGACAATGAAATATCGCGAATTTATTTCAGGCCTCCCTTATAACCCCCACTCCCGTTCTAACCTAAACATTTTAATATAGCTTATAATCATGGAAGAATTAATGCTAATTGACATACCGAGTTTTGTTAAGTTCGGTTCAATCGTTAGCGCCCAATAAAATAGTTGACTCCCGCTTTAGTTTATAGTGTATATCTCGTTTATACATTGTTAAAAGACATAAATGAATATCACAAACGTTACTCTAAATAACAAAATAAACAACTTTTGTTATGTTCATATTTGCCGAAAAACGAGTAGAAAACGAAATACCGCTTTTTTAAATTCAGGCCTCCCTTACAACCCCCACTCCTGCCCGTCCCTAGAAATGTTGGCATGGCTTGTTATAATGAAAGCGTTAGTGCTAATACACATACCGAGTTTTATTTATTTCGGTTGGGTCTTTTGTCCCAAATAAAATTGTTCACTTCCGCTATAGGTTTTAGCGTATATCTCGTTTATAATTCAGTATACGAAAAAAGTGTATATAACAAAAGTTACTCTAAATAACAAAATAAACAACTTTTGTTATGTTAATATTTGCCGAAAAACCAATAGGAAACGAAATATCGCTATTTTTAATTTCAGGCTTCCCTCATAACCCCCACTCCTGTTCGTCTCAGAGGATATTAATATAGCCTAAAGTCTAAGTTGGGTTAGTAGTATTATACATACCAAGTTTTATAAAATTTGGTTCTGCCGTTTATGCGTGAAAAGGTAACAAACAAACACACACGAAAGAAACAAAATGCAGTTATGGTGTCTATGACATGTGAAACGAAAAGTTATCGTGAAAATTCGCGAAAAAAATCAATGTACAGACAGAGGTTACAATTTTATATATATACTAGCTCAGATACCCGGCTTCGCTCGGGAATTCATTTGAGGCTGAATGGTGATGGTATATTTTTGGCAAGGCTTTACTTTGCACAATATTTTGACATTTACCCGTTCCAGTGTTTAGGGTTAATACCCGTTGTTGGCATTTGTTAATAATAAAATTATTTTTTTATGTAAGACTTCACTGTCCTGCATATTGTCATATTTCCCGTCTCCTGTGCATTATGCATAGATTTGAATTATTATTTTGAGAAAATATTGACATACATTTGAATTAATTTTTTCAGGTGAGGTACCTGGTAGTTCATATTGAAAAGAAGTTTTGAGCAAATTTCTCTAAATAACAAAATAAACAACTTTTACTATGTTCATGTATGCCGAAAAACCAATAAGAAACTAAGGATCGCTATTTTTAATTTCTGGCTTCCCTTATAACCCCCACTCCTGCCCGTCCCTAGAAATGTTGGTATGGCTTGTTATAATGAAAGCGTTAGTGCTAATACATATACCGAGTTTTATTTATTTCGGTTGGGTCTTTTGTCCCAAATAAAATTGTTCACTTCCGCTATAGGTTTTAGCGTATATCTCGTTTATAATTCGATATACGAAAAAAGTGTATATAACAAAAGTTACTCTAAATAACAAAATAAACATCTTTTGCTATGTGCATATATGCTGAAAAAGCAATAGGAAACGAAATATCGCTATTTTTAATTTCAGGCCTCCCTTATAACCCCCACTCCTGCCCGTCCCTAGAAATATTAGTATGGCTTATAATAAGGAAACCGTTAGTATTAATTCATATAGCGAGTTTCGTTTAGTTCGGTTGAGTCTTTTGTGCCAAATAAAATTGTGGACTCCCACTATAGTTTTTAGCGTATAACTCATTTAAACTTCCGTATACGGCAAAAGTGCATATAACAAACGTTACTCTAAATAACAACATAAACAACTTTTGTTATGTGCATATTTGTTGAAAAAGCAATAGGAAACGAAATATCGCTATTTTTAATTTCAGGCCTCCCTTATAACCCCCACTCCTGTTCGTCTTAGAGAATATTAATATAGCCTAAAGTCTAAGTTGGGCTAGTAGTAATATACATACCAAATGTCATAAAATTCGGTTCAGCCGTTTATGCGTGAAAAGGTAACAAACAAACAAACAAATAAACAAACAAACAGACACGAAAGAAACAAAATGTAGTTATGGTGTCTATGACATGTGAAACGAAAACTTATCGTGAAATTTCGCGAAAAAAATCAATGTACAGACAGAGGTTACAATTTTATATATATATATATATACTAGCTAAGGTACCCGGCGATGCCCGGGAAATCATTCTTGACTGACTAATGATGGTATTTTGATAGTAAGACTTCAATGTGTACAATTACACTTCCCTCCACGACGTAATGATTTTCCGAAATAGCCAACCCTGAATGGTAACTTTTGGGGATTAATAGAATAGAAATTTTATTTTTGAAGGATAAATGAAAATGTGTTCCTAATCTATCCCTCTACACTTTTTGACTCACCGTTTTTCAATAATTCCAACCATAATCATGGGTAGCATTTATTACAATTAAATATCATCTATAATAAACATATTTCCTTTCAAAAGCCAATCCGAGCTCACATAGTTTAGGCAAAGTTTTGCACGTAAGATTATATTTGTATTAGTGAATCTCACTGGAAATCGCTTCCAGGAATGCCAGACGGGAAATAACTAAACTCAATTAACGTGTAAGGCTCCCGTCATCTTCCGTTCCCGCATGGGACTTCTCAACATTCTTCTACTTATATTATTGATGCAAAACATTATTTTATAATTTATCTACCGGATGGAATTAAATAACCCGTGGCACCCTGAAAATATCATATCGAGTTTAAACGCATATTGTTTTTTGTCATAATGACATTACCATTAACGTTTAATTGTTATTATATTAAATATTTGTTTCAATAACACCAAGGTAGATTATACAAATTAAATAATGGAAATGCTCTTATAGTTTATATTTCTATTGGAAATAAATAATAAAGTTATTAGGAGGGGGTGACGAAGATTTATTACCTCACTAATCCGAATCATACTTTGAACTATCATATAAAACATAACATCATTTGTCATAATATTCCTTTATTAAAACCCCTTAAATAAGTACTAATATTATTGACTCCCGTTTAGCGTATATCCCGTGTTTACTTCATTTTAAAAGTGTATATAACAAAAGTTACTCCAAATAACGAAATAAACAACTTTTGTTATGTTTATATTTGCGGAAAAATCAATAGAAAACGAAATATCGCTATTTTTAATTTCAGGCCACCCTTATAAACCCCACTCCTGCTCGTCCCTAGAAATGTTGGTATGGCCTATGATAATTAGGGCGTCAACACTAATATACATACCGAGTTTTATTTAGTTCGGTTGAGTCTTTTGAGCCCAATAAAATTAATGACTCCCGCTATAGTTTTTAGCTTATAACTCATTTATACTTAGGTATACGACAAAAGTGTATATAACAAAAGTTACTCCAAATAACGAAATAAACAACTTTTGTTATGTTTATATTTGCGGAAAAATCAATAGGAAACGAAATATCGCTATATTTAATTTCAGGCTTCCCTTATAACCCCCACTCCTGCCCCTCCATAGAAATGTTGGTATGGCTTATTATAATGAAGGCCTCACTGCTAATACACATACCGAGTTTGGTTTAGTTCGGTTGAGTCTTTTGTGCCAAATAAAATTGTGGACTCCTGCTATAGTTTTTAGTGTATAACGCATTTAAACATCGGTATACGACAAAAGTGTATATAACAAAAGTTACTCCAAATAACGAAATAAACAACTTTTGTTATGTTTATATTTGCGGAAAAATCAATAGAAAACGAAATATCGCTATTTTTAATTTCAGGCCACCCTTATAAACCCCACTCCTGCTCGTCCCTAGAAATGTTGGTATGGCCTATGATAATTAGGGCGTCAACACTAATATACATACCGAGTTTTATTTAGTTCGGTTGAGTCTTTTGAGCCCAATAAAATTAATGACTCCCGCTATAGTTTTTAGCTTATAACTCATTTATACTTAGGTATACGACAAAAGTGTATATAACAAAAGTTACTCCAAATAACGAAATAAACAACTTTTGTTATGTTTATATTTGCGGAAAAATCAATAGGAAACGAAATATCGCTATATTTAATTTCAGGCTTCCCTTATAACCCCCACTCCTGCCCCTCCATAGAAATGTTGGTATGGCTTATTATAATGAAGGCCTCACTGCTAATACACATACCGAGTTTGGTTTAGTTCGGTTGAGTCTTTTGTGCCAAATAAAATTGTGGACTCCTGCTATAGTTTTTAGTGTATAACGCATTTAAACATCGGTATACGACAAAAGTGTATATAACAAAAGTTACTCTAAATAACAAAATAAACAACTTTTGTTATGTGCATATTTGTCGAAAAATCAAATAGACAATGAAATATCGCGAATTTTAATTTCAGGCCTCCCTTATAACCCCACTCCTGCTCTAACCTAGAAATTTAATATAGCTTATTAATCATGGAAGAATTAATGCTAATTGACATACCGAGTTTTGTTAAGTTCGGTTCAATCAGTTTGTGCCCAATAAAATTGTTGACTCCCGCTATAGTTTTTAGTGTATATCTCTTTTATACATTGTTAAAAGACAAAATGTATATCACAAACGTTACTCTAAATATCAAAATAAACAACTTTTGTTATGTGCATATTTGCCGAAAAACGAATAGAAAACGAAATATCGCTTTTTTAAATTCAGGCTCCCTTACAACCCCCACTCCTGCCCGTCCCTAGAAATGTTGGTATGGCTTATTATAATGAAAGCGTTAGTGCTAATACACATACCGAGTTTTGTTTATTTCGGTTGGGTCTTTTGTCCCAAATAAAATTGTTCACTTCCGCTATAATTTTTAGCGCATAACGCATTTAAACTTCAGTATACGACAAAAGTGTATATAACAAAAGTTACTCTAAATAACAAAATAAACAACTTTTGTTATGTGCATATTTGCCGAAAAACCAATATAAAACGAAATATCGCTATTTTTAATTTCAGGGTTCCCTTATAACCCCCACTCCTGTTCGTCTCAGAGAAAATTAATATAGCCTAAAGTCTAAGTTGGGTTAGTACTAATATACATACCAAGTTTCATGAAATTTGGTTCAGCCGTTTATGCGTGAAAAGGTAACAAACAAACAAACAAACAAACAAACAAACAAACAAACAAACAAACATACACGAAAGAAACAAAATGCAGTTATGGTGTCTATGACATGTGAAACGAAAAGTTATCGTGAAATTTCGCGAAAAAAATCAATGTACAGACAGAGGTTACAATTTTATATATATATAGATATATCTATATATATATACTAGCGGGCCCAACAGACGTCCTGCTTGTTATTTCAAGCGACTAGAATATTAAATTTAATAATATTTTGTATAAAACAAAAGCTAGTTTTAATAACACAAAAACAACTTTTGTTATGTGCATGTTTGCCTAAAAAAAAATAGAAAATGAAATATCACGAATGTTTTATTCAGGCCTCCCTTATTAACCCCCCTTCCCGTTCGAACCTAACAAATTTAATATTGCTTATAATCATGGAAGAATTAATGCTAATTTACATATAGAGTGTTGTTATGTTCCATTCAATCGTTAGTGCCCGTAATTGTTGGCTCCCATTTTAATTTTTTCAGTGTATATCTCGTTTATACTTTGTTATACGACACAGGAGGATATATCCAAAGTTACACTAAATAACAAAATAAACAACTTTTATCCTGTGCATATTTGCCGAAAAAACAATAGGAAACGAGATATCGCTATTTTTAATTTTTGGCCCCCCACTCCTGCTCCATCTGCCGGGCTGATTTGTGAATCTAAACCATCCAAGGTACCACTCAAACGCATACAAAAAAATTCATTCAAATCTGTCCAGCCGTTTAGAAGGAGTTCACTGACATACATATGCACAGTAGAATTATATATATAAAGATAGAGTTACGTTTATTAAAAAAATAATAAACTTTTATTAGGGTTCCTTTGGACTGCAAAATTAAATACACAAACTTTAGCGTTTTTTTCTCTGCTTGACGCACTTATTTAAATTTTGCTATATATATATATATATATATATATATATTTTCCTTAATTATGACATTATATTCCAATTCCAGAGAACAACATTAGAAAATGAGATCATTCAACACCCTTGCGCTACATCCGATGAAGTTATTGCTAGCATGTACACATCTGACTACACAAAGAGCGGTAAAATTTCATTTTTATTAATGGAAATCAGCTATTGAGGTTGTACTCATATCACCATTTTTGAAAAATGCCCACTAATGTCCATCGATCCTACTTAGGAAATGAAATTATGCCCATTCAAAACTTATGTGTGTGTGAACACTCTATCGTTCGCAATTTTGTATAGATGCAACAATATTGAAAATGTAATGTTCTATTAATGTTGTTATATGCATGTTTTCTCTATCTTCATTATTAGCCGAGATATTGGATTTTTTTAGATTTCAACCTGAAGTATGCCCCACTTTCAGTCATCTCCACTTCCCCTTCCCCCTCTCCGCAGCCTCTGCATGCCGGACTATTCTATCGATAAGTAGGAGACGTTATAGCTCTATATTTGATATGTTTTTGCAGCATTTCCTGTGGCGGATTACCGCTCTATGAAGAAAGATCATGACGACCCGACCGTTACTCCTGTAGCTATGCTCAAGGATCCCAAAAACACTTCCTACAGAGACTCGACAAGCTTCAAGAAGGTGGCACTACAGCCCAGAGATATACAAGGACCAAGGTCTATTGACTTCAGCTCTTGTGAGTTATTGAGACATCTCAAATTAAAAATGAATTTACTATGCATTTGTAAACGGCAGAAGGCGACCTTAAAAAAGAACAGACAAAGCCATGTTTACAAATAGGACATACTCTACTAACACGCTCGTACTTGATGAAGAAACAAGACAATCCGATTAGTAGATGTTGTAATGTAGCTCTGACAGTTAAACATATACTGACTGACTGCAGGCAACGCAATTACTTACAGATACCACACAATTTACACGAACTACTGACAAAGAGGAGTCCATGCATAGATACTATTCTCAAACATTTAAAGACTATACATAAATCTGAACAGAATTCGTAACATCTCAGTTACTATACGTCGGATTGCAAAATTGTATAGAAGTATCTTATTGCAAATTATATGTACTATAAATACTGTTCTATACATTTATTCTCTATCTTGAATATTAATCGAGATATATTCATTTTTTAGTTTTTAGCCTTCAGCAAACCCCAACTTCTACTCATTTTAGATTAACAATACTCGGTTATATAATAAAACACATTGGTTAAAGTGTAGTTTAGCCCCCCCCCCCTTACGCCGCCATCTGGTTTCGTTATAATCCCTGGTAAGAGGTTGGCAGACATGTTTGTCTACATTTCAGATGCTTCCCATCTTCAATATTTATTCAATTTTAGTTCATGTTTCGAGTATGTAGATATATCTGCTTAGTTTATGCAGCCCCTGCGTGACGGACTTTTTTAAATTTTAGTCTTCTATAAACTCTCACTTCTACTCATGTCATATTAACAATAAGTTGTTACGTTATATTATGAATTACTGCATTCAAAGCTTAAATACCGAATATTGTTTTCAACAGATCTTTATTATGTGAGATACATGTATTTACTTTGGGTGATGATGTCGCCAATTAAGATTTTCCGCCCTGGTTTCAAAAATGTTTAAATGATCTATACCATACTGGATATTTAATTTTGTGGAACACTTTAGTTTGTAGTTGTTAACTTGTTGTTAATTTTTGTTTTATACATTTATTAGTACCAGAGATATTAAGGAGCTATTTGCACTTTCTTGTTTACAGCGTCCAGTAAATCCCACTTCCACTCATCAAATTTTTACTTAAAAGCATAAATTATATGGTGAAGTGAGATCAATAGTTTGCCATACCTGCATGTGGGAAATCTGCTTAGTTTATGCAGCTCCTGTGTGACGATATTTGAGTATTAATTTATTTAATTTAAAACAATTTATATTGTTACAGCAACTGCACCTCGGGTGAGCGAGACCAATCCTTATGAAACCGAATACTCTGGTAGAATATCCAAAGTGGCTACCATGAACATGGCAATCAATGAATCAATCAAAGAAAATTATACATGAATTTCTGAAGTTTTAAAAATGCTTCATCACTCTCGTGCTATTATTTTTTATTAACATCCACTTTTTGCACCTGTGGCTAATTGGGACTGGTTATCTACAAGTTACCACCCATTTCTACGCAAGGATTTTATTTAATGAGTTTGTCACTAAATAAAATCCTACTGCCCAGTCGGGAATTGAACTTGCCACTCTAGGTTTACCATGTGAGATTAAGGCCAACACTTTAACTCACATAGCTAACCTGAGTCCATGCCATATTTAAATGATAAGTTTGTTCATGCAGAATATTATAACTTACACATATACGAGTATGTTAATCTGTATACCTTCCATTGTTTCTTTCATTTTTATTATAGCCTCTTCAATAAACATGCTGAACAGATAAGATGAGAGAATGCACCCTTGTGTTACACCTCTCATAACTCTAGCTTCCCTCACACACACATTAATAAAGATTTGTGTACTCTGGTATACAGATTAAAAGTAAATCCGTTCATTGCATCAGATTTCCAGATGACTTTGCACTGTTGGGAAATTCTGAAATAGAGATGAATAGAATTCTGCAAGTCTGAAAGAACATTCTAGGTCTGTTTAAATTCAAGGTTAATGTTTATAAACAATAATGTTGGTAGTTGAGATGGAACGAAGCCAAGAAAATATAAATATTAGAATTGGAATCATTATTCTTGAAAAAGTTAAAGAATTTTGTGAGCGAGAAAATCTCATCATTGAAGACAATGAATTCGATAGAAGAATAGCACTTGATAAACAAACCATAGAAAGTTAAAGGAGTATTTTAACTATTAAGCATATAAGCATGTATATCTAAAAAATATTTGCTAAGTCTTTCGTTTGTTAGTGTACTGCTTTATAGGAGAGAAAGTTAGACTTCAAAGAAGGGAATATAATTCAAATGAGAATTTATTGAAGGGTAGCCAGTACAAGTTTGACTCAAAAAAATCCAAAATGGAAGGTCTAAATGAGGTAATACATCTTGAGCTTGTCATAAGGCTTTATAATAAATATATTTGAAGGTAAGGCCCATAGACATAGGGGAAGAGGGAGGCCTGGAAAACCCTTTCTTGAAGACATCAAACATCTTATGGTTTTCGGTGGGTATTGTAATAGGAAAAGAGTAGTTTATGTAGGAACTCAATGATTGCTACTACAAGGCATTGCCATTAGGCCATGATGACACATAAATGCATTATAGATTTTTCTCAAGGAAAATCAGCTATTGAGTTTGTACTCACGACACAATTTTTGAAAAATGTCATCAAATGTCCATTGATCCTACCCAAGAGATGGCGAAAATGAGGTCCATTCAAAATTATATATATATATAATTTTGATATATATATATATATATATATATATATATATATATATATATATATATATATATATATACTAGCTCAAATACCCGGCTTCGCTCGGGAATTCATTTGAGGCTGAATGGTGATGGTATATTTTTGGCAAGGCTTTATTTTGCACAATATTTTGACATTTACTCCTCCCAGTGTTTAGGGGCAACACCCGCCGTTTCTGGGGATTTGTTAATAATCAAATTATTTTTTTATGTAAGACTTCACTGTCCTGCATATTGTCATATTTCCCGTTTCCTGTGCATTATGCATAGATTTGAATTATTAAGGAGAAAATATTGACATACATTTGAATTAATTTTTTCAGGTGAGGTACCTGGTAGTTCATATTGAAAAGAAGTGTTGAGCAAATTTCTCTAAATAACAAAATAAACAACTTTTGTTATGTGCATATTTGCCGAAACCCCAATAGGAAATCACTATTATTAATTTCAGGCCTCCCTTATAACCCCCACTCCTGCCCGTCCCTAGAAATGTTAGTATGGCTTATTATAAGGAAGGCGTTAGTACTAATTCACATACCGAGTTTGGTTTAGTTCGGTTGAGTCTTTTGTGCCAAATAAAATTGTTGACTCCCGCTATAATTTTTAGCGTATAACGCCTTTATACTTCCGTATATGGCAAAAGTGCATATAACAAAAATTACTCTAAATTACAAAATAAACAACTTTTGTTATGTGCATATTTGCCGAAACCCCAATAGGAAATCACTATTATTAATTTAAGGCCTCCCTTATAACCCCCACTCCTGCCCGTCCCTAGAAATGTTAGTATGGCTTATTATAAGGAAGGCGTTAGTACTAATTCACATACCGAGTTTGGTTTAGTTCGGTTGAGTCTTTTGTGCCAAATAAAATTGTGGACTCCCGCTATAGTTTTTAGCGTATAACGCATTTATACTTCCGTATACGGCAAAAGTGCATATAACAAAAGTTACTCTAAATAACAAAATAAACAGCTTTTGTTATGTGCATATTTGCGGAAAAAGCAATAGGAAACGAAATATCGCTATTTTTAATTTCAGGCCTCCCTTATAACCCCCACTCCTGTTCGTCTCAGAGAATATTAGTATAGCCTAAAGTCTAAGTTGGGCTAGTAGTAATATACATACCAAGTTTCATAAAATTCGGTTCAGCCGTTTATGCGTGAAAAGGTAACAAACAAACAAACATACACGAAAGAAACAAAATGCAGTTATGGTGTCTATGACATGTGAAACGAAAAGTTATCGTGAAATTTCGCGAAAAAAATCAATGTACAGACAGAGGTTACAATTTTATATATATATAGATTTGTCTGTTGATGCTCTAGCTCAGGGGTCTCCAAACTTTCCAGCCTTAGGGCCATACTGATTACTCCAGTAAGTTCCGAGGGCCTAAACCATATTATCATTGTTGCCGGTGGTAAAAAGTGAAATAGTCCACTGATGAAAAAAAAAGTCCGAAAAAGTACGCAATAGTACAGTAGTAGAGTACGAGTCATGAGGAGTAACGTGACACGACATCTGGTGGACACAAGCGGAAATAGGTAGTACCTGTAGTAGTTGGATTCATTTCAATAATTTGATAGTTATTATATACTGAAGTTAAATTTTCTGCATATTATACATGTCTTTACTCATTACAATTCTGTGTTTTTTTATCCAACTTATCACAAAAACAATAACAATAAGCCTACAACAATGTTATGAGTAGTTAGCCCATGACCATATCAATGTAGATGCCATATTAATAATTATTCAACATAAAATTAGAATACTTCAGTAAACTAAATTTAATTTGCTATAAAAAATATGTTCTCTAAAAGGAGTTTTCAAATATGCTAGCTCTCCGCGGGCCGGACAAAATCTGTCCGCGGGCCGGATGTGGCCCTCGGGCCGTAGTTTGGAGACCCCTGCTCTAGCTGTAGCAATGTTTCTTGATAATTACCAAACTTGATATATGTGTTTCATGCAAAACTAAAGATCGAGTTTATTAATGACTGAAATCGTACCAGTGGGATGGAGGGTTTAGTAGAGGGAATTTTGAAAATTCAAAATATCTCCTTCATAATTATACATTGAATAGAGAAATGGTATACAACCAATCGTATTGCAATTGTAATGTTCTATAAATAATTTTAAGAACATATTTTCTCTATATAGAATATTAACTGAGATATTTCAGTTTTTGGCTGTATGTAAACTCACACCAAGATTAAATATCAAATATAGTTTTCATTGAACTTTTACTTTGTGAGACACATGTAAATTCGTTGTGAGATGACGTCAACAAATTATGATTTTACGTTCTTGTCAAGAAAATGTTTATTTGATCTATACCATACTCAATATTTAACTGTTTCAGTCAACACTAAAGATCATATTTGTTATTGGCTGAATTCAGAGCTGGAATAGAGAAGGGGAATTCCAAAATTCAAAATATCTCGGTTGTAATAATTAATTATAGGGAAATTAATAATAGGGTATACTTGTTAAACACAAACTTACATCATGTTGAACAAAATGTTAAAAATAGCAGAAGTGAGCAATTGAGTTTGAGAAATAGAACAAAATATCTCTTTAAAAATAGGTAATTTTAGAGCACAAGTTAGAACTGATGTTAAAGATATTAAGGAAGAAATTGGCAATATTAGATCAGAGGAAGATATAATTTACAAAATTAGTTTACTAGGTATAGAAATGCTAAGGAATGGATGTTGAAACACACAGTTAGAATTGACAAATTTCATTAAACAGGATCCAATAGAATAAATATTTAAAATAGATAAATATATTAAATATAAAAGTAGCTGGGAAAAAGAAGATAAAAGAATTAAATGTTCTCCTTATTCTAGACCCAATATTTTTATATGTTCTTCATAGTTTCATGGCAAGGGTCACGAATAAAAAACATTTTTTCGTCCAAACTTTATTGATGCTACTCTACATGTTTCATGGCTTATTTACCACTTCTTCATGGGCTATCCCTTTTCAAAAAAATAATAACATTAATTTAACAAAATTTATTACTGTTAAATATTTATTGTTGCATTAACAATTTTATTTTTAAATAATTAAACAAAATATTTATTGTTAAATTAATGTATTTATTTTTTTAAATTAATGCTATTGAAAAGGGATAGCCCCTAAAGAGGTGGTATGTAAGCGACGAAACATAATCAGTATAAATAAAGTTTGGATGAAAAAATATTTTTATTGGTGACCCTTGTCATTAACGCTCCAGCCGCGGGCCGAGTTTCATTTTCTGTCAAATTTCATGGTAAACCTTTTTTCAAATTCCCATGGTAAACGTCTTGACAGTAAATAAACATTTCCCGCTAACTACAATCAAACAAATTACGTGCGAAGCGGATATAGCGTAGCCCACAAAAATAAACCAAATAAGAAGAATGCTATTTCCACGTCGCCCGCGGTTGGAGGGTTAATCTATGAAGAATTAAATGTTGCTTACAGGGATCTCTGAAATGTTGGTTCCAAATAAATAAAAATAATTTTAAATATTGGCAAGTTTATCGAAATCTTTAACTAATTTACCAAATTCCTTTAAAGAATATGGAAGTGCTAAGGGATAGATATAGACACTCACAGTTAGAATTTTCACATTTTATTGAAGAGGATCCAATAGAATTTATATTAAAATTAGATAAATACATTAAATCTAAAAGTAGCTGGAGACAAGTAGCAGAATGTATTGAAAATTTCTTGCAGGGATCTGCAAAATGTTGGTTCCAAATAAGTAAAAATAATTTTAAATATTGGAAAGTTAATCGAAATCTTTAACTTTATATTCGATGGAAGGGAGTATAAAGAATATTTAATAAACATAATTGAAGGTACTTATTTAAATTATAATGAGCAAACCCCTGAACAGTATTTGTGTAATTTTCGAATAGACTTTTAGATGCTAAACTTTTGGAAGAAGGATCTATTTGTAGTATTTTTTCGAAATAATTTGGAAATAACATTTATAAGTTATGTGTAAACTGTAGACTAGTGACAATCCCTGAATATTTTAAATATATTTAATAAATTGCAATCATAAATGATTTGAAAAGAGATAAGTAAATGCAAACAGTGCCTTGTTTTAATTATGAAAATAAAGATAAAAACCAAGAGAGCATACAAAAACATCCCTATTACCATAATCTACAAAATGGTAATTTTAAAAACAGATTTCCTTTTAAACCTTGCAATAGAGAGTAATACAGTAGGTATAATAATGAAAATAACAAATCTTTTGAAAATACATTTAATTGACATGCAAAATTTAATAGACATAAATATTTTAATGCAAATCACAAGCCTCAAAATAGAATAAATCAAACTATTTTTGAAAATAAATAGAGCTCAGATTCCAATAAACATGCTACATGCCCTTCCTTCTACCGGCGGTGAAATCATGGCAGACCAAAACAAAAATTAATAATAGGATAGATATGTTAACACTAGGGTTAACTGTGTGGAACCAATTGTTAATAATATAGCAGAAGTAAACAACACAGTGCAGCTGGAGAAATAGAACAAAACATTACTTTAGAAATAGGTAATTTTAAAGCACAAATTAAAACTGATATTAAAGACATTAAATATTAGAAGAGGGGAAGATATAATTTACCAAATTCCTTTAAAGAATATAGAAGTGCTAAGGGATGGATATAGAAACTCACAGTTAGAATTTTCAAACTTTATTAAACAGGATTTATATTAAAATTAGATAAATACTTGAAATCTAAAAGAAGCTTGAGACAAGTAGCAGAAAGAATTGAACATTGCATGCAGGGATCTGCAAAATGTTGGTTCCAAATAAATAAAAACAATTTTCAAAATTGGGAAGAGTCCAAAACTTCAACTATTTATTCCAATGGAAAGGAGTATAAAGAATGTTTAATAAACATAATTAAAGGTACTTATTTAAATTATAATGAGCAAATCCCTAAACAGTATTTGTCTAATATTTCAAATAGAATTTTAAATGCTATACTTTTTGAAGAAGGATCTATGCATTTGTAGTCTTTTTACAAAATATTTTGGAAATAAAATTTATAATTTATATACTGTAGACTAGAGACAATCCCTGAATTGTTTAATATTTTAAATATATTTAATAAAAATGCAATAAAAAATAATTTGAAAATAGATAAGTGCAACTCAGTAGCTTATTTTAATTATAAAAATAAAAACCAAGAGAACATACAGAAAACATCCCTATAACCATAATCAACCAAATAGTAATTTTAAAAACTGATTTCCTTTCCATCCTTACAATAGAGAATATTACAGTAGGTATAATGAGAATAAATCTCTTGAAAATACATTTAATAGTCAAAGCAAAGTTAATTCTTATTACCAAAATAGACCAAGAAATGCAAAATTTAATAGGCATAGGTTTTACCGCCAACCCAAGGCTGAAAATAGAGTAAATCAAATTATTGCTGAAAATGAAAAGAGCCCAGAGTCAAATAAACAGAGCCTGTTCCTTCTATCAGTGGTGGTATCATGTCAGACCACAAAAGTTCAGCTGTGTCTTCAGAGTGATTAAAGGAAATGTAATATAAGTGACTAAGGGGAAACGATTTGAGCAGAGGGAAGGAAATAGACAATTAATAATGAGATAAATAATAATCCATTTGACATTAGGGTATATTCTCAAATGAATGGAATTTTTAAAAAATCCGAATAAAATAATGGTCATCAAAAATGTTTAGCCTCCAAGAAACCTCAGCTTAATTGGCTTCATGAATGTTTATCATAAATTTTGTGAATCATACGCTGAAATAACACAACCTTTAAAGCAGTTAACATCTAATAATAATAAATTCAAATGGACAGAGGTTCAGCAATTAGCTTTTGAAAAGATATCATGTGCAAAATGTTTTATTACAGATAATGTATATGGATGTCTTCAATTTTTTTTATTTTGAAGCAGCAGGTTTGCATCAGTTACTGTTAGTAGCTATTGAGGTCGTACTCATGACGCGAGTTTCGAAAAATTTCTTCAAATGTCCATCGATCCTACCCAGGAGATGGCGAAAATGAGGTCCGTTCAAAATTATAGATATATATATATATATATATTTGTCTGTTAACACTCTAGCGGTCGCAATTTTTGTTTGATCATTACGAAACTCGATATTTAACCGTTTTATGCAAGTTCGTTAATGGCTGAAATCGGACCAGAGGGAGGGGGGGTTTAGAGGGGGGATTTTCGAAAACTCAAAATATCTCCGTTATTATGTATCGGATCGAAAAAGTGTACAGAACTAATCTTATTGCAAATTAAATTTGCTATAAATATTGTTATATACGTTGGCCATCTTCATCATTCCTCGGCTCAGGAAGCTTCTTCTAACCTGTCGTTTCTAACCTTACCTTACCTACTTTACTTTGTGAGATTTATGCAGATACGTTCTGTTCATCCGCCCCCCCCCCCTTCTTTAGTTCTTGGACTACTAAAATTTGAGTTAATAAATATAAATTATTCTTACAATTTAGAAGCCGTTTCAGTTGGGAATTTATTTTAATTAACTGAAAGATTTCTCATTATCTAATTACAGTGGTATTGTGTTACCAGTATGCAGATTTCTCTATTGTAAAACTTCACAGGGGAAATCTGCTTCCTTTACGCAGCCCCTGTGTGACGGACTTTTTTTATATAAGCTTGGTAATAATAATAAAAGAAAAAATATTTCTTTTAGAAGTAGAACATACAAAGGTTCAGAGATTAACTATTATTATATGGAAAAGGAATTATTGAGTGTCCTTCGTGCAATATCCAAATTCTATCACTTTATTACAGGCGTTAAAATTATATTAAAACAGATAATAATGCCTGCAAAAACCCCCCTAGTAGATTGGTTGGATGGGCAAATTTCCTAGAACAACTATATAACATATTAAAAGTAGCTACTCTATTTAAAAAATAAAAGTAAAAAATACAAAAAGTCATAAATGTATATAAATATACATCTATCTACAAATCATATATTAAAAAATAAATTAATTTAATTTTAATGTGTGATAAAATAAAATACACAATAATAATAATAATGAATGATTTGAAATGGGATAATGGGCTGCAAAGAGTGCCTTATTTTAATTATGAAAATAAAAATAAAAACCAAGAGAGCATACAAAAACATCCCTATAACAATAATCAACAAAACAGTAATTTTAAAAACAGATTTCCTTTTGAACCTTACTGCCCAATTAGCCTCAATTGCAAAAAGCAGACATTAATAAATAATCAACCTTAGAGAAGAGAATAATACAGTAGGTATAGTAATGAAAATAACAAATCTTTTGAAGATACATTTAATTGAAATGAAAAAGTTAATAGACATAAAGATTTTACTGTGAATCACAAGCCTGAAAATAGAATAAATCAACTTATTGTTGAAAATGAATAGAGCTGACTCCAATAAACAAAGTTACGTGCCTGTTCCTTCCACCAGTGGTGTTATCATGTCACACCAAAACATTCCAGCTGTGTTCAGAGCAAATGAAGTGTATAAATGACTAAGAGAAGGCAATTTAAAAAAAAAAAATTAGCTACCATAGATCTTAGAAAATAGTTTTTGGAAAGTTCCACTCTTTCATGATAGTAGAAAGTATACTGGTTTTCAATTTAATCACCAAACTTTCCATTTCAAAAGAGTACCTTTTAGACAGTCTTCCTGCTTCAATAAAAGTATTAAGAAGAGTTATAACTAAATCTCTTAAAAATTATATAAAATTGTACATAGACAAAATTATCTAATGAGTGAGTAAATACTCACTGATGCAAAAACCATAGAAGAATTTTTAAAAGATCTATATCACCTTTTTCAATTATTTTATAAATTAAACGTAACTCTAAATTTAGAAAAGTCTAAATTTTTCAGATCGGAAATTCCTTTCTTAGGGTATATTCTCACCTCAAACCAAATTGAAATTATCCAAATAAAATGATAGTCATTAAAAATATTAAACCTCCAAAAAACATCAAACAATTATAATTCTTCCTTGGCTTCATAAAAGTTTGGATTTGAATTATTCACAGCGTGTCAAACAGTAGAGAGGGATTGATTGGGAACTCATTTTGATTAACCCTTTTTAATTTAAATATCTATTCTCATAGTCCCCTACAGTTACGTGGCCCCAATGGAAAAATAATACGCCCAAACGGGAAGTATAAGCAATATCAATATAAACTTAACCCAAAACTAGAAGAAAAGGCAAAATTAGAACTAAATAATATAATACCACAAGACTTAATTGTAGTTTCAAACACATGGTATATCAATCCAATTATTTTAATTGAGAAAAACAATGGTAGTGTTTGTCTATGCTTTGATAGTAGATTTCTTGACAAAAGAATTAAACCTCTTTATGACTCACCTCTAAAAATTGATGAAATTTTAGCTCACTGTTCAGATATGAAATGTTTAGGTACTATAGATCTTAGAAATGTGTTTTTGCCAAGTTCCACCTTCTCGTGACAGTAGAAAGTATACTTGGTTCCAATTTAATCCCAGACACTCTTCCTACTTCCATAAAAGCCTTAAGAAGAGTTATACTTAAATCTCTTAAAAATTATATAAAATTGTACATAGATAATTTACTCACTCTTGCAAAAACCATAGAAAAATTTTTAGAAGCTCTACTTATATCAACTTTTTTAATTATTTAGTAAATTAAACGTAACTAAATTTGGAAATGAAATTTTATCAGGTCAGAAATTCCTTTCTCATGGTATATTCTCACACCAAACTGAATTAAAAAAGACCCAAACAAAATGATAGTCATTAAAAATGTTCAACCTCCAAAAAACCTCAAACAATTACAAAGCTTCCTTGGCTTCATAAATGTTTATCATAAATTCTTTGCATTATACACTGACATAACACAACCTTTGTAGCAGTTAACATTTAATAAAAATACATTCAAATGGACAGAGGTTCAGTAATTAGCTCTTGATTAGATATCGTGTGCAAAAATATTTTTTACATTATCCAGATATGAATATGAATTTTTATATTGAAGCAGACAGCTAAAATTTTGCATCAGGTGCTGTTTTATATCAGCTTGATAGTAATAATAAAAGACAAATTATTTCTTATGGAAGAAGAACACTCAACAGATCAGAGATTAACTATTAGTCTATGGAAAAGGAATTATTAGGTGTCCTTCGTGCAATCTCTAAATTCTATAGCATTATTGTAGGATATACAATTATTTTTATCTTCCTTTAAAAGTGAAAAAAAAAAAAAACCTAGTAGATTGGTCAGATGGATAAATTTTCTAAAACCTTTAGCAATGACTGCGGACAGGTTAAAGGAAACATTAACATCCTTGCCTATTATTTCAGTCTACATCCAGTTGAAATAACTAAAGAGAGCATCATTGATTTTAAAATAAATGAATGATCAGAAGAAACCTTTTCGAAAGTATTAAATCTGATCAACAAGCTCATTAGGACTTAATGAGAAGATATGTAACCAACAATAAGAGTTATTAAATTATCAATGGATTAATACATAAAAAAAGTAATAAAGTTTTATATATATCTAACAAAATCTAAATTTGATAAATTTAATAAAATTAACCAATAAAAATATTACCTCCATGTTGTATGTACTCGTAAAACAATATTGTTTATAAAAGAAACAATTTTTGATGGATTAATTTGATTAAATTTATCATATTGGACTTTGTTAGATAGGTATAAAAGTTATTATTAATTTTTTTATGTATTAATTCATTGATAATTCCTAATCTAAATCTCCAGTTTTAATGGCTTTAATTTTTTTCTTCTAGTCGTGCTTCATGTTATTTTGGATACCTAATCTAATTAATCTTTCCTATATTTGATCTTCCAGTTCACTAGGATCTACATATTTTGATTAGGTGATTCTCTTACATATAATTCCCAAAATCTAAATGGTTTTATGTTAAATATTACTCGTATGGGTGTTATATTCGTTGAAGTATGGTGAAGACTATTAATGGTACGCCCCTTGTTATGTTCATTTATAGTAGTCGGAAATAAGTAAGGATATTTCTATTTACACTCACTGAAATATTTTCACAGAGATGCATTGTAGTGGTAAGTAATGTTAACCATTTATTTAAAGTAAAACATTTGCCATTATCATACAGATATTTTTTAGGCAATCCAAACTCATTTATAAATGCTGTTACAGTTTTGATGATGTTAGCTTTAGAATTGGCATTTCCTTTTGGATAAAATTTAATGAATTTGTCAATGTAACCAGTAAGTATTTAAAATATTTTGATTTTACGAATGGTCCTAAATAATGTAATGATATAATCCCTTATTTTGAATATTCGGATTATTTGGTGCTCCAGAAATGTTATGATTTTTTGTTAATCTGACAATTGTTACAAGTATGGTTAAATTTTGAAATAAGCTTACCTAAGTTTTGGAAGTTGTAGAAAAATGTTTCTCTAATAAATAATGATGCTTTATATACACCAGGGAGGCAATATTTTTATTGGATTAATTTGATTAAATTTATCAAATTTAGATTTTGTTAGATGTATATAAAACTTTTTTGTTAATTTTTTATGTATTAACCCATTGATAAATCCATAACTCTTATTATTGGTTACATATCTTCTCATTAAATTCTTATCAGCTTGTTAATTGGGTTTAATACATTCGAAAAAGGTTTCTTCTGATCATTCATTCATTTAAAATCAATTTAAATCTCTTTAGGTATTTCAACTGGATTGCAGCAGATATAATAGGTAAGGATGCTAATCTTTCCTTTAAACTATTCATAGTCATTGCTAAAGGTTCTAGGAAATTCATCCATCAAACCAATCTACTAGGGGGGGTTTTTGCAATTTGAAAGGAAGATAAAAATAATTGTATATCCTGCAATAATGTGATAGAATATATAGATTGCACGAAGGACACCTAATAATTCCTTTTCCATAGAATAATAGTTAATCTCTGATCCTTTGAGTGTTCTTCTTCCATAAGAATATTTTTTCTTTTATCATTACTATCAAGCTGATATAAAACAGCTCCTGATGCAAAATTTGAGCTGTCTGCTTCAATATAAAAATTGAATTCATGTCTGAATAATGTAATAAACATTTTTGCACATGATATCTAATCAAGAGCTAATTGCTGAACCTCTCTCCATTTGAATGTATGCCAACTTTTATGAAACCAAGGAAGCTTTGTAATTGTTTGAGGTTTTCTGGAGGTTGAACATTTTTAATGACTATCATTTTATTTTGATCATTTTTAATTCACTTTGATGTGAGAATATACACTAAGAAAGGAATTTCTCTGATCTGAAAAATTTAAATTTTTCCAAATTTAGTTACGTTTAATTTACTAAATAATTGAAAAAAGTTGATATAGAGCTTCTAAAAATTCTTCTATGGTTTTTGCACGAGTGAGTAAATTATTTATGTACAATTTTATGAAATTTTCAAGAGATTTAGGTATAACTCTTCTTAATGCTTTTATTGAAGCAGGAAGACTGTCCTAAAGTCCAAAAGGTACTCTTTTGAAATGGAAAGTTTGGTAGTGGAACTTACCAAAAACTATTTCTAAGACCTATGATAGCAACAAATTTTATATCTGAAAATTGAGCTAAAATTTTACCAATATTTGGAGGTGAGTCATAATGAGTTTAAATCTTTTGTCAAGAAATCTACTATCAAGCATAGACAAACTCTACGATCATTTTTCTCAATTAAAATAATTGGATTGATATAGCATGTGTTTGAAACTACAATTAAGTCTTGTGTTATCAGGCTATTTAGTTCTATTGTAAGATGGCCTTTTCTTCTAGTTTTGGGTTGAGTTTATATTGATATTGCTTATACTTCCCGTTTGGGAGTATTATTTATCCATAGAGGCCACGTAACTGTAGGGTACTATGAGAATAGATATTTTAATTAAAAAGGGTTAATCAAAATGAGTTCCCAATCAATCCCTCTCTACTGTTTGACACGCCGTGAATAATTCAAATCATTAACACTGATAGCATTTATTATAATTAAGTAGTATCTGTAATGCACATATTGCACCTCTGCGAGAAAAGTGACACTTTTCAAAAATCGCCATCTTTTTTTATTTATTTGTTTCTTTGTTTCCACATAACCCCACCTATAAATGTATAGTGGAAGGAGGGGTTCAGTGATTGAATTTAGAAAGTTCAAAATATCTTCGTTATTATACGTCGGATCAAAAAGTTGTATAAAACCAATCCTATTGCACATTTAAGGCCCTATAAATACTTTTATTTACATATTTTGGAGCCATCAGTAAAGCCCCACTCCTACTCACCTGAATGTATATTTTGAAAAAAAAAAGTGGGCTGTCTTCCAGGTATGAATTATCAGACCACTTTTTTATTTGATAATACATTATAACCTCAGTAGCTAGTTGCATTAAGGGAAATCTGCTAATATTGAAAATGATAGAAAGGAGTTTGAAATACGACGATCCTGGCTTGATGAGAGAGGATATTTATTTTTCCCACACCTCGCACTATTTCCCCGTGCCTCTGATAACATTGTTTAATCTCTCTCTCTATGTACAAGCAGAATGAAATATTGTTTATTTTAACTGCAGGAATACCTCTAGTCAAACTAATATATAGACATAGCATATTTGCTAGTCAGTAAGATAATTATTGAAATGAACATTTTCCTTATCCCTCCAAGTCCTACAGTTGCCACTTGGCAACGCATGGAGTCATGTTTTGACAGGCATCCTGACAGGCTTGGACAGGTCTGGGAAGGCCCGAACCCTCATCAATTCCTCAGTCTAGCATTCTACTTCATAGTGTTCATAGCTGAAGAGATTAGCTGCTGATTTGGAGGTGGTACTTAAGTTTATTTAACACTTCATTGAAAATCAGGACAGATATGGACTCTTCAATCTTGTAAGTACATCATATATATAATTAATCATTTTCTAAGTGCAGTTTTATAAATAGTTGTTAGTGAGATGTTTTTAGAAAGTGAATAAATTTGTTTTAGATCTATATCAGTTTCTATGTACGTATAGTATTCATGTATATGTTGCTGTTGCCATATGGCAACAGTAGGCTTTCATCAATATTTTTTTTTAGCAGTCTTTATTTACTTTTAAAATTTTTAAGAGTTTTATTTATTTTTCTTCTGTTGATTTTTTTTTTATTGATTTTTCAGTAGAAATGTTATCTTAACAGACTGTACTGTGAAGGAGGCATTAGACATTTTAGAATCTGGGAGTTTCTCAGACACAGATGAAGAAGTGAAACTCTTCATAGCACCACCTGATCCTGGGGTTCTAACGGATGAGGATTCAGCTGATGAAGATGATGGAGGCCTTGTTAACAATTTGAACAGGCGTCAGCTCTCAGCCCAAGTAGAGGTAAGGTGCAAAAAATATATTACTGATAGCTGTGATGAACTGAAGAAAAACCGGAGAACTTCATGGATTAGAGGTGACATAGTGCCCTCACAAAATGATTTTCTATATAGGAATTTCAATTATGATTCATATAAAGATATGACTCCCATGCAATTATTTGAGTTGTTTTTTGATGTTGAGCTATTGGAACTAATTTCAATAGAATCACGGCGATATGCACAATATGGAGGATTTCTGGACCCACAAATTTCTATTGAAGAAATAAAATGTTTTTTGGCCATCCTTATTTTGTCAGGCTATTGCGTATTGCCAGGAAAACGGTTTTATTGGGATTCTGTAAATGATATGCATAATGGCATGGTTTCTGACGCAATGAGACGAGATAGATTCATCAATATAATGAAATTTTTGCATTTTGTAGATAACACATGTTTGGACATGACAGATAAGTTTTGCAAATTGCGACCCCTCATGAATTTGCTTCAGAAAAATTTCTTAAAACATTTCGTACCTACTCAACAGTTAAGCTATGATGAGAGTATGATTGAATATTTTGGCAAACACCCATGTAAGCAATGCATAAGGAACAAACCGATTAGGTTTGGCTATAAGACGTGGGCACTAAGTACAACAAATGGTTACTTAGCAAATTTTGAATTGTACCAAGGAAAAAGTCTTAGGCCTAATTCAGATTATGAAATACTGTTTGGCAAGGCTTCAGCACCACTATTACGAATGTTGGATGACATACCACAGGCATTACAAAATTTACCTTATCATATATTTTGTGATAATTTGTTCACCGGATTCAACTTGCTCAAACACCTCAAAGATAGGGGTTATTGGGCCACTGGTACAATTAGGGATAACAGAATTCCCAAAAGCTGTCCCCTTAAAACAAAAAAGGAAATGCTAAAAGAGCGGAGGGGAACTATGGACTACATAATAGAAAAAAATGATGGGATATTTCTTGTAAGATGGAAGGACAACAGTGTCGTGACAATGGCGTCAACATGTTATGGCATAGAACCGCTAAGTTCAGCAAGAAGATATTCCCACCAGGATAAAAAAATTATTCAAGTCCCCCAACCGCATATAATACAGCAATATAACACGTTTATGGGAGGATGTGACCGAATGAACCAAGATATCAACACATTCAGGGTATCAATTAGGGGAAAAAAATATTATTGGCCTATTTTTACTTGGCTTTTAGACGCTGCCGTCAACAATGCTTGGAACATTTGTAAGGCATCAGGAAAAAAAATGACAAAATTACAATTTCAACGGGAATTAGCACAGACCTACCTAATAAAATACAAGACAGAGAGGCGAACCCCAGGTCCGACAGCATCCAGATTTTCCCTTGTTCAACCAGGTCGTCAAAACGAAGAAATAAAGTATGACAGGCTTGATCACTTAGTTGGACCGATTGAGAAGAAAAGACGATGTGGGTTTACTTCATGCAAATCCATAATCAGAACAAAATGCATAAAGTGTGACGTTGGACTTTGTATACCTCACTTTGCCGCCTACCATAAAAAATAATATAAAAATATGTAATTTTTTTAGAATATGCATTTACATTAGTCTGTATTATATGTAAATAAATTTAAATGTATATATTAAAGTGTTTTATTATGGAATTCCAATTTTCAATATTTACAGGTTTTTTGTCTTCAGGAGCCTACTGTTGCCATACGGCAACAGGGCTTATCTCATAATCCATCAGTACTAAATTTCAGTATTTGGTATAAATGTATATATTATATTCCAATAAACTTAAAAATGCCAAAATAATCAAAAATTTCAACAGAAAAAAATTCTAGGCTTTGGAGGGTTATGTTAAGTCAATATAGATAAACAATAAACAATTAAAAACTAAGTTTATTCTTATATTCGGTTTACATTTTTGTTGGGGCTGGTTTCCTTAAGCTTAATTGAGATGGAAGGTACGGCCTTGTCGAAGACTTCTCGCTGAGGGGTTGGACATCCGTTTCCTAGTACTGGAAATAGTGTGAGTTGCAAAACATCATTTGCCATCAACTCCACCATGCTCGTATCATCATCTGCTACTGTGCCATTGAGGTAATGTCGTCTTACAGCTCGGTCGTATATATTCGCGATGCGAGACTCCTACCTTGATCTCGCTCTTATAGCAGATTTCCTTTAAGGGAAATCAGCTATTGAGGTCGTACTCATGACGCTATTTTCCCATTAACAGACCATGAGGAAATGCGCTAAAAATAAAATAAGATGGCAAAAGGAGGGCAAAGTCCGTCCCCTAACAGTAGTGATCCTTTGATTAAGTTAACGTAATAATTAGAGTAAGACTTATTTATGGAGTCACAGTTATCGACTGTTGGAGACACCGGCCCTCCTCACCTGTTGCTTTTTTATTATCTGAGACCCAGCAGAATTGTTGGTTGGTAATAAGGTAGTGCGATCTACCGGGGGTGAGAATGATAGTTCCCCTTCTGCTGGACTTATGTTCCATTATAAGGGAGGTGGTAATGTTGTAGGGGTGTAATGGAACTAGATAAGGGTAGGTGACCCGGTAGCTGGTGATGCCGGGTGGGTTGCCATCACCTGTTGTTTTTATTACCCGAGTTCCAGACCAAGGGAATTAGTTGATGGTAGGGAGACAGTGTGACCTGCCGTGGCTGTCCCGACAGTTCCCCTTCTACTGAACACTCGAGTTCTATTATAAGGGGGGGGGTGGTAAGATGTTGTGGGGGTAAATAGAACTAAGGTTGAGGTTTACCCGGCATCTGGCGGTACCGGGTCCTGTTGCTCCCCCAGCTGGGCTTTATATATGCCTCGCCCTACATTGACCCTATAGCGAGAGTCTACCATTTTATTCGTCTCGTACCGAGGTTCACGATGGAAAATGTCAGAAGTCCGCAAAGTAAACTAAGTGGATTTCACAACTGCTGCAGTTCCACGCTGATTACTTCAACCCATGATCCATTACTCATTACTCCAGTTATTTGAGAAGTCCCCTACGCAGAAGCTGCGAGAACTAAGTGGATTTCACAACTGCTGCAGTTCCCCGCTGATTACTTCAACCCACATTCCATTACTCATTACTCCAGTTATTTGTGAAGTCCCCTACGCAGAAGCTGCAA
The DNA here is from genome assembly GCA_019009955.1 of Riptortus pedestris. Classification (NCBI taxonomy): domain Eukaryota; kingdom Metazoa; phylum Arthropoda; class Insecta; order Hemiptera; family Alydidae; genus Riptortus; species Riptortus pedestris. Next base: position 10,239,565 of record CM032231.1, read on the forward strand.
GAACTAAGCGGATTTCACAACTGCTGCAGTTCCACGCTGATTACTTCACCCATGTTCCCATTACTCATTACTCCAGTTATTTGAGAAGTCCGCTACGCAGGGGCTAAGTAAACTAAGTGGATTTCACAACTGCTGCAGTTCCACGCTGATTACTTCAACCCATGATCCATTACTCATTACTCCAGTTATTTGAGAAGTCCCCTACGCAGGGGCTGAGTAAACTAAGTGGATTTCACAACTGCTGGAGTTCCCCGATGATTACGTCAACCCATGTTCCATTACTCATTACTCCAGTTATTTGAGAAGTCCCCTACGCAGAAGCTGCAAGAACTAAGTGGATTTCACAACTGCTGCAGTTCCCCGCTGATTACTTCAACCCACATTCCATTACAACTGCTGCAGTTAAATAACTTATAAATAATAAGAGATTAACATTGATTTCAAAATAAATGAATGTTTATAAGAAAACTTTTTATGAAACCAACAATAACAGCTATGGAATTATCAATAAATTAATACATACAAAAATTAATAATAACTTTTATTTATGTCTAACAAAGTCCAAAATGATAAATTTACTCAAATGAATCCCGCAAAAATATTGCCTTATTTTAGAGAAATTAATTGTCAGATAACGAATTGTAATTAGATGTTGCCGTTTTGTAAGCATTTATATCCTGAAAATTAAAGTAAATAATGGTAATATAGATTCTTGCATTGACCAAATATCTATTCTAGTAAGGTTTTGGAAAAAATACATATCTATTTTTTTAGCAAGTTTGCATCAAAAGAAAAATTTTTTAAAGTAAATAATGGTAATATAGATTCTTGCATACCATATCAATATAAACTTAACCCAAAACTAGAAGAAAAGGCCAACTTAGAACTAAATAATATGATACCATAAGACACAATTGTAGTTTCAAACACATGCTATATCAATCCAATTATTTTAATTGAGAAAAATTATGGTAGTGTTCGTCTATGCTTTGATAGTAGATTTCTTGACAAAAGATTTAAACTCATTATGACTCACCTCCAAATATTGGTGAAATTTTAGCTCAATTTTCAGATATAAAATTTGTTGCTATCATAGGTCTTAGAAATAGTTTTTGGTAAGTTCCACTACCAAACTTTCCATTTCAAAAGAGTACCTTTTGGACTTTAGGACAGTCTTCCTGCTTCAATAAAAGCATTAAGAAGAGTTACACCTAAATCTCTTAAAAATTACATAAAATTGTACATAAATAATTTACTCACTCATACAAAAACCATAGAAGAATTTTTAGAAGCTCTATATTTTTTTTTTTTAATAAAAACTAAAAAAATTATAAAATCAGTGTATATTCTCACATCAAAGTGAATTAAAAATGATCAAAATAAAATGATAGTCATTAAAAATGTTCAACCTCCAAAAAACCTCAAACAATTACAAAGCTCCCTTGGCTTCATAAAAGTTGACATACATTCAAATGGACAGAGCTTCTGCAATTAGCTCTTGATTAGAAAAAGAAGAAAAATTATTCTTATGGAAGAAGAACACTCAAAGGATCAGAGATTAACTATTATTCTATGGAAAACGAATTATTAGGTGCCCTTCATGCAACCTCTAAATTCTATAGCATTATTGCAGGATATACAATTATTTTTATCTTCCTTTCACATTGCAAACCCCCCCCCCCCATATCAGATTGGTTTGATAGATGAATTTCCTAGAACCTTTAGTAAAGACTATGAATAGTTAAAAGGAAAGATTAGCATCCTTGCCTATTATATCTGCTGCAATCCAGTTGAAATACCTAAAGAGATTTACATTGATTTTAAAATGAATGAATGATCAGAAGAAACCTTTTTCGAATGTATTAAACCCAATTAACAAGCTGATAAGGACTTAATGAGAAGATAGGTAACCAATAATAAGAGTTACGGATTTATCAATGGATTAATACATAAAAAAATAATAAAAAAGTTTTATATACATCTAACAAAATCTAAATTTGATAAATTAATTCAAATTAATCCAATAAAAATATTGCCTCCCTGGTGTATATAAAGCATCATTATTTATTATAGAAACATTTATCTATCCAAAACTTAGGTAAGCTTATTTCAAAATTTAACCATTCTTGTAATACTAAATTATTATACCATACTTAAATTTTATCAAAAAGGAAGTGCCAATAATAAAGCAAACATCATCAAAACTGTAACAGCATTTATAAATGAGTTTGGATTGCCTAAAAAATATCTGTATTATAATGGCACATGTTTTACTTCAAATAAATGGTTAACACTATTTACTTCCACGGAAATATTTCAGGGAGTGTAAATAGGAATATCCTTACTTATTTCCGACTAATATAAATAATGAACATACCAAGTGGCGTACCTTTATTAGTCTCCACCAGACTTCAACCAATATAACACCCATTCAAGTTATATTTAACATAAAACCATTTAGATTTTGGGAATTATATGTAGGAGAATCACCTAATCAAAATATGTAGATCCTAATGAACTGGAAGATCAAATATGGGAAAGATTAATTAGATTAGGTATCAAAAATAAGATGAAGCACAAGAATAAAAAATTTAAAAACATTAAAGCTGGATATTTAGTTTTAGTAAAATCGTTGAGAGTTCGTAAGCACTTGTTGCAGTATATGAAGGTCCTACACTATTAAAGAGAGATTTACTAAAAACACCTATAAACTAGAGAGAGTAGGGGGAAATGAGGGATATTCCACGCTAATCTGATTAAGTCTTTTTACGCTGAAATACCATACTAACTTGAACTTTAATTTTATCATAATGACAATACCATTATAAATATTTAATTTATATTGTAGTAACTCTTATATTTTTGTTATGTATTGGATTAATATATTGTTTGAATTTAAGTAATATTAAATCCTTGCCCTTCTCTACTCTGCTCAAATCGGAAGAAGGAACATTATTGCCTTCTATGTCTGAGCATGTGAATTGTTACTTTGTCACTCATTAAAATTTAATTAATTTATTTTTTAATCTATGATTTGTAGATAGTTATATATTTATATTTGATATTCAATAAATTTTAATATGTTGTACTGTCAATGTAGCACTTGTCACCCACAGACTGGGTGTAAACGACAAACACTGCCACGCTCAGTGGAAGAAGGGTGTGGGTTTATTAGATTAATTTAACTAGCCCTCATATTCAATAGGCGGAAATAAATATATTAAGGGGCCCACCCCCCACGGTTGTTTTGTTTCCTCAGTAACAACGAAAGAACCCCAATATTCTACAGACACAATCAGTTTATTTACAACTAATAACTCAACTATAATTATCTCTTGAACAATAAAAGGGAAATACTAAATACTAAATGATTGAAACAATACTTCCCATGGGGACTTTTAAATACAAAACTAATAAGGCCTTTTCTTTGAATTATAGTGTATACACAATAAACTGCCGTTAGGTACCTCTTGTAGGATGAAATAACTAATAACTTCAAGCTGAATTACACGCTGATCCGCCAAAGCGTTTATCCAGAGAGCACTAATCCTCACTGCGCCTCGAGGTGGACTCGCTTCTGTTTCCTGTTAAGCTTCTCCGCACCGCCGAAAACTTCCTGTCTCCGGCTCTCGCGCAGGCCTGCCCCGCGCAGGAATCTCCCGCCTATCTTCTATCTCAATCACCCGTCCTTGGCGACGGTAATAAATGGGGCCGTAACACCCCTCCCTTACTTACAGAAAAAAAAAACAAAAAAAAAAATAAGTGTAATGCGTCGAGTATTTACTTGTCTAGGCTATCCTTCTTGAGGTCTTGTATGTGCCACCTCCCCGCCGATTGTCCCTTTTCAAGGTCCTCCAACTCTGCTATGAGAGGCGTCACCATCTTGCGGATTTTGAACTTTCGAAATTTTGGCGCCAATTTATGCGAGAAGTACTCTCCTGAATCAGATTGGGGATGAGTTCTGCACCAAACTAACTCTCCCGCCTGATACGTCTGCTGTCTTCTTCTCAAATTGTATGAATGTCGGCTCTTCTCGTAGGCTGCATTCAAGTTCTTTTTGACCTCTTCGTATAAGGCCGACATCTTCTTCATTTTCTCCAGATGCTTTCCTCGGTCGACAACTAATTCTTCAGCCACATTGCCAGATTGTTCTCCGCCATAGTCTTCTCCAGATCTTGCCAATTCCCTGCCATGGTTTAGATATGCCGGCGTGAATCCGGTTGCCTCGTGAACAGCAGTCTTTAAAGCGAACGACAGCTGAGGAATGTTCTCATCCCAAGAACGATGATTCCCTTTCACGTAGGAGGCGATCATTGTTTTGATAACTCTATTGACTCGTTCCGTTGGGTTGGACTGAGGATGATACAGTGCTGTAAACCATATCTTCACCTTCCAGTCTTTCATTTTCTGAGTGAACTCCTTCCCTCGGAACTGCACTCCATTGTCACAAATGACGACCTGTGGCACTCCAAACATCATGAAGACATGTTCTTCGACAAGATTTGCCACTGTTTTTGAGTTAGCCTTCTTCAGGGGTAGAATCACCGAGTACTTAGAGAAATAATCTGATACCACTAGCAAATATCTGTTTTTCTTAACTGTACATGGTAGTGGTCCCATCAAATCTGCAGTTACCATCTGCCAAGGGATATCCACCGTCTTCTGTCTTCCCATAAATCCGGTAGGTTTCCTCTGAACTGGTTTCTGCTCTAGGCAGGTTTCGCACCGTGCTATGTAACGATTTACATCAGTTCTCATTCCAGGCCAGTAATATTTACACTTAATTCTCTGTAGGGTTTTGAAGGAACCAAGATGACCTGAAATTGTGCTATCATGGTACTCCATTAGTATCAGCTTCCTCTTTGGCTTAGGAACTATTATCTTCCATGGCATATCTTCACCGAGGATATCATGGTTGTCTATTACTCTCTTTTGTAATTGTCCATTTTCTACTCTCCATTGAGGATAATTCTGAGGTTCCTTTCTGACTTTAGCAACCATCTTCGAGTACCAAACGTCCGGATTATCTTCGTCGTTCTTCATGTCGACAACATTCACTTCTTCTGTTTCGTGAAGCCTTGACAATGCATCAGCAACCTGGTTCTGCTTTCCTGGTCTATGCTCAATCTTGAAGTTGTATTGTTGTAGCTTTACAGCCCATCTCGCTAATCTACCGCTGGGATCTTTTAAACTGTTTAGCCATTTTAAGGCCATATGATCGGTTATAACTTTAAATTCCATGCCTTCTAAATATGGACGGAATTTTTCAATGGCCCACAGAACTGCAAGACACTCCAACTCAGTTGCAGAGTATTTCTTTTCTGCTGTAGTAAGACCTCTACTTGCGTATGCTATGGGTTGCTCTCCATGAGTACCAGTTTGAGATAAGACTGCTCCCAGTCCAGATGTGGATGCATCAGTCTGGAGGGTAAACGGCTTGTCAAAATTGGGACAAGTCAGAAGTGGTGATGAGACCAGTTTTTCTTTTATTTCCTCAAAAGCTTTCTGGTGTTCCTCTCGCCAGTGCCATTTCGACTTCTTCTTCAACAGGCTTGTCAAGGGTGAAATGACCGTTGAGAAATTCGGTACAAAACGACGGTACCACGAAGCTAGCCCTACAAATCTTCTCACATTTTTAACTGTAGTTGGGGTTGGGTAACCGATAATTGCTGATACTTTATCAGGGTCTACTCTGAGTCCATTCTCATTCACCACATACCCCAGGTATCTCAATTCTACTCGGCAAAATTGACTCTTGTCCCAATTGATAGTCAAATTAGCTTCAGCTAATCTCCTAAAAACGTCTCCCAGGACCTTAATATGTGTCTCAAAATCGGGTGTTACTACAACGACGTCATCGAGGTAGACAAATAAATAAGGTTCTAAATCTGCTCCTAGGACAGAGTCTATCAACCTTTGCCACGTTGCAGGCGCGTTGTGTAAGCCAAATGGCATCCGAACAAAATTATACAATCCCCTACCTGGGACTGTGAATGCTGTCTTTTCTTGACTACTTTCTTCAAGCGGTACTTGCCAGTATGCCGATTTAATGTCAATCGATGAAATATATTTGGCATCTCTTAATCTGTCTAAGATATGACTCACGTAAGGCAAAGGATATGCGTCTCGCTTTGTAACCGCATTAAGTTGGCGATAGTCCACACAGAACCGGTAACTGTCGTCTGGTTTTCTGACCAACACAACTGGAGAGGACCAGGGACTCTTCGATGGTACGACAATACCGTCATTTATCATCTCATTCAACTCCTTGTCCATGATAGATTGGATATGCGGTGACACTGGGTAATAACGTTGTTTAATGGGCTGCGATTTGCCAGTATCTATATAATGTGAAACCTTACTAGTGCATCCTAGTTTCTGAGGTTTCTGTCCCTTCCAATAGTTGAGGAGGCTATCCAGTGTATTCGCTTGCTCTTCGTTTAACGATGATCGAGCGTTTAATGCTGGTCGGACATTAGCGTCAGTCATTTCTTCACTGAACTCCCAAACTCCATGCAGTACGTCTGGTTTTATCTGCATCTTCTTCCAAAAATCAATGCCCAATACAAGGCGGTTATTAAGGTAAGGCAAGATTAGGAAGTCAATCATCTTTACTTTTCCATTCAGCTCCACTGGTAGGGTGGTAGAGCCAAGTACATCTGTAGGTGACCCATCAGCAAGCGCGAGGCTTACTCTCCCAGCTGGATTCATATGGACTCCTGTCTTCCGAAACTCTTCGAAGGTACTCCTATCCATCAAAGATCGTGAAGCTCCTGAATCAAGAAGACCAACCAAAGTGAAACCCATGATATTTACCTTGAGATAAGGCCTGTTATCTGCAGCCCTTATATTTACGAGAGGTTTAACTTCACCTGCAAACACAGACCTAACAGTCTCCAACCACTCCTGCCATTTTGAAGATTCACGATAGGACTTGGGGGTTTGACACGAGCCTCGCCCTAATTTGCTCGTCCCCCTGATCCGTTTCCCTTACTCTTTCCGCATGAACCATCCTCCCTTGGAACACCTGATTTTTCACAAAAGTCTTTCTTTCCTTGTGTGCAGTTCTTGAAGCTGTGTCCTGACTGGTCACAGTTTCTACATTTCTTAGCAGGACAGTCTCTTGCATAATGTCCCACTCGAGAGCATATGAAACATCTAATTGGTCTCTGGACTTCTTTCACTTCAGCTTCGTTGGCATGAAATCTTGTGTTCGTAGGTCTACTGGTGGATGGCCGATATGATAGATCCGGTTCTAACAGGTTTCTTCCAGTTGGAGGTGGTCGGTGATTCTCTACTCTCCATTTCGCATCTTCAAGTTGACGACCAAGTCTAATTAGCTCTCTAACAGTCTGGATGTCATACAGAGCTAACCGATCGACATAGAAAGGCAGAATATTCTTTCTAAGAATCTTTATCATTTCCGCTTCTGATGGTACCCTGGGCAACCTGTGAAAATAGTTGTTCATAACTGCGCAATATACTCCAATAGACTCATTAGGACCTTGAGTGCGCCTCCTAATTTCTTCCCATAGTCGATCCTCATAATCCCTTGGTTCAAACTCTAACTTCAGTTCGTCCACCAACTCCGCCCAAGTTCCGAGCATCTTCTTCAATGACTTCACCAAGATAAGAGCAGGTCCTTGGAACAAATCGTAAGCCGAACTATACAAGTCCTCTTCTGTTAAATTCCTAGCATGTCGTAGTTCTTCTACTATTTCTAGAAAAGCGTTAATGCTAAGTCCTTCGCCGTCGCCAGAAAATTGAACGCCCCAATCTTTTACTGGAATTTGAGGTTTCTTTATAACTACCGTTCTGGAGTCTCCGGTGTTTCTAAGATCAGTTTTCTTACCCTGTGCTGATGCCTCATCATCTTCAGACTCACTCTCTAGAGTTTCCTTAACTCTGCCATATAATTTCAAACATTCCTCCAAAAAGCCTGATTTCTGTTTGCTACTTTCATCATCCTTCATATTAATGCGGGATATCCTATTTATTAAGTGCAGTAGAACCGCTTCAAACTTCCTTACCTCAGGTGCTTCTGTGTTCAGTTTCTCCAGCCTCTCCTGGCAGTGATTTAATTCAATGGCTGGATCCAAGTCAGCCACATTGGGAGAAAAAAGCTTTCCTTCCTTTTCCATCTTCAGTAATAATCTTAATTTTTTCCTCATGTCATGAACTGTCTTTAATTCTGTTACTCCTCTAATTTTTAATTCATACTCTAAATCCTCCTTATTTAACCTATCTATATCCATTTTTAATTGTTTATTAATATATACCAAGAGAAAAAAAAATAATATATTATTCTATATAATAATAGTAAGATAAGAGGAAGAAATATTTAGTTCTAAAAATAATCATCAACTAACTAACTAACTAAACCCTAAATAAGAAATGTACTCTTACATCTTAAATATTAAGGAAAGCAATTTTTTTTTTTTATTTTTTTTTTTTTATTACTCTTAAATAATTCTAATTTTTCTAAATCCACTAAACAGAACAAATTATTCTTACACAAAAAAAATATATATCATTACTAATACCACTAATCCTAACCATAATATATTTTATATCAATATTTTTATATTATTCTTAATTATTTTTAATCAGGCCCCACGTTGTAAGGCGCCACTAATGTCACCCACAGACTGGGTAACAACACTGCCCCGCTCAGTGGAGAAGGGTGTGGGTTTATTAGTTAAATTTAACTAGCCTCATATCAATAGGCGGAAATAAATATATTAAGGGCGCCACGTTGTTTGTTCTCAAAGGTAACAAACGAAAACCAATATTCTAAAAACAAATTAGTTTATTTACCATAAATCCACTATAATTATAATCTCTAACTTTACTAATAAAATAATAACTAAATATAGAATCAAACAATACTTCCCATGGGGACTTTAATAGACAAATTAATAGGCCTTTTCTTTTAATTGATTGTTGTATACACAATAACTATGCAGGTTTAGGTTTGGTACCTTTTGTAGTGATGAAAATAACTAGATAACTTCAAGCCCGGATGCAATTACACCAGCTGATCCTCAGTCAAGCCGTTGTCTTTAGTTCCGGGTAGTAGCACTAATCCTCACTGCGCCTCGAGGTGGGATCTCTCGCTGGTTTCCTGCTAGCTTCTACTCCCGTCCGAAATAACTTCCTGTCTCCGGCTCTCGGCGCAAGCCTGCCCCGCGCAGGAATCTTCCCGCCTATCTTCTAACTCAATCACCCGTCTTTGGCGGACGGGTTTATAAATGGGCCACGTAACACACTCCTAACGGCGACTTCTTTACCTGGATGTTTACCATCGCTATTTTAAAACTTTTCATATATTTTGCTATCCTCGTTATGCATTTTCCACTTAGTTCTGTAGCGCTGGAAATAGTATGTTGTTCAATATATATATATTACTCGACTCAAATAAAACCACGGACAAACGCAATACCAAAAGAGACATACCTTCCACCCCATTTACGAACTCTACTCCAAGAAAAAAGACGAGCACGACGAATATGGCAAAACACCAGATATCCTTCTGACAAGACAAAGCTGAACCAACTAACCAGAAAACTCAAAACAGAATTAACACACTACTACAATGATTGTTTTAATTCATACACCAAGAACCTTAACACTTCAGACAACTCCTTATGGACAGCCACCAAACGCCTTCTCTCCTATAAATCCTCCCGTCTTCCCATACGTCGTGAGGACGGCACCTGGGCCAAGTCTGATTACGATGTAGCAACAACGTTTGGTCAACACTTGGCCAAGGTGTTTACTCCTCACGACGATATCCAAGACCCTCGCCATTCTTCCTTTGTCGCCAATCAACTGGACATTCCTCTTCCCTTATCGATTCCTCCTCCTGCATTCAGTCCCTCTGATGTTATTAATATCATTAAAAAACTCCCTCCCAACAAGGCACCAGGTTATGACCTAATTACCTCTCGCATCCTCAACAACCTCCCGAAAAAAGCTGTCCTTTTTCTCACTTACATCTATAATGCTGTCCTCAGAACAACCTATTTCCCTCTACTCTGGAAATTCTCCGTCATCCATGTGATCCCTAAACCTAAAAAACCGACACAACTCCCTTCTTCATATCGTCCCATCGCTCTTCTTCCCATAATGGGAAAAATCCTTGAAAAACTCATCCTTAAACGCCTATATCCCCTCCTCGACCCCATACTTCCTCCCCATCAATTTGGTTTCCGCCATTCCCATTCCACAGTCCAGCAATGCCACAGAATAGTAGATTTTATCGCCTCCTCATTCGAAAACAAGAAGTTCTGCAGTGGAGTCTTCCTTGACATAGCACAAGCTTTTGATAAGGTGTGGCACCAAGGTTTATTAACCAAGCTAAAAACTACACTCCCTTTCACATACTACCTCATCCTCAAATCATATCTCTCCGACAGACATTTCCAAGTTTCATTTGGTTCCTCAGTCTCTTCCTTATTCCCCCAGCTGGCAGGTGTACCACAGGGGGGTATCCTAAGTCCTTTCCTATTCCTTGCCTATACTGCTGACATCCCATCACATCCCGAAACTTCCCTTCTAACGTATGCAGATGACACTGCAATCTTGACTTCCAATTCAGATCCAAATATAGCATCCGCATCTTTGCAAGAGCACCTAGATCTGCTAGAATCCTGGCTGACTAAATGGAGGATCAAGGTCAACAGCAGCAAATCAAGCCATGTAACATTTACCCTCCGACGTTCCATTTGCCCTCCAGTTACACTTAATAGCGCACTAATTCCCCAAAAATCACAAATTAGGTACCTAGGACTCACATTAGAAACATTTAAACCATCTCACATCACATTAAAAAGGCAAGAAGTGAATAGACGGTACAGACTTCTACTAAGACTACTTGACAACAGATCTAAACTATCACTACACAACAAACGACTGATTTATACAACAGTACTTAGACCAATATGGACATACGGACTTGAACTTTGGGGTTCCACTAAACCTTCAAATTCCTACAAAATCCAAACCCTCCAATCCAGAATACTCCGCCCCTTTTACGTTCCAACTTAACTCTCCATAACGACCTCAACATTCCTTTTGTCAATGCCCTCACAAAATCCCGATATCAGAAATTCCACTCTCTCCTTCCCGCACATCCTAATCCTCTAGTTAAATCACTTTCATCTACCCATATTCCAGAAAACCCAAGACGACGACTGAAGCGTAAGTGGCCAAGAGATCTCCTTGTGTAGTGCCCAGAATAACCCCAAGTAGTACAAGCCAATGTTCCCTCCAATGTGGGTATTGTCAATGGACAATTTCCCACCTCAAGTGAATAATCAAGCCAATTGTTATATGATTCACACTATTTGCTTGTAATATTTTTAAATGTTGTTGCAAATAAAAGAATAAATATTTAAAAAAAAAAAAAAAAAAGTGATATTTCGTTTCCTATTGCATTTTCGGCAAATATGCGCATAACAAAAGTTGTTTATTTTGTTATTTAGAGAAACGTTTTTTTATATACACTATCATCGTACACCGAAGTATAAAGGCGTTATACGCTAAAAATTATAGCGGGAGACAACAATTTTATTTGGCACAAAAGACTCAACCGAACTAAATAAAAGACTCAGTATGTGTATTAGCACTAACGCCTTCCTTATAATAAGCCATACTAACATTTCTAGGGACGGGCAGGAGTGGGGGTTATAAGGGAAGGCAGAAATTAAAAGTAGTGATATTTCATTTCCTATTGGTTTTTCGGCAAATATGAACATAGCAAAAGTTGCTTATTTTGTTATTTAGAGAAACTTTTGTTTTATTCACTTTTGTCGTATAGAAAAGTATAAACGAAATATACACTAAAATCTAAAGCGGGAGCCAACAATTTTGTTGGGCACTAACGATTAAACCGAACGAAGCAAAACTCGGTTTGTGAATTAGCATTAATTCTTCCATGATTATAAGCTATATTAAAAATTTTAGGTTCAAAGGGGAGTGGGGATTATAAGAGTGGCTGAAATAAAAACTCGCTTTTTTTATTTTCTATTTGTTTTTCGGCAAACATGCACATAACAAAAGTGGTTTACTTTGTTATTTAGAGTAACTTATGTGTACATTCACTTTTGTCGTAAAATGAAGTAAACACGGGATATACGCTAAACGGGAGTCAATAATTATATTAGTACTTATTTAAGGGTTTTAATAAATGAATTCTATGACAAATGATGTTATGTTTTCGTCTTATATGATAGTTCAAAGTATGATTCGGATTAGTGAGGTATAAATCTTCGTCACCCCCTCCTCATTTATTTATTTTTCCTAGAAAATAGCTTTGTTATTTATTTCCAATAGAAATATAAACTATAAGATCATTTCCATTATTTTAATTTGTATAATGTACCTTGATGTTATTGAAACAAATTACATATGTAATATAATAACAATTAAAGCGTTAATGGTAATGTGTCATTATGACAAAAAACAATATGCGTTTAAACAAAAGGCGTATATGATATGATATTTCAGGTAGCTCTATTATTTAATTCCATCCAGTTAAAAAATTACATTATTAAAATAATGTTATGCATCAATAATCTAAAGTAGAAGAATTTTGAGAAGTCTCATGCGGGAGCGGAAAAAGAAAGGAGCCTTACTAGATAATTGAGTTTACTAATTTCCCGTCTGGCAATACTGAAAGTATTTCCCAGTGTGATTCACTATTCCAAATATAATCTTACGTGGCAAAACTTTGCCTAATATTAGAAGAGCTCGGATTGGCTTTTGAAAGGAAATATGTTCATTATAGATGAATATTTAATTGTAAATAAATGTTCTACCCATGATTATGGTTTGACATTAACGAGTATTGTAAAAAGGTGAGTCAAAAAGTGTAAAGGGATAGATTAAGGACATATTTTCATTTATTCGTCCAAACAAAAATTTCTATTATTTCAATCCCCTGCAGTTACCCTTCAGGGTATTGCTAATTCGGAAAACCATTAAGTACGTCCTTGATGGAAGTGTAATTGTACACAATGAAGTCGAGCTATCAAAAAACCATCATTAGTACGTCAGCAATGATTTCCCGGGCAATCGCCGGGTAACTGTAGCTAGTAAAAATATATATAAAAAAAAGCTATATATATAAATATATATAACAAAAAAAAATAAATATTTTTATATATATTTATATGTAATTCTCTTAACCCACAAGCCGTTTCAATTTTTTTCTGATCGAAATATCTCCCGTTACTTTTGTGTCCTGATCGAAAATTTGCATTTAATCTATTTTATGTAGGTATTTCACTATCTAGAATTATTAACCGAAAATATTAGGCATTTTTAGATTTCGGGCCTTCAATTAACCTCACTCGTACTCTTGTCCAATTAAACAATAACTTGTTTTATTACGAAACACAGTATTTTGAAGATAAGAAGGATACATACCAAATATTGGTTCTCATTCAACTTTTTCGTTTTGAGATAAATGCAAATCCATGACGGCACGTTGGAAGATCTTCTTAGATTTCGCATCCCCACCCATGATGACCTTTTTAATATATGCCGGATTCATGAAGAAAAATAAAATCAAACAAAAGTTTACATTGGTAATTTTTTTTGAATTTGAAGCATCTTTTAGCCGTAAAATGCAGAAATCTTTATTTCAGAAACGTTACGTTTTATTGAAAAATGCTGCGTCATAAGAGATGTAACCAACAAAATTCTCTTTGAAACAAGTTTACGGGAAAAGGAATGGATTCTGGAAATCAAAAAAGAAATATCTGAAATGAAATAAGGCAAAGGCATTCTTGAATGAATCCAAAAAATGATTACTTCCAAAACATTAACGTAACAAGAAACGTTATTATAATTAATTTATTTTAAACTAATTATATAGTAATTATTTTCCAAAGGAATACAATTTTCTACCAGCGTAACTTCATGTGCGCTGTCTTCCAGGGAAGAATTATCGGACCACTTTTTTATTTGATAATACATTATAACCTCTGTAGCTAGTTGGCTTAAGGGAAATCTGCTAATATTGAAAATGATAGAAAGCAGTTTGAAATACGGCGATCCTAGCTTGATGAGAGGGGATATTTATTTTTCCCACACCTCGCACTATTTCCCCGTGCCTCTGATAACATTGTTTTTAAAATCTTTCTCATCTCTTTATGTACAAAACAGAATGAAATATTGTTTATTTCATTCTGCAGGAATACCTCTACGTCAAACTAATATATAGACATAGCAATATTTGCTAGTCAGTAAGATAATTAATGAAAATGAACATTTTTCCTTATGTTAAGTCAAATATATAGATAAATAAACAATTATTAATTTAATATTATTTATATTCAAATGAGTTCAGCAACATCGGCGATTTACTCATAACTAAATCGTGCACAAAAAAAGCGAATAGCAAAAAAAAAAATAGAAAGAAGAAAACGTAAAATGAGTGAGACAAAGGTGGTTTTGATAGGTTCACTGGAATACCATTTTTTAAATGAAACAAAACAATATTGTATGGAAACATCAGGGTGGTGAGAAAATAAATATAAAAGAAAATGTAAGATTGGACTGGGGGGGGGGCAGAAATAAATAATAATAATAAAATAATGAAAAGAGAAAAGCAAAGAAATGAATACATACTAAAAAAAAGAAAGAAAAAAAAATAGGAGAAAGAGAAAAAAAAAATGAATAAAAAAAAAGGGGAAGGGAAACCAAAAAAAAAAATAAATTTTTATACACCCTTCAAATGAAAGAAAGAAGTGAGGAGTAGGTGTAGTGTGTGTGTGGAAATTGTAGATTATAGTGTGTTGTATATATTAATGTCTTTTAGGTGTTTAATGATTGAGTCTAGGTAATTACTGTTATCGGTCAAAAGTCCCAGTAAGTAATGTGGAATGTCTAAATTGTATCTTCGTCGACAGTTAGTCAATATGTGATGTACAGTTAATGTTTTGTTACAATGTCTACAATTCGGTGTGTCCTTGTTTGTCATTAAGTGTCCGTGGGTCAGCAAGGAATGGCCAATGCGTAGTCTGGTCAGCACAACTTCCTCTCTTCGTGTGCTCCTGTTACTTGATGGCCATTCCTTGACTGTTTGTTTTATTTGTCTTAGTTTATTGTCGTTTGTGATATCCCAAGATTGCTGCCACTGCTGTTGTAGTGCCTTAATGCATTCGGCTAGTACGTCTTGGTGGTCTGTACAGTTTATGTCTATGTCCTGTTTGTTTACAGTACACTTTGCTAATATGTCGATGTCTGTACTTTCCTTAATGTCTGTATGTCCAGGTAACCATAAAAGACTAACATGTGTGTTACTAGAGTTTAGTCGGTGAAATTGTTCAAAAGTTTTGATAGCCAAAGGATTTGTCGTGTAAATGTTGTTGAGTGTATGTAGTGAGCTTAATGAGTGTGTGCACAGTACTATTTCATTTTGGCAGCATTACTCCAGTTATTTGAGATTCCGCCACGCAGGAGCTGCGAGAACTAAGCGGATTTCACAACTGCTGCAGTTCCACGCTGATTACTTCAACCCATGTTCCATTACTCATTACTCCAGTTATTTGAGATTCCGCCACGCAGGAGCTGCGAGAACTAAGCGGATTTCACAACTGCTGCAGTTCCACGCTGATTACTTCAACCCATGTTCCATTACTCCTCACTCCCGTTATTTGAGATTCCGTTACGCAAGAGCTGCGAGAACTAAGCGGATTTCACAACTGCTGCAGTTCCCCGCTGATTACTTCAACCCATGTCCCATTACTCATCACTCCCGTTATTTGAGATTCCGTTACGCAAGAGCTGCGAGAACTAAGCGGATTTCACAACTGCTGCAGTTCCCCGCTGATTACTTCAACCCATGTCCCATTACTCATTACTCCCGTTATTTGAGACAGTCCGCCACGCAGGAGCTGCGAGAACTAAGCGGATTTCACAACTGCTGCAGTTCCACGCTGATTACTTCAACCCATGATCCATTACTCATTACTCCCGTTATTTGAGATTCCGCCACGCAAGGAGCTGCGAGAACTAAGCGGATTTCACAACTGCTGCAGTTCCACGCTGATTACTTCAACCCATGTTCTATTACTCATTACTCCCGTTATTTGAGATTCCGCCACTCAAGAGCTGCGAGAACTAAGCGGATTTCACAACTGCTGCAGTTCCACGCTGATTACTTCAACCCATGTTCCATTACTCATCACTCCCGTTATTTGAGATTCCGTTACGCAAGAGCTGCGAGAACTAAGCGGATTTCACAACTGCTGCAGTTCCCCGCTGATTACTTCAACCCATGTTCCATTACTCATCACTCCCGTTATTTGAGATTCCGTTAAGCTAGAGCTGCATGGACTAAGCGGATTTCACAACTGCTGCAGTTCCCCGCTGATTACTTCAACCCATGTTCCATTACTCATTACTCCTGTTATTTGAGATTCCGTTACGCAAGGGCTGCGAGAACTAAGTGGATTTCACAACTGCTGCAGTTCCCCGCTGATTACTTCAACCCATGTCCCATTACTCATCACTCCCGTTATTTGAGCAGTTCCCCGCTGATTACTTCAACCCATGTTCCATTACTCATCACTCCCGTTATTTGAGATTCCGTTAAGCTAGAGCTGCATGGACTAAGCGGATTTCACAACTGCTGCAGTTCCCCGCTGATTACTTCAACCCATGTTCCATTACTCATCACTCCCGTTATTTGAGATTCCGTTAAGCTAGAGCTGCGAGAACTAAGCGGATTTCACAACTGCTGCAGTTCCCCGCTGATTACTTCAACCCATGTTCCATTACTCATTACTCCTGTTATTTGAGATTCCGCCACTCAAGAGCTGCTTGAAGCAAGCGGATTTCCCAACTGCTGCTGTTCTCCCAGCTCCTGCGTATGGGACTTCCTCAAATAATGGGAGTAATGAGTAATGGAACATGGGTTGAAGTAATCAGCTTTACTTCAACCCATGTTTCCATTACTCATTACTCCCATTATTTGAGAGATCCGCTAAGCAGGGGTTGCGTGAACTAAGCGAATTTCATAACTGCTGCTGTTCCAAACTGATTTTGTCAACTCATTTTCATTTGAGTTGTCAACCTCAAGAAGGGCTTCATTCTGTTCTGAACTGATATCACATTTGCATCGCAAGGCAAATGTTAAATGGACTAGGTGCCAAAGTTACAGGCGATTCCCGCTTATCTCTTTGGGAACTTCATGAAATGAAAAAACTGAAGCATTCAACCACTGAATAGGGAAGGGCATATTTTTTATCAAAAAGTATTCTGAGAAATATTGGAAACCCGTATAATCCATTTCAGCAAATTTCAATAATGCTGTAGCTGAATGTAAATAGGAATGCATTTTTGAATAACTGATCCAACAATTATAGGTTCTCGGAGTGGTCATTTGATTCTTCAACCACAATAGCTGATTTACCATGAGGGAAATGCGCTAAAAATAAAATAAGATGGCAAAAGGAGGGCAAAGTCTGTCCCCTAACAGTAGTGATCCTTTGATTAAGTTAACGTAATATATAGAGTAAGACTTATTTATGGAGTCACAGTTATCGACTGTTGGAGACTTCGGCCCTCCTCACCTGTTGCTCCCCCAGCTGGGGTTTATATATACCTCGCCCTACATTGACCCTATAGCGAGAGTCTACTATTTTATTCGTCTTGTACCGGGGTACACGATGGTAAATATCAGAAGTCCGCCACCCAGTAAACTAAGCGATTTCACAACTGCTGCAGTTCCACGCTGATTATTGTCAACCCATGTTCCATTACTCATTACTCCCCCGTTATTTGAGATAAAGTCCGCCACGCAGGGGCTGCGTGAAGTAAGCGGATTTCACAACTGCTGTAGGTCCCACGCTGATTACGGCAACCCACGTTCCATTACTCATTTACTCCATTTATTTGTTGTTAAAGTCCGCTACGCAGGGGTTGCGAGAACTAAGCGGATTTCCCAACTCTGCGGCAGTTCCCACACTGATTAATTTGAACCCATGTTTCCATTACTCATTACTCCAGTTATTTGTGAAGTCATCTACGCATGGGCCTGCGTAACCCTAAGCGGATTTCCCAATGCTGCATATCCGCTGATACTTCAACCCATGTTCCCATGGTGTGTGTGTGTGGTGTGTATGGTTTGTGGATGGATTTTGAGAGAGTCCGCTACGCGGGCGGATGATGAAGGGGAGCACGATGTGGGAACTTTGTCCTTCGCGAACAGAACTAAGCGGATTTCACAACTGCTATGCGCAGTTCCACGATGATTACTTCAACCATATATTCCATTACTCAACTCCAAATATTGATGATAATTTGGTCATCATAAATCCTTTAACTTCCCAAAAAACCTCAAAGCCTGCTTCTTTTGGCTTCATAAATGTTTTATTCGTAAATTTTTGTGCCACCATATGCTGAAATAACAAAACCTTTGTAGCAGTTAACATCTATTAAAAATAAATTCAAACAAACAAAGGTTCAGCTATTAACTTTTGAAAAGATATCATGTGTTATAGCGATCTCATGAAACATATTAAAGTAAAGATTGACAACTCTTGCCAATTATATCAGCCCACATCCAGTCGAAAATATCTAATGAGATTAAACATTGATTTCAAAATAAATGAATGATCAGAAGAAAAACTTTTATGAAACCAACAAATACACCAGTTTTATGCAATTATCAATGAATTAATATATACAAAAATTAATAATAACTTTATTTATGTCTAACAAAATGTCCTGAATGATTAAATTTAATACGAAATTAAATCCATCAATCAATTAAACCATCAAAAAAATATTGCCACTTTGGTGTATATAAGTCATTATTTAGAGAAAGCATTTTTTTCCATCCAACAATACCTTAGGAAGCTTATTTCAAAATTTAAAACGGTACATGTTTAAAAAAACAATTGTTATACGAGATAAAACGAATTGTAATTTATTAAAAAAAAAATGTTGCCCATTTTTAAGACATTTATTATTCTGAAAATTAAAGTAAATAATGGTAATATAGATTCTTGCATTGGACCCCCCCCCCCCCCCCCCCCCCCCCCCCCCCCCCCCAAATAATATCTATTCTAGTAAGGTTTTGGAAAAAAATCATATCTATTTTTTTATGCAAACAAAAGTTTGCATCAAAAGAAAAACATCTTTTAGAGAACAACCTGGATGTATAATAGAAATTAATAAAACACAATTGGGAAATATTGTTGAAACACCTTAATAAGCAATATCACATAAACTAACCCCAAAACTAGAAGAAATGGGCCAACTTAGAAATAAATATTGTAATATGATACCACAAGACACAATTGTAGTTTCAAAACACATGCTATATCTTTCAATTATTTGAATTGAGGAAAATGATAGTAGTGTTCGTATATGCTTGTTGATAGTAGATTTCTTTGACAAAAAGATTTAAACTCATTATGACTCACCTCCAATTATTGATGAAATTTTAGCTCAATTTTCAGATATAAAATTTGTTGCTACCATAGATCTTAGAAATAGTTTTTGGTAAGTTTCCACTTACCAAACTTTCCATTTCAAAAGAGTACCTTTTGGACTTTAGGAAGACTTCCTGCTTCAATTAAAAGCATTAAGAAAGAGTTTGCTAAATCTCTTGAAAATTTCATAAAATTGTTCATAAATAATTTACTCACTCATGCAAAAACCATAGAAAAATTTTTAGAAGCTCTATATCAACTTTTTTCAAATTATTTGAGTAAATTAAATGTAACTAAATTTGGAAAAATTTAAATTTTTCCGATCAGAGACATTCCTTTCTTAGTGTATATTCTCACATCAAAGTGAATTAAAAATGATCAAAATAAAATGATAGTTATTAAAAAATGTTCAACCTCCAGTAAACCTCAAAAACAATTACAAAGCCTTCCTTGGCTTCTTTAAAAGTTGACATACATTCAAATGGAGAGGAGGTTCAGCAGTTAGCTCTTGATTAGATATCATGTGCAAAAATGCTTTATTACATTATTCAGATATGTCTTCAATTTTTTATATTGAAGCAGACAGCTCAAAATTTTGCATCAGGAGCTGTTATTTATCAAGCTTGATAGTAATGATTAAAAGAAAAATTATTCTTATGGAAGAAGAAACACTCAAAAGATCAGAGATTTAACAATTATTCTATGGAAAAGGAATTATTAGGTGTCCTTCATGCAATCTCTAAATTCTATAGCATTATTGCAGGATATACAATTATTTTTATCTCCCTTTCAAATTGCAAAAACCCCCCTAGCATATTGGTTTTTTGATGGATAAAATTTCCTAGAAACTTTAGCAATGACTATGAAGATTAGTTTAAAGGAAAGATTAGCATCCTTACACTATTATATCTGCTGCAATCCAGTTGAAAATACCTAAAGAGATTTACATTGATTTTAAAATGAATGAATGATGAAAAGAAACATTTTTCGAATGTATTAAACCCAATTAACAAGCTGATAAGAGACTTAATGAGAAGATTATGATAACCAATAATAAGAGTTATGGATTTATCAATGGAATTTATACATAAAAAAGAATAATAAAAAAGTTTTATATAAAGCTAACAAAATCTAATATGTTTGATAAATTTAATACAAATTAATCCAATAAAAATATTGCCTCCCTGGTGTATATAAAGCAATCAATATTTATTAGAGAAAACATTTATCTATCCAAAACTTAGGTAAGCTTATTTCAAAATTTAACCATACTTGTAACAATTGTCAGATTAACAAAAAATCATAAAAAAATTAAACATTTCTGGAGCACCAAATAATACGAATATTCAAAATAAGGGATTATATCATTATATTATTTAGGGACCATTCGTTAAATTTTATCCAAAAGGAAGTGCCATTAATAAAGCTAACATCATCAAAACTGTAACAGCATTTATAAATGAGTTTGGATTGCCTAAAAATATATCTGTTTGATAATGGCAAATGTTTTAATTTAAATAAATGGTTAACATAAATTACCACTTACAATGCATCTCTGTGAAAATATTTCAGTGAGATATAAATAGAAAATATCCTTACTTATTTCCGAGCTACTATAAATGAACATAACAACGTGGGCGTTACCATTAATAGTCTCCACCAGACTTCAATGTATTTAACACCCATACGAGTAATATTTAACATAAAACCATTAGGTTTTTGGGAATTATATGTAGGAGAATCACCTAATCAAAATATGATAGATCCTAGTGAAACTGGAAAGTTCAAATATAGGAAAAGATTAATTAGATTAGGTATCCAAAATAAGATGAAGCACGACTAGAATAAAAAATTAAAAGCCATTAAAAACTGGAGATTTAGATTAGGAATTAGCAATGAATTAAATACATCAAAAAATTAATAATAACTTTTATACCTATCTAACAAAGTCCCCAATATATATCTATATATATAATAAAAATTGTAACCTCTGTCTGTACATTGATTTTTTTTCGCGAAATTTCACGATAATCTTTTCGTTTCACATGTCATAGACACCATAACTGCATTTTGTTTATTTCGTGTATGTTTTTTTGTTTGTTACCTTTTCTCGAATAAACGGATGAACCGAATTTTTTGAAACTTGGTATGTATATTACTACTAACCCAACTTAGACTTTAGGCTATATTAAAATTCTCGGAGATGAACATGAGTGGGGGTTATAAGGGAGGCCTGAAATTAAAACTAGCGCGATATTTCGTTTTCTATTGGTTTTTCGGCAAATATGAATATAACAAAAGTTGTTTATTTTGTTATTTAGAGTAACTTTGGTTATATACATTTTTTTCGTATACCGATTTATAAACGACGATATAAGCTAAAACCTATAGGCGGAAGTGAACACATTTAATTTGACACAAAAGACTCAACCAAAACTAAATAAAACTCGGTATGTGTATTAAGCACTAATGCCATCAATTATAATAAGGGCGTACCAACAATTCTAGGGACGGGCAGGGAGTGGGGGTTGTAGGGGAGCGCCTGAATTTAAAATTAGCGGTATTTCGTTTTCTATTGGTTTTTCTGCTAAAATTACACATAACAAAAGTTGTTTTTTATTTTGTTATCTTAGAGTAACTTTTGTTATATAAATTTTTTTCGTTATACCGATTTATAAACGAGAAATACGCTAAAACCTATAGCGGAAGTGAACAGTTTAATTTTGACACAAAAAGGACTCAAACCAAGCTAATAAAACTCGGTATGTGTATTAGCATTAACGCTTTCATTATAATAAGCCATACCAACATTTCTAGGGAAGGGCAGGAGTGGGGGGTTGTAAGAGAGGCCTGAATTTAAAAAATAGCGGTATTTCGTTTTCTATGGGGTTTTCTGCTAATATACACATAATAAAAGTTGTTTCATTTTGTTATTTAGGAGTAACTTTTGATATATAAAATTTTTTTTCGTTATACCGATTTAATAAAATAAGATATACGCTAAAACCTATAGCGGAAGTGAACAGTTTAATTTGACAACACAAAAGACTCAACCAAACTAAATAAAAACTCGGTATGTGTATTATCATTAAACGCTTTCATTATAATAAGCCATACCAACATTTCTAGGGACGGGCAGGTGTCGGGGTTGTAAGGGAGGCCTGAATTTTAAAATAGCGGTATTTCGTTTTCTATTGGTTTATCGGCAAAAATATGTGAACATAACCAAAGTTGTTTATTTTGTTATTTAGAGTAACTTTTGTGATATTCATTTTTGTCTTTATAACAGTTTTTAAACGGGATATACACTATAAACTAAGCGGGAATCAACTATTTTATTGTTCGCTAACGATTGAACTGAACTTAACAAAACTCGGTATGTCAATTAGCATTAATTCTTCTCACATGAGTTATAAGCTATTATTAAAATGTTTAGGTTAGAAACGGAGTGGGGGGTTATAAGGGATGCCTGAAATAAAATTTCACGATACTTTCATTGTCTATTTGTTTACCCCCCGCCCCCCCCCCCCCCCCCCCCCCCCCCAAACATGCACATAACAAAATTTATTACTTTGATTATTAGATTAACTTTTTATTTTATACACATTCTCCAGGAAAACAATGTGTAGAGCAAGTAATTTGTGTAGAAGTATTGATATGCCTTCAACAATTCATTCCAACTTAAACTATGAGGTACCTCACCTGGAAAAAATCTATGTAAATCTATGTTAATATTTTGTCCTTAATAAATAGAAATCTATGTAATAATACACAGGAGACAGGAAATATGACGATTTGGAAGGCAGTGAAGACTTACATAAGAAAATAATTTCATTATTTAAAGAAATGCCAACAAGGAGTTATTAACCCTAAAAACATGGGATGGGTAAATGTCAAAATATTGTGCAAAGTAAAGCCATTGCCAAAAAAATACCATCACCATTCAGCCTCAAATCAATCCCCGGGCGAAAGCCGGGTATCTGAGCTAGTATATATATAAAATTTGTTAACCTCTGTCTGTACATTGGATTTTTTTCGGCGAAATTTCACGATAACTTTTTGTTTAACATGTCATAGACACCATAACTGTATTTTGTTTCTTTGGTGTTGTATGTTTGTTTGTTTGTTACCTTTTATTTTATCACCCCATATGTTATAAGAATAAGTATATATTTTTATTTTTTGTATGAAGATCCCCCATACGCTATATGCTCGTAAACCATGTATTGGAATATTTAAAAACTAAAGCACGATCTTCATTTATTCCAGAATAGCTGATGAAGAAACATTTTTTTCTGGTTAAATGAAATATGTTTGCAGACCATATTCACAGTCAACATATTAAATTATATGATTTGGAGTTGGTTTTGGAATGAAACATATATATATATATATATATTTATTAATAAATAATTTATTTTAATAGTGGAAACAATTGTACATTAGCTTCATATATTATTTCTTTTCAAACTGCATTGGGATTCTAATATTGATATTTGTTATAATTATAATTGTGGTGTTCATATCTTCATAATATACTAAATTGGGGCCAAAATCCTATTAAATATTTTAATAATTGGATACCTACACATGCGAAAAATTAAATATCGTAATTGGCTTCCCAAATAAAAACCATTACTATATATATATATAGAACAACATACTATTTCCAGAGCTACAGAACTAAGTGGAAAAGGCATAACGAGGATAGCAAAATATATGAAAATTTTTAAAATAGCGATGGTAAACATCCAGGTAAAGAAGTCGCCGTTAGGAGTACTACATTGACAGTACAACATATTAAAATTTATTGAATATAAAATTTAAAGAAAGATACCATATCAAGTACAGAAATGTATTATTCATGCAATAAACACTCATATTTCCAATGGATACAATATTCAACAAAAAATGTTCGTCTATAGATAGCGGAAAGCCCAAGGTTCAAGGCAAGCTATGTCTGGAAAGAACACTCTTGATTTATTAGCGTGATCTGGCTTCTCATTTTGCTGTCTCTCATTTTCATAATTTCAACCATGGAAAGATCCAAGAGAAGGGTAAAAATGAAGCATTCATCACCAACCAGAATACTGTTGCCAATGAAACTATTAAATATTTGTCATAAATATTGGTCTAAAATAATTTGTGATCAGTTACATTGTCTCTGTAAGGTGGGACAAGTTTCTCATCATTTATAAAGCTTAGGGGCTCAGGTTAGCCATGTTTAAAGCGTTGACCTTTATCTTACATGGTAAACCTAGTTCAATTCCCGCCTGGGCAGTAGGAATTTATTTAGTGACGGAATTCATTAAATAAAATCCTTAGTCCCACCCTGGCTAGAAAAGGGTGGTAACCTGTAGATAACCCGTCCCAATTAGCCTTAGTTGCAAAAAGTGGACGTTAATTAATAAATAAATTATAAAGCTTATTCAGATTATTTTTTTTTATTTAAAATTTGGAACTACTATAGGGATGAAGAAAAGTCTTCTGTCAATGTAGATTTTACTTTATTGCACTAGGCCTAAAGGCACATCTGAGTGCACATTTTCAAGTGCTAAAACCAACAAGCTTGCATTAAATTATAAAATGTAGACCAGTATAGGATTATATTCACTTAAAAATATCGCCCAACAACTATATAACATATTAAAAGTAGCTACTCTATTTAAAAAATAAAAGTAAAAAATACAAAAAGTCATAAATTTGAAATATGTATATAAATATATAACTATATACAAATCATAGATTAAAAAATAAATTACTTAAATTTTAATGAGTGATAAAGTAACAATTCACATGCTCTGACATAGAAGACAATAATGTTCGTTCTTCCGATTTGAGCAGAGTAGAGAAGGGCAGGGATTTAGTATTACTTAAATTCAAACAATATATTAACCCAATGCACAACAAAAATATAAGAGTTACTACAATATAAATTAAATATTGATAATGGTATTGCCATTATGATAAAACTAAAGTTCAAGTTAGCATGGTATTTCAGGGTAAAAAGACTTAATCAGATTAGCATGGAATATCCCTCATTTCCCCCCACTCTCTCTAGTTTATAGGTGTTCTTAGTAAATCTCTCTTTAATAGTGTAGGGCCTTCATATACTGCAACAAGTGCTTACGAACTCTCAAAGATTTTACTAAAACTAAATATCCAGCTTTAATGGTTTTAATTTTTTTATTCTTGTGCTTCATCTTATTTTTGATACCTAATCTAATTAATCTTTCCCATATTTGATTTTCCAGTTCACTAGGATCTACATATTTTGATTAGGTGATTCTCCTACATATAATTCCCCAAATCTAAATGGTTTTATGTTAAATATAGCTTGAATGGGTGTTATGTTGGTTGAAGTCTGATGGAGACTAATGAAGGTACGCCACTTGTTATGTTCATTATTTATATTAGTCAGAAATAAGTAAGGATATTCCTATTTACACTCCCTGAAATATTTCCGTGGAAGTAAATAGTGTTAACCATTTATTTGAAGTAAAACATGTGTAATTATCATATAGATATTTTTAGGCAACCCAAACTCATTTATGAATACTGTTACAGCTTTGATGGCGTTAGCAGTGTTGGTGCTTCCTGTAGGGTATCATTTAATGAATTTGGTAAAATTTTCAATGATAACCAGTAAGTATTTAAAATATTTTGACGTAACGAACAGGCCTAAATAATTGAAATATAATATCTAATTTTGAATTATCGGATGGTGCTTCAGAAGTGTTATGAAATTTGTTACAAAACAAGTACGGTTAAATTTTAAAATAAGCTTCCTAAATTTTGGATAGAAAAATGTTTCTCTTATAAACAATATTGTTTTACATACAACATGGAGGTAATATTTTTATTGGATTAATTTTATTAAATTTATCAAATTTAGATTTTGTTAGATATATATAAAACTTTATTATTTTTGTTATGTGTTAATCCATTGATAGTTTCATAACTCTTATTGTTGGTTACGTATCTTCTCATTAAGTCCTAATCAGCTTGTTGATCAGATTTAATACTTTCGAAAAGGTTTCTTCTGATCATTTATTTATTTTAAAATCAATGATGCTCTCTTTAGTTATTTCAACTGGATGTAGACTGAAATAATAGGCAAGGATGTTAATGTTTCCTTTAACCTGTCCATAGTCATTGCTAAAGGTTTTAGAAAATTTATCCATCTGACCTATCTACTAGGGTTTTTTTTTTGCAATTTGAAAGGAAGATAAAAATAATTGTATATCCTGCAATAATGTGATAGAATATATAGATTGCACGAAGGACACCTAATAATTCCTTTTCCATAGAATAATAGTTAATCTCTGATTTCTTTAATGTTCTACTTCCATATGAAGTAATTTTTCTTTCATTATTACCATCACACTGATATAAAACAGCACCCGATACAAAATTTGAGCTGTATGATTCAATATAAAAATTGAAGACATATCTGAATAATGTAAAAGACATTTCTGCACATGATATCTAATCAAGAGCTAATTGCTGAACCTCTGTCCATTTGAATGTATTTTTATTAAATGTTAACTGCTACAAAGGTTGTGTTATGTCAGTGTATAATGCAAAGAATTTATGATAAACATTTATGAAGCCAAGGAAGCTTGTAATTGTTTGAGGTTTTTTGGAGGTTGACAATTTTTAATGACTATCATTTTGTTTGGATCTTTTTTAATTCAGTTTGGTGTGAGAATATACCATGAGAAAGGAATTTCTGATCTGATAAAATTTCATTTCCAAATTTAGTTACGTTTAATTTACTAAATAATTGAAAAAGTTGATATAGAGCTTCTAAAAATTTTTCTATGGTTTTTGCATGAGTGAGTTAGTTATCTATGTACAATTTTATATAATTTTTAAGAGATTTAAGTATAACTCTTCTTAAGGCTTTTATTGAAGTAGGAAGAGTGTCTGTGATTAAATTGAAACCAGTATACTTTCTACTATCATGAGAGAGTGGAACTTACCAAAAACTATTTCTAAGATCTATGGTAGCAACAAATTTTATATCTGCAAATTGAGCTAAAATTTCATCAATATTTGGAGGTGAGTCATAATGAGTTTAAATCTTTTGTCAAGAAATCTACTATCAAAGCATAGACAAACACTACCATCGTTTTTCTCAATTAAAATAATTGGATTGACATCGCATGTGTTTGAAACTACAATTAAGTCTTGTGGTATTATATTATTTAGGTCTGAGTTGGCGTTCTCTTCTAGTTTTGGGTTAAGTTTATATTGATATTGCTTATAAGGTGTTTCATCAATTAGTGCTTGTAATCTAATATACATCCAGGTTGTTCTCTAAAAATGTTTTTCTTTTGATGCAAACTCGCTAAAACAATTGATATGTATATTTTCCAAAACCTTACTAGAATAGATATTATTTGGTCAATGCAAGAATCTATATTACCATTATTTACTTTAATTTTCAGAATATAAATGCTTACAAAAGGGCAACATTTAATTACAATTCGTTATCTGACAATTGTAACATGTACCATTAAATTTTGAAATAAGCTTCCTATGGTTTGGATGGAATAGTTAATCTCTGATTCTTTGAATGTTCTACTTCCATATAAAACAGCACATGATGCAAAATTTGAGCTGTCTGCTTCAATATAAAAATTGAAGTCATATCTGAATAATGTAAAAGACATTTTTGCACATAATATCTAATCAAGAGCTAATTGCTGAACCTCTGTCCATTTGAATGTTATGTAAGCTTTTATGAAGCCAAGGAAGCATTATAATTGTTTGATGTTTTTTGGAGGTTTAATATTTTTAATGACTATCATTTTATTTGGATAATTTCAATTTGGTTTGAGGTGAGAATATACCCTAAGAAAGGAATTTCCGATCTGAAAAATTTAGACTTTTCTAAATTTAGAGTTACGTTTAATTTACTAAATAATTGAAAAAGGTGATATAGATCTTCTAAAAATTCTTCTATGGTTTTTGCAGGAGTGAGTATTTACTCACTCATTAGATAATTTTGTCTATGTACAATTTTATATAATTTTTAAGAGATTTAGTTATAACTCTTCTTAATACTTTTATTGAAGCAGGAAGACTGTCTAAAAGGTACTCTTTTGAAATGGAAAGTTTGGTGATTAAATTGAAAACCAGTATACTTTCTACTATCATGAAAGAGTGGAACTTTCCAAAAACTATTTCTAAGATCTATGGTAGCTAAATTTTTTTTTTTAAAAATTGACTTCTCTTAGTCATTTATACACTTCATTTGCTCTGAACACAGCTGGAATGTTTTGGTGTGACATGATAACACCACTGGTGGAAGGAACAGGCACGTAACTTTGATTATTGGAGTCAGCTCTATTCATTTTCAACAATAAGTTGATTTATTCTATTTTCAGGCTTGTGATTCACAGTAAAATCTTTATGTATATTAATTTTTTCATTTCAATTAAATGTATCTTCAAAAGATTTGTTATTTTCATTACTATACCTACTGTAATATTCTCTTCTCTAAGGTTGATTATTTATTAATGACTCCTTTTTGCAACTGAGGCTAATTGGGCAGTAAGGTTCAAAAGGAAATCTGTTTTTAAAATTACTGTTTTGTTGATTATTGTTATAGGGATGTTTTTGTATGCTCTCTTGGTTTTTATTTTTATTTTCATAATTAAAATAAGGCACTGTTTGCAGCCCATTATCCCTTTTCAAATCATTCATTATTATTATTATTGTGTATTTTATTTTATCACACATTAAAATTAAATTAATTTATTTTTTAATATATGATTTGTAGATAGATGTATATTTATATACATTTATGACTTTTTGTATTTTTTACTTTTATTTTTTAAATAGAGTAGCTACTTTTAATATGTTATATAGTTGTTCTAGGAAATTTGCCCATCCAACCAATCTACTAGGGGGTTTTTGCAGGCATTATTATCTGTTTTAATATAATTTTAACGCCTGTAATAAAGTGATAGAATTTGGATATTGCACGAAGGACACTCAATAATTCCTTTTCCATATAATAATAGTTAATCTCTGATCCTTTGTATGTTCTACTTCTAAAAGTAATATGTTTTCTATTATTATTATTACCAAGCTTATATAAAACAGTTACTGATGCAAACCTGCTGCTTCAAAATAAAAAAATTGAAGACATCCAGATACATTATCTGTAATAAAACATTTTGCACATGATATCTTTTCAAAAGCTAATTGCTGAACCTCTGTCCATTTGAATTTATTATTATTAGATGTTAACTGCTTTAAAGGTTGTGTTATTTCAGCGTATGATTCACAAAATTTATGATAAACATTCATGAAGCCAATTAAGCTGAGGTTTCTTGGAGGCTAAACATTTTTGATGACCATTATTTTATTCGGATTTTTTAAAAATTCCATTCATTTGAGAATATACCCTAATGTCAAATGGATTATTATTTATCTCATTATTAATTGTCTATTTCCTTCCCTCTGCTCAAATCGTTTCCCCTTAGTCACTTATATTACATTTCCTTTAATCACTCTGAAGACACAGCTGAACTTTAGTGGTCTGACATGATACCACCACTGATAGAAGGAACAGGCTCTGTTTATTTGACTCTGGGCTCTTTTCATTTTCAACAATAATTTGATTTACTCTGTTTTCAGCCTTCGGTTGGCAGTAAAATCTCTGTCTATTAAATTTTGTATTTCTTGGTGTATTTTCGTAATAAGAATTAACTTTTCTTTGACTATTAAATGTATTTTCAAGAGATTTATTCTCATTATACGTACTGTAATATTCTCTATTGTAAGGATGGAAAGGAAATCAGTTTTTAAAATTACTATTTGGTTGATTATGGTTATAGGGATGTTTTCTGTATGTTCTCTTGGTTTTTAGTTTTATAATTAAAATAAGCTACTGAGTTGCACTTATCTATTTTCAAATTATTTTTTATTGCATTTTTATTAAATATATTTAAAATATTAAACAATTCAGGGATTGTCTCTAGTCTACAGTATATAAATTATAAATTTTATTTCCAAAATATTTTGTAAAAAGACTACAAATGCATAGATCCTTCTTCAAAAAGTATAGCATTTAAAATTCTATTTGAAATATTAGACAAATACTGTTTAGGGATTTGCTCATTATAATTTAAATAAGTACCTTTAATTATGTTTATTAAACATTCTTTATACTCCTTTCCATTGGAATAAATAGTTGAAGTTTTGGACTCTTCCCAATTTTGAAAATTGTTTTTATTTATTTGGAACCAACATTTTGCAGATCCCTGCATGCAATGTTCAATTCTTTCTGCTACTTGTCTCAAGCTTCCTTTAGATTCCAAGTATTTATCTAATTTTAATATAAATCCTGTTTAATAAAGTTTGAAAATTCTAACTGTGAGTTTCTATATCCATCCCTTAGCACTTCTATATTCTTTAAAGGAATTTGGTAAATTATATCTTCCCCTCTTCTAATATTTAATGTCTTTAATATCAGTTTTAATTTGTGCTTTAAAATTACCTATTTCTAAAGTAATGTTTTGTTCTATTTCTCCAGCTGCACTGTGTTGTTTACTTCTGCTATATTATTAACAATTGGTTCCACACAGTTAACCCTAGTGTTAATATATCTATCCTATTATTAATTTTTGTTTTGGTCTGCCATGATTTCACCGCCGGTAGAAGGAAGGGCATGTAGCATGTTTATTGGAATCTGAGCTCTATTTATTTTCAAAAATAGTTTGATTTATTCTATTTTGAGGCTTGTGATTTGCATTAAAATATTTATGTCTATTAAATTTTGCATGTCAATTAAATGTATTTTCAAAAGATTTGTTATTTTCGTTATTATACCTACTGTATTACTCTCTATTGCAAGGTTTAAAAGGAAGTCTGTTTTTAAAATTACCATTTTGTAGATTATGGTAATAGGGATGTTCAAATACTATAGAAATTTTTTTTACAATTTTCACGAAAGCATGTAACAAATCTTTTAAAATTTGTAATAAATTCAAAATTCATAACAATAAGAAAACATATAGCCCCAAACCGTGGTGGGATGATACCCTAAACAATTTAAGGAAACAAGCTAATAAACTTCGTAGACTTTATCAATCCACTAAAAATGATGAAACTTTACGAATAACAAGAAAAGAGATGTATTTAAAACATAGACAGCTCTATAAACAAACCATACGAAAAAAACAAATTAAATTCTTGGAAGCATTATTGTAGCAATATAGATCCCAGCCAAATATGGGGATGGACTTATCAATTTCCTGCAGGAAAACTAAAAAAAGAATTTTCATTAAATACGTTAATGAAAGATGATGGATCATACACATCCTCGATTACCGAAACTTATGAATATCCATTGAATACACTGATAAAAAGTGACGACCAAAGTACAGACAATGACCAAAATAAAAAATTTAGATTAGATGCGCTCGTAGAACCAGAAACTCAGAATGACTTGCCTCTAACTGACACAGAAATCACTGACATTATAAACAACCTAAAAAGAAATAAGTCACCTGGAATTGACGGAATTACAGGTGATATTTATAAGCAAGTATTTAACATATTTCCGGTCCGACGAATAATAACAGAGATATTTTGAATTTTCAAAATTCCCCCTCTAATACCCCCCCCCCCTCCTCTGGTCCGATTTCAGCCATTAATGAACTTGGTCTTCCTTTTTACATAAAACGATTAAATTCCGAGTTTGGTAAAGATCAAACAAAACTTGCGACCACTAGAGCGTTAACAGACAAATATATATATATATATATATATATATATATATATAATTTTGAACGGACCTCATTTTCGTCATCTCCTGGGTAGGATCCATGGACATTTGAAGAAATTTTTCGAAAATGCGTCAAGTTTACATTGGTAATTTTTTTTGAATTTGATGCATCTTTTGCCGTAAAATGCAGAAATCTTTATTTCAGAAACGTCACATTTTATTGAAAAATGCTGCAACATGAAAGTTGTAGCCAACAAAATTATCTTTAAAACAAGTTTACGGGAAAAGGAATGGATTCTGGAAATCAAAAAAGAAATATCTGAAATGAAATAAGGCAAAGGCATTCTTGAATGAATACAAAAAATAATTACTTCAAAAACATTAACGCAACAAGAAACGTTATTATAATTAATTTATTTTAAGCTATTTACATAGTAATTATTTTCCAAAGGAATACAATTTTCTACCTGCGTAACTTCATGTAAAAAAAAGTGCACTGTCTTCCAGGGAAGAATTATCGGACCACTTTTTTATTTGATAATACATTATAACCTCAGTAGCTAGTTGCATTAAGGGAAATCTGCTAATATTGAAAATGATAGAAAGGAGTTTGAAATACGGCGATCCTAGCTTGATGAGAGGGGATATTTATTTTTCCCACACCTTATATATATAACATTGTTTAATCTCTCTCTCTATGTACAAGCAGAATGAAATATTGTTTATTTTAACTGCAGGAATACCTCTAGTCAAACTAATATATAAACATAGCATATTTGCTAGTCAGTAAGATAATTACTGAAATGAACATTTTCCTTATGTTCAGTCAATATAGATAAATAAACAATTATATTTATATTATTTATTCAAATGAGTTCAGCAACATCGGCGATTTACTCATAACTAAATCGTGCACAAAAAAGCGAATAGCAAAAAAAAAATATAATGAAGTAAACGTAAAATGAGGGTGAACAACGGTGGTTGTGATCGGTCCACTGGAATACCATTTTTAAATGAACCAACCAATATTGTAGGGAAACATGAGGGTGGTGAGGAAATACGATAAATGAAAATGGAAGATCGCCTGGGGGGGGGGGAGAGAAATAAATAATAATAATAAAATAATGAAAAGAGAAAAGCAAAGAAATGAATACATACTAAAAAAAAAGAAAGAAAAAAAAATAGGAGAAAGAGAAAAAAAAAATGAATAAAAAAAAAGGGGAAGGGAAACCAAAAAATAAAATTAATTTTTATACACCCTGCTAATGTAAGAAAGAAGTGAGGAGTAGTGTGTGTGTGGAAATTGTAGATTATAGTGTGTTGTATATATTAATGTCTTTTAGGTGTTTAATGATTGAGTCTAGGTAATTACTGTTATCGGTCAAAAGTCCCAGTAAGTCATGTGGAATGTCTAAATTGTCTCTTCGTCGACAGTTAGTCAATATGTGATGTACAGTTAATGTTTTGTTACAATGTCTACAAGTCGGTGTGTCCTTGTTTGTCATTAAGTGTCCGTGGGTCAGCAAGGAAATGGCCAATGCGTATAGTCTGGTTAAGCACAAACTTCCTCTCTTCGTGTGCTCTGTTACTTGATGGCCAATCCTTGACTGTTTGTTTTATTTGTCTTAGTTTATTGTCGTTTGTGTTATCCCAAGATTGCTGCCACTGCTGTTGTAGTGTCTTAATGCATTCGGCTAGTACGTCTTGGTGGTCTGTACAGTTTATGTCTATGTCCTGTTTGTTTACAGTACACTTTGCTAATATGTCGATGTCTGTACTTTCCTAATGTCTGTATGTCCAGGTAACCATAAAAGACTAATGTGTGTGTTACTAGAGTTTAGTCAGTGAAATTGTTCAAAAATTTTGATAGCCAAAGGATTTGTCGTGTAAATGTTGTTGAGTGTATGTAGTTAGCTTAATGAGTCTGTGCACAGTACTACTTCATTTTGGCAGCATTACTCCAGTTATTTGAGATTCCGCCACGCAGGAGCTGGGAGAACTAAGCGGATTTCCCAACTGCTGCAGTTCTACGCTGATTACTTCAACCCATGTTCCATTACTCATTACTCCAGTTATTTGAGATTCCGCCACGCAGGAGCTGCTAGAACTTAGCGGATTTCACAACTGCTGCAGTTCCACGCTGATTACTTCAACCCATGTTCCATTACTCATTACTCCAGTTATTTGAGATTCCGCCACGCAGGAGCTGCTAGAACTTAGCGGATTTCACAACTGCTGCAGTTCCCCGCTGATTACTTCAACCCATGTTCCATTACTCATTACTCCCGTTATTTAAGATTCCGCCACTCAAGAGCTGCTTGAAGCCAGCGGATTTCCCTGCTGTTCTCCACGCTCCATGGGACTTCCTCAAATAATGGGAGTAATGAGCTAATGGATTACAACTGCGAAGTAATGCTTTACTTCAACCCATGTTCCATTACTCATTACTCCCATTATTTGAGAGATCCGCTAAGCAGGGGTTGCGTGAACTAAGCGAATTTCATAACTGCTGCTGTTCCAAACTGATTTCGTCAACTCATTTTCATTCGAGTCGTCAACCTCAAGAAGGGCTTCTTTCTGTTCTCAACTGATATCACATTTGTATCACTGGGCAAATGTTAAATGGACTAGGTACCAAAGTACAGGCGATTCCCGCTTATCTCTTTGGAACTTCAAGAAATGAAAAACTGAAGCATCAACCACTGAATAGGGAAGGGCATATTTTTTATCAAAAAGTATTCTGAGAAATATGTAATTAGCACCCGTATAATCCATTTCAGCAAATTTCAATAATGCTGTAGCTGAATGTAACATAGGAATGCATTTTTTTGAATAACTGATCCAACAATTACAGCTTCTAGGAGGGGTCATTTGAGTCTTCAACCACAATAATAGCTGATTTACCATAAGGGAAATGCGCTAAAAATAAAATAAGATGGCAAAAGGAGGGCAAAGTCTGTCCCCTAACAGTAGTGATCCTTTGATAAAGTTAACGTAATATATAGAGTGACTTATTTATGGAGTCACAGTTATCGACTGTTGGAGACTTCGGCCCTCCTGTTGCTTTTTTTTTTTTTTTTTTTTTTTTTTTTTTATCTGAAGCCCTAGTATAACTTGTGGCTTGGTCGGTATCTTCAGGCCTGTCAGACCTGTTGGTGTGAGGACAGTTCCCTTCTACTTACTGAACGAGGAGGAACGCTCTATTGTAAGGGAGTATGGTGAAATGGGGATGGTTGAAAATAGAGCGGTTGTAAAAAGGAACCCGATAACGGGCGGTATCGGGATGGTTGTACGGATAGGAGAAAACTAAAGAAGAAGGGATAGGGATAGTAGGAGAGAAGATAAGAAGAGAGAAAGATGAAAGCAGCCGTGACCCGGCCATGGTATGTCTCTAGGAGGGTAAAAAAAAACTTAATGACTAAACTAACCTAAATAATAGCCTATATTAAGAAATTTGAAGTCTGAAAGAGGGGGATGTTATAAGATTTGGGCTCGTAAGTAGGTCTCGAAGGCGCGCGTCCTCCTGTTGCTCCCCCAGCTGGGGTTTATATATACCTCGCCCTACATCCACCCTATAGCGAGAGTCTACCATTTCATCCATTTCCTACCGATGTTCACTATGGTAAATATCAGAAGTCCGCTACGCAGGGGCTGCGAGAACTAAGCGGATTTCACAACTGCTGCAGTTCCACGCTGATTACGTCAACCCACGTTCCATTACTCATTACCACCGTTATTTGGGATTCTGCCACGCAGGAGCTGCGAGAACTAAGCAGATTTCACAACTGCTGTAGGTCCCACGCTGATTACGGCAACCCGCGTTCAATTTTTTTTTATTTTTTTTTTTTTTTTTTTTTTTTTTTTTTTTTTTTTTTTATTTTTTTTTTTTTTTTTTTTTTTTATCCGAGTTCCAGGGAATTAGTTGATGGTAGGGAGACAGTGTGACCTGCCGTGGCTGTCCCGACAGTTCCCCTTCTACTGAACACTCGAGTTCTATTATAAGGGGGGGTGGTGAGATGTTGTGGGGGTAAATAGAACTAAGGTTGAGGTTTACCCGGCATCTGGCGCTACCGGGTGGGTGGTCCACGTTCCATTACTCACTACTCCCGTTATTTGAGACAGTCCGCTACGCAGGAGCTGCGAGAACTAAGCGGATTTCACAACTGCTGTAGGTCCCACGCAGATTACGGCAACCCACGTTCCATTACTCATTACTCCATTTGTTGTTAAAGTCCGCTACGCAGGGGTTGCGAGAACTAAGCGGATTTCCCAACTGCGGCAGTTCCACGCTGATTACGTGAACCCATGATCCATTACTCATTACTCTAGTTATTTGTGAAGTCATCTACGCATGGGCTGCGTAAACTAAGCGGATTTCCCAATGCTGCAGTTCCACGATGATTACTTCAACCCATGATCCATTACTCATTACTCCAGTTATTTGAGGAAGTCCCATACGCAGGGGCTGCGAGAACTAAGTGGATTTCACAACTCCTGTAGGTCCCACGCTGATTACGGCAACCCACGTTCCATTACTCCTTACTCAAAAAAAAAAAAAATAAAAAAAAAAAAAAAATAAGGATTTTGAAAATAATGGTACTAATATAGATAAAAATGTATGTGTACCAAATAATATTGATTCTAGTAAGGTTTTCCAAAATATACATATCAATGTTTTAGAGAGAGTTTGCATGAAAAGAAAAACATTTTTAGTGAACAGCTCGGATGTATATCAGATTACAAGCACAAATCGGAAGTCATTGATAAAAAACCTTATAAGCAATATAATTATAAACTGAACCCATAACTAGTAGAAAAGAAAAAATTAAAAACTAAATAATGTGATAGCACAATACTTAATTGTAGTTTCAAACTCATGCTATATCAATCAAATTATTTTAATCGAGAAAAAAGATAGTAGTGTTTGTCTATCCCTTGATAGTAGATTTCTTAATAAAAGAATTAAACCTCTTTTTGACTTAACTCCAAATATTGATGATAATTTGGTCATCATAAATCTTTAACTTCCAAAAAACCTCAATGCCTGCTTCTTTGGCTTCATAAATATTTATCGTAAATTTTGTGCACCATATGCTGACATAACAAAACCTTTGTAGCAGTTAACATCTATTAAAAATAAATTCAAACAAACAAAGGTTAAGCTATTAACTTTTGAAAAGATATCATGTGTTATAGGAATAAACATATTAAAGGAAAGATTAACAACCCTTGCCAATTATATCAGCCTACATCCAGTCGAAATATCTAATGTTAACATTGATTTCAAAATAAATGAATGATCAGAAGAAAACTTTTATGAAACCAACAATAACAGTTATGGAATTATCAATGAATTAATACATACAAAAATTAATAATAACTTTTATTTATGTCTAACAAAGTCCAATATGATAAATTTAATCAAACTAATCCATCAAAAATATTGCCACCTTGGTGTATATAAGTCATTATTATTTAGAGAAACATTTTTCCATCCAAACCTTAGGAAGCTTATTTCAAAATTTAAC
Source organism: Riptortus pedestris (assembly GCA_019009955.1). Taxonomy (NCBI): domain Eukaryota; kingdom Metazoa; phylum Arthropoda; class Insecta; order Hemiptera; family Alydidae; genus Riptortus; species Riptortus pedestris. The sequence goes on from CM032231.1 coordinate 10,277,289, forward strand.
GGTACATGTTACAATTGTCAGATAACGAATTGTAATTAAATGTTGCCCTTTTTAAGCATTTATATTCTGAAAATTAAAGTAAATAATGGTAATATAGATTCTTGCATTGACCAAATAATATCTATTCTAGTAAGGTTTTGGAAAAAATACATATCAATTTTTTTAGCAAGTTTCCAACAAAAGAAAAACATTTTTAGAGATCAACCTGGATGTATAATAGATTACAAACACAAATTGGAAATATTGTTGAAACACCTTATAAGGAATATCAATATAAACTTAACCCAAAACTAGAAGAAAAGGCCAACTTAGAACTAAATAATATGATACCATAAGACACAATTGCAGTTTCAATCACATGCTATATCAATCCAATTATTTTAATTGAGAAAAATGATAGTAGTGTTCGTATATGCTTTGATAGTAGATTTCTTGACAAAAGATTTAAACTCTTATGACTCACCTCCAAATATTGATGAAATTTTAGCTCAATTTTCAGATATAAAATTTGTTGCTATCATAGGTCTTAGAAATAGTTTTTGGTAAGTTCCACTACCAAACTTTCCATTTCAAAAGAGTACCTTTTGGACTTCGAGACAGTCTTCCTGCTTCAATAAAAGCATTAAGAAGAGTTATACCTAAATCTCTTGAAAATTTCATAAAATTGTACATAAATAATTTACTCACTCATGCAAAAACCATAGAAGAATTTTTAGAAGCTCTATATCAACTTTTTTCAATTATTTAGTAAATTAAACGTAACTAAATTTGGAAAAATCTAAATTTTTCAGATCAGAGAAATTCCTTTCTTAGTGTATATTCTCACATCAAAGTGAATTAAAAAAGATCCAAGTAAAATGATAGTCATTAAAAATGTTCAACCTCCAAAAAACCTCAAACAATTACAAAGCTTCCTTGGCTTCATAAAAGTAGACATACATTCAAATGGACAGAGGTTCAGCAATTAGCTCTTGATTAGATATCATGTGCAAAAATGTTTATTACATTATCCAGACATGAATTCAATTTTTATATTGAAGCAGACAGCTCAAATTTTGCATCAGGAGCTGTTTTATATCAGCTTGATAGTAATAATAAAAGAAAAATTACTTCTTATGGAAGAAGAACACTCAAAGGATCAGAGATTAACTATTATTCTATGGAAAACGAATTATTAGGTGCCCTTCATGCAACCTCTAAATTCTATAGCATTATTGCAGGATATACAATTATTTTTATCTTCCTTTCAAATTGCAACCCCCCCCCCCTAGTAGATTGGTTTGATAGATGAATTTCCTAGAACCTTTAGTAAAGACTATGAATAGTTAAAAGGAAAGATTAGCATCCTTGCCTATTATATCTGCTGCAATCCAGTTAAAATACCTAAAGAGATTTACATTGATTTTAAAATGAATGAATGATCAGAAGAAACCTTTTTCGAATGTATTAAACCCAATTAACAAGCTGATAAGGACTTAATGAGAAGATATGTAACCAATAATAAGAGTTATGGATTTATCAATGGGTTAATACATAAAAAATTAACAAAAAAGTTTTATATACATCTAACAAAATCTAAATTTGATAAATTTAATCAAATTAATCCAATAAAAATATTGCCTCCCTGGTGTATATAAAGCATCATTATTTATTAGTGAAACATTTATCTATCCAAAATTTAGGAAGCTAATTTCAAAATTTAACCATACTTGTAACAATTGTCAGATTAACAAATTTCATAACATTTCTGGAGCACCAAATAATCCGAATATTCAAAATAAGGGATTATATCATTATATTATTTAGGACCATTCGTTAAATTTTATCAAAAAGGAAGTGCCAATTCTAAAGCTAACATCATCAAAACTGTAACGGCATTTATAAATGAGTTTGGATTGCCTAAAAAATATTTGTATTATAATGGCAAATGTTTTACTTTAAATAAATGGTTAACATTACTTACCACTACAATGCATCTCTGTGAAAATATTTCAGTGAGTGTAAATAGAAATATCCTTATTTATTTCCGATTACTATAAATGAACATAACAAGGGGCGTACCATTAATAGTCTCCACCATACTTCAACGAATATAACACCCATACGAGTAATATTTAACATAAAACCATTTAGATTTTGGGAATTATATGTAAGAGAATCACCTAATCAAAATATGTAGATCCTAGTGAACTCGAAGATCAAATATAGGAAAGATTAATTAGATTAGGGATCCAAAATAAGATGAAGCACGACTGGAATAAAAAAAATTAAAGCCATTATAATTGGAGATTTAGATTAGGAATTATCAATGAATTAATACATAAAAAAATTAATAATAACAAATTAATCAATCAAAAATATTGCCACCTTCTTGTATATATGACATTATTATTTATTACAGAAAGATTTATCCACCCAAATCGTAGAAAGCTTGTTTAAATGTAAATGTCAAATGTTGAAAATATATGTGTGTGTATATATATAAAATTGTAACCTCTGTCTGTACATTGATTTTTTTCGCAAAATTTCACGATAACTTTTTGTTTCACATGTCATAGACACCATAACTGTATTTTGTTGTCCGTTAGTTTGTTTGTTACCTTTTCACGCATATATATAAGAATAATTATATATTATTATTTTTTGTATGAAGATCCCCCATACGCTAAATGCTCATAAACCATGTATTGGAATATTTAAAAAATAGAGCATGATCTTCAATTATTCCAGAATAGCTGATGAAGAAACATTTTTTTCTGGTTACATGAAATATGTTTGCAAACCATATTCACAGTCAACATATTAACCCAGATTCTCCTGAAGTCCTTGTGCAAGGACCTCAGACATTTTGGGAGAAACAAAGGGATTGTGATGTTTCAAAGTATTTCTTGTAGAGTGGGGCCCCTGTATTCCCATCTGTAGGCTCTATGCTTCACAGTACTTATTCCTGTTTGGATAGCTTCAGTGTTTTAGCTTGTGAATCCTGCATAACATTCGACCTCATTTCAACCATGGATGAACTTACTGACATTGTTGTTGAAGGGTAAGTACCATTCATTTATTATTAGTGTTATTGGTGTAATGTCTCATGATATGTTTGTTTGAATGTATTGGCTACACTTTCTAGCAATTACTTTGTTTCTAACACTGTAACCCTGGGTTCAACATGGCCGCAAAATCGCTGGTCCTTGCACAAGGACTTCAGGAGAATGTCGGTTCAAAATTATTATGTAATAAAATTTTAACAAAATTTGGTACATTTACATTTTTTAAAATCATTGACTATTCAGACAAACCTTTTTTGGTGATTTTAGAATATCTAAGTTATTTTTCTAAATGTAGCTTTGGTAATCACCAATTTTAGAGGGTGAGGAGGTTTTTTTATAATACTTTTAATCCATATTTACTGAAAACCTGTGTGAATTACGTATATAATCAGCTATTTATAATCCTTTTTCAAATGATTTTTATTATTTCCACCTCACTAATTATTATTATAGTGATAGTCATATTTTTTCATTTTTTGGGAAACTACCCTTTGATAAAATTATGGTTGATTTTGTTACTATTTTTCAGGAAAAAATGGACTCTTAGTGAGTTGGTAGATTTTTTAGAGTCGGCAGATGATGAAGAGATTCCAGAGGGAGGGTTAAATAATGGCATGTTGCCTCCTACATAACGGATGAAGACTCCGGAGGAGAAGAAAATCCTTCAATTGACAATCTTCCAGGAAGCCAGTTGAGGTCGCAGGTTATTATTCGCCAAAATCAACTTGGAACATTACCTACTGTTTTGTATAAGGAACCTGAAGATCGTTCTGTTCTAACTGATGAACCCAAACAATTGGAAAAACCGACAAGCTGTCAATCTGACACCAAAGTTCCTAAGAAAATTACACACAGCGTAAGAACCTCATCTCCTCCACCTAGGAAGAAGAAGGGTTCAATTTCTTTGTTGAAGCACGAGAAAATCATTTTTGACTGGCAAAAGGAAGAACTCTCGATACCTGAAGAAGATAGCTGTGAAGTAGCCTCATGTCATTTATCACCTGAAATGACACCAACAGACTATTTTCGGTATTTTATGGATGAAGAAGTCATTACCCTATTAGTGAAGTACACTAATCAATATGCAGCAAAAAGAAACAAATTCGGAAACTGCACTGAAAACGAAATGCTTGTGTTCATAGCCATCAAAGAAAACACCTTTCGACAGCCGCTTTGATGGTGTCAACCATTTGGTGAATACTTTGCCCACTGCTGAGAAGCTCATACATACAAAACATGGCGTCGAAAAAAAAATATGGAAAACACAACTAAAATTCTTTGTTCAAAAAAGACGACAACTAAATGTGATGTTGGTTTACACGTAGAGTGTTTTATAAAATATCATACAAAATGAGATGTATATATATATATATATATATATATATATATATATATATATATATATATATATATTTATTTAAATATTATATTATTAATGTATTATGATATTTTAAATAAAATTTGGACTTATTGCTAAAAGATTGTTTGTTTTTAGTATCATCCAACCTAATTTTACGAACCAGAAGATGTTTTGAGTTTAAAGGACAATTGATGTCTTATTCTCCTGAAGTCCTTGTGCAAGGACTCGACTTTTTAGCCAACCGGAAATGTCAAATTTTCCGGGACCTTTTCTGGGGAGCTCAGGGGCCTCCAACAAACTCAAATATCATAAAGAAATTAAAAAAAAATTACGAAAAATAATTCAGGAGAATCTGGGTTAAATTATATGATTTGGAGTTGGTTTTGGAATGAAACATATATATATATATATATATATATATATATATATATATATATATATGTATATATAAACTAATAAATAATTTATTTTAATAGTAGAAACAATTGTACATCAGCTTCATATATTATTTCTTTTCCAACTGCATTGGGATTCTAATATTGATATTTGTTATAATTATAATTGTGGTGTTCATATCTTCATAATATACTAAATTGGGGCCAAAATCCTATTAAATATTTTAATAATTGGATACCTACACATGCAAAATATTAAGTATCGTTATTATACCATCAAAATTGGCTTCCCAAATAAAAACCATTACTATATATATATATATATATATATATATATATATATATATATATATATATATATATATATATATTGAACATCGTACTATTTCCAGAGCTAAAGAACTAAGTGGAAAATGCATAACGAGGATAGCAAAATATATGAAAATTTTTAAAATAGCGATGGTAAACATCCAGGTAAAGAAGTCGCCGTTAGGAGTACTACATTGACAGTACAACATATTAAAATTTATTGAATATAAAATTTAAAGAAAGATACCATATCAAGTACAGAAATTTATTATTCATGCAATAAACACTCATATTTCCAATGGATACAATACTCAACAAATAATGTTTGTCTAAAGATAGCGGAAAGCCCAAGGTTCAAGGCAAGCTATGTCTGGAAAGAACACTCTTGATTTATTAGCGTGATCTGGCTTCACATTTTGCTGTCTCTCATTTTCATAATTTCACCAATGGAAAGATCCAAGAGAAGGGTAAAAATGAAGCCTTCATCGCCAACCAGAATACTGTTGCCAATGAAACTATTAAATATTTGTCATAAATATCTGTCTAAAATAATTTGTGATCAGTTACATTGTGTCTATAAGGTGGGACAAGTTTCTCATAATTTAAAAAAGCTTAGGGGCTCAGGTTAGCCATGTTTAAAGCGTTGTCCTTTATCTTACATGGTAAACCTTGGATGGCTAGTTCAATTCCCGCCTGGGCAGTAGGAATTTATTTAGTGACGGAATTCATTAAATAAAATCCTTGGTCCCACCCTGGCTAGAAAAGGGTGGTAACCTGTAGATAACCCGTCCCAATTAGCCTTAGTTGCATAAAGTGGACGTTAATTAATAAATAAATTATAAAGCTTATTCAGATTATTCATTTTTATTTAAAATTTGGAACTACTATAGGGATGAAGAAAAGTCTTCTGTCAATGTAGATTTTACTTTATTGCACTAGGCCTAAAGGCACATCTGAGTGCACATTTTCAAGTGCTAAAACCAACAAGCATGCATTAACCCTAGTATTACCGACCTCTCCCAGGTCGCATGGATTACCAAGGGGGGGGGCTCCTCGAGCCCACAACCTTAAAAACCTTTTATTTTGGTTCTATAATTTTTTTAAAATTTTTATTTCTATTGGATTATGTTTAATGAACGTTTCTTATGACACCTGTGAAAAAAAAAATTTAAAAAAAAAATTAAATACAAAAATAAAAATAAATTAAAAAAAAAAGTTCGGATGGGGAAAAAAGGATGACTTTAAATTAAATGTAATTTTATTCTACTGGAGGAACATATCTAAACCTTGTTAAAATAAAAAGTTATCTATATCTAAGTTATTATAACATTATAATAGAATAATAATTTAAGAAAATATAATTATCAGATTCGTAATGCAATTATCGGTGCTTTTGCACAATAATTTTTTTTCCGAGTGTTTATCCAGGATGCAGCATGGACTAACTGTTCCCCTAGTTGGTAACAACCTAGAAAATCTTCTCTTTTCTAAAAAAGTACCTATCAGGAGCAATAATTATAACCATCTCAGTAATATATTTTTATATGAAAAAAAAATTATTTGGGGAGAATATATATATTTCTTTTTGAGAAAAAAAAAAACTTGAGAAGGTTTGTGTATGTTAAAATTACATCAAAGTAATTATTATTTGAGCAATATAATTAATAACACTTGAATTACTAGTTAAAAGTAGTATTAAATATCAGTGGGCTCGAGGAGCCCCCCCCCTTGGTACTTAAGTGTATAACTACCCCTTGCATTGCCAAGGGGGGGGCTCCTCGAGCCCACACGTCAAAAAAAATTTTTTTTCACAACATAGAAATTTTTTTATTTAATTTTATTGTTATGCCCTCACTCTAGGATGTTTTTCAGAGGAATACATAAAATATCCAAAATATCCCATTAAAATTGGGTGATAGGGAACAAAAACAAAAAGTTGTGGGCTCGAGGAGCCCCCCCCCCTTGGTAGTTCTAGGGTTAAATTATAAAATGTAGACCAGTATAGGATTATACTTATATTGATTCTGGAAATCAAAAAAGAAATATCTGAAATGATATAAGGCAAAGGCATTCTTGAATGAATCCAAAAAATGATTACTTCAAACACATTAGCGTAACAAGAAACGTTATTATAATTAATTTATTTTAAACTAATTACATAGTAATTATTTTCCAAAGGAATACAATTTTCTACCTGCGTAACTTCATGTAAAAAAAAAGTGCACTGTCTTCCAGGGAAGAATTATCGGACCACTTTTTTATTTGATAACACATTATAACCTCAGTAGCTAGTTGCCTTAAGGGAAATCTGCTAATATTGAAAATGATAGAAAGGAGTTTGAAATACGGCGATCCTGGCTTGATGAGAGGGGATATTTATTTTTCCCACACCTCGCACTATTTCCCCGTGCCTCTGATAACATTGTTTAATCTTTCTCTCTCTTTATGTACAAACAGAATGAAATATTGTTTATTTCATCTGCAGGAATACCTCTAGTCAAACTAATATATAGACATAGCATATTTGCTAGTCAGTAAGATAATTATTGAAATGAACATTTTCCTTATGTTAAGTCAATATAGATAAATAAACAATTATATTTATATTATTTATTCAAATGAGTTCAGCAACATCGGCGATTTACTCATAACTAAATCGTGCACAAAAAAGCGAATAGCAAAAAAAAAATAGAAAGAAGAAAACGTAAAATGAGTGAACAAAGGTGGTTTTGATAGGTTCACTGGAATACCATTTTTAAATGAAACAAACAATATTGTATGGAAACATCAGGGTGGTGAGAAAATAATATAAATGAAAATGTAAGATTGACCGGGGGGGGGGGGGGAAATAAATAATAATAATAAAATAATGAAAAGAGAAAAGCAAAGAAATGAATACATACTAAAAAAAAAAGAAAGAAAAAAAATAGGAGAAAGAGAAAACAAAAAAAAATGAATAAAAAAAAAGGGGAAGGGGAAGGGAAACCAAAAAATAAAATAATAATAAATAAAATTAATTTTAATACACCCTGCTAATGTAAGAAAGAAGTGAGGAGTAGGTGTAGTGTGTGTGTGGAAATTGTAGATTATAGTGTGTTGTATATATTAATGTCTTTTAGGTGTTTAATGATTGAGTCTAGGTAATTACTGTTATCGGTCAAAAGTCCCAGTAAGTCATGTGGAATGTCTAAATTGTCTCTTCGTCGACAGTTAGTCAATATGTGATGTACAGTTAATGTTTTGTTACAATGTCTACAAGTCGGTGTGTCCTTGTTTGTCATTAAGTGTCCGTGGGTCAGCAAGGAATGGCCAATGCGTAGTCTGGTCAGCACAACTTCCTCTCTTCGTGTGCTCCTGTTACTTGATGGCCATTCCTTGACTGTTTGTTTTATTTGTCTTAGTTTATTGTCGTTTGTGATATCCCAAGATTGCTGCCACTGCGGTTGTAGTGTCTTAATGCATTCGGCTAGTACGTCTTGGTGGTCTGTACAGTTTATGTCTATGTCCTGTTTGTTTACAGTACACTTTGCTAATAAGTCGATGTCTGTACTTTCCTAATGTATGTATGTCCAGGTAACCATAAAAGACTAATGTGTGTGTTGCTAGAGTTTAGTCGGTGAAATTGTTCAAAAATGTTGATAGCCAAAGGATTTGTCGTGTAAAGGTTGTTGAGTGTATGTAGTGAGCTTAATGAGTCTGTGCACAGTACTATTTCATTTTGGCAGCATTACTCCAGTTATTTGAGATTCCGCCACGCAGGAGCTGCGTGGACTAAGCGGATTTCACAACTGCTGCAGTTCCACGCTGATTACTTCAACCCATGTTCCATTACTCATTACTCCAGTTATTTGAGATTCCGCCACGCAGGAGCTGCTAGAACTTAGCGGATTTCACAACTGCTGCAGTTCCACGCTGATTACTTCAACCCATGTTCCATTACTCACTACTCCCGTTATTTGAGGAAGTCCCATGATCCATTACTCACTACTCCCGTTATTTGAGGAAGTCACATACGCAGGAGCTGGGAGAACTAAGTGGATTTCACAACTGCTGCAGTTCCACGATGATTACTTCAACCCATGATCCATTACTCATTACTCCCGTTATTTAAGATTCCGCCACTCAAGAGCTGCTTGAAGCCAGCGGATTTCCCTGCTGTTCTCCCAGCTCCTGCGTATGGGACTTCCTCAAATAATGGGAGTAATGAGTAATGGAACATGGGTTGAAGTAATCAGCTTTACTTCAACCCATGTTCCATTACTCATTACTCCCATTATTTGAGAGATCCGCTAAGCAGGGGTTGCGTGAACTAAGCGAATTTCATAACTGCTGCTGTTCCAAACTGATTTCGTCAACTCATTTTCATTTGAGTCGTCAACCTCAAGAAGGGCTTCATTCTGTTCTGAACTGATATCACATTTGTATCGCTGGGCAAATGTTAAATGGACTAGGTGCCAAAGAACAGACGATTCCCGCTTATCTCTTTGGAACTTCAAGAAATGAAAAACTGAAGCATCAACCACTGAATAGGGAAGGGCATATTTTTTATCAAAAAGTATTCTGAGAAATATGGAATTAGCACCCGTATAATCCATTTCAGCAAATTCCAATAATGCTGTAGCTGAATGTAACATAGGAATGCATTTTTCTGAATAACTGATCCAACAATTATAGGTTCTTGGAGTGGTCATTTGAGCCTTCAACCACAATAGCTGAATCATGAGGGAAATGCGCTAAAAATAAAATATGATGGCAAAAGGAGGGCAAAGCCGTCCCCTAACAGTAGTGATCCTTTGATTAAGTTAACGTAATATATAGAGTAAGACTTATTTATGGAGTCACAGTTATCGACTGTTGGAGACTTCGGCCCTCCTCACCTGTTGTTTTTTTTTTTTTTTTTTTTTTTTTTTTTTTTTTTTTTTATCTGAGACCCAGCATTCATTGATGGTTGGTGATAAGGTAGTGCGACCTACCGGGGGTGAGAATGGATAGTTCCCCTTCTGCTGAACTTACGTTCCATTATAAGGGAGGTGGTAATGTTGTAGGGGTGAAATGGAACTCGATAAGGGTAGGTGACCCGGTAGCTGGTGATACCGGGTGGGTTGTAATGGGATAGGAAGAAAACGAAAGAAGAAAGGATAGGGATAGAAGGAGAGGAGATAAGAAGAAAAAGAGAAAAGAAGGCTGCTGCGGCCAAGTAAATAAACCTAAGAAGCCGTAAGGGGGTAAGGGGCGCCCAAAATATCTACTAACCTAAACTAATCTATGCTAAAGAACTAAACTAAAACTAACCTAACTAAAACTACAGGGCTATATTAGAATGTGGAGTTGGGGGATAGCCCTGTTTGTTAATGACTGACCGGACCTCGGGCACTATATGGATTGGCGTCAGCAGCGGGTGAGATCGACTAGGGGCTCATCGAGACCAACCTGCCGCCATCTCACCGGCTGCTGAGGAGGGGGTATGGAGCGGTATAGGGGGTTGTCTATGTAGTGTAAGGAGTCAAAAAATTTGATGTGTCTGCGGGAGATGGTGTGGGATATGGGTTCAAGGGAGAGGGTTTCGTGGATTGTGTGGTTGGTGGAACGTTGGAGGGATGTGTGTCGGACTATTTTCCGGACTAAGCCGTTTTGGAACTGTTGGAGGTGTTCGAGGGAAGATTTGGTGAGGTAACGTAGGACGGGGGAGCCATAAAGGAGAGCGGGCTGGATGACGCCTTTCAGGATTAATAATTTGAGACGGAGGCTAAGGACCGGGGAGAGGAGGAGGTGGTTAAGGGAAGTGAATTTGGTTCTTAGGGTCTGTATCCGTTTTCGTACGTGAGTGGAGAAAGTCAGGTGTCTGTCCAGTCTAATTCCAAGGTAGGTTATGGAGCGGGACACGGGAAGGTCAGTGTTGTCCAGTCTGAAAGTGTCAGGGACCGGGGTACGTTTGTGATATGAGAACACTAGGGCATCTGTCTTCCTAGGGTTCACATGGATGTTTATTGCGCGCAGGTCGTCGGATATCGCCTGGCAGGCAGATTCTGCCAGGGATAGTGCGCGGGATGGGTTGAGGGAGGTGCTAACAATGGCAACATCGTCCGCATATGTGGCCACCTCAGTATTTGGAAACTGTCGACTAACTACCTTTGCGGTATATGCCGTGAAGAGGGTAGGAGAGAGCGGGGAACCCTGAGGTACCCCTACTCGGAGAGGACGGGATGAGGAGAGGGATTCGCCGACTCTTACTTGGAAAGTTCGGCCGTCGAGGAAGGAGCGGAGCATGGCTAGGAGTTGGCTGGGGCAGCCATGCCCAATGAGGGTATTAAGGAGTTCGGCACGGTCGACAGAATCAAAAGCCTGAGTGCAGTCGATGGAAATCATCGCCGTAACGACGTTCCTGCGGAGGTTGTTGGCAGTGTTAGCGTATATACGGGCCAAAGGATGGAGGGAACTGTGTTGAGGACGGAAACCGGACTGCTCGTGGGGAATGAGGGATTTCTCCTCACAGAAATCCACAAGATACCGGAGGATTATACGTTCCAGTATCTTGGAGATATGTGGGAGGAGGCTGATGGGACGGTAGTGGTCGGGGAGGTTCCATTTCTGGCGGGTTTTAGGAGGGGGACGACTATTGCGTGTTTCCACATGGAGGGGAAGTGACGTAGGCGGAGGCAGGACTTTAGGAGGTGGTTAAGATAGGACAGAGCCTTCCGCGGAAGCTGACGGAGTAGCACATACTGCACCCCGTCCATCCCAGGGGACTTTCCTCCCTTGGTCCGGCGCAGGATGGCAGAGAGCTGCCTATGGGAGGAGAACATGAAATTATCATCGCCCTCCGTCCCAGGCGCCTCATCAGTCTGACGGTACCTTGACCGATCTACCGCGGCCATATGTGCCGCTAGCATTTCGGCCTGGTCTGTGGGACTCATCACACCTCTGCCGGTTTGGAGAAGAACAGTTGGCCTTTTGGTTATTCTTGTCTTCACCAACCTCCAAAACTTGCGGTGGTTACCGTGTGTCTGTCTGATGGTTTCGTGCCACTCCGCCGTCTTCCACTGGCTCATGAGGGTGCGGATTTGGGCAGTGAGGTTATTTAGAACGGGACGTAGGGACGGGTTCCTGGTGCGATACCAGGAATTTTTAATGGTGTTCCTCTGCCTGATTAACTGTAGAACATGAGGGGGAGGCGGTTTGAGCCCTGGTGGTTTTTGGAGACCTTGGGGATCGCCTGATCCGCAGCATCCACGATGATGTTTGTAAACTCGTCCAGCTTCTCTTCGTGGGTTTGGGCGTCACTGATCGTAGTGAACGCCGGCGTATTTGCGTACATAAGTGACTTGTATAGTTTCCAGTCACCCTTATGAAACGCGTAGGTGGTAGAAGTGGGTTTGGGAGGGCGACCTCGCAGCACATATAGTACTGGTCGGTGATCACTAGTGATAAAGTCCAAGGCGAGACATTTAGTCACTATGTGGGGGATACGGGTGAGCATGAGGTCCAAAGTGGACATCCTATATGGCGTTTTGAAAGTATGTGAATTTGGATGTATAACAGTGAAGCTAGAATGAGCTATCACTTCACCAGGGAGGTTGGTTGAACTATTATTCCAGGAAGTGTGTCTGGCGTTCAAATTCCCTATGACAAAATTATTTCTTTCTGTCTGTGCTAGACTTAGAAGGGCTGCAAAATATTCTGGTTTGGCTCTAGGCCGGTGATAGTGTACGTGTGGTTGGCTATAAGTACTTTGCTCCCCCAGCTGGGGTTTATATATACCTCGCCCTACATTGACCCTATAGCGAGAGTCTACTATTTTATTCGTCTTGTACCGGGGTACACGATGGTAAATATCAGAAGTCCGCCACGCAGGAGCTGCGAGAACTAAGCGGATTTCACAACTGCTGCAGTTCCACGCTGATTACTTCAACCCACGTTCCATTACTCACTACTCCCGTTATTTGAGGAAGTCCGCTACGCAGGAGCTGCGAGAACTAAGCGGATTTCACAACTGCTGCAGTTCCACGCTGATTACTTCAACCCATGATCCATTACTCACTACTCCCATTATTTGAGGAAGTCTTATACGCAGGGGCTTCGTAAACTAAGCGGATTTCACAACTGCTGCAGTTCCCCGCTGATTATTTCAACCCATGATCCATTACTCACTACTCCCGTTATTTGAGGAAGTCTTATACGCAGGAGCTGCGAGAACTAAGCGGATTTCACAACTGCTGCAGTTCCCCGCTGATTACTTCAACCCATGTTCCATTACTCATTACGCCCTGATGAAAATAATAAAAATATTAAAGTGCAGTATGATCCGGAGGATATCAATGATACATATAATGAACTCAACTTCTCCAACTATAATGTAATGATTAATAATGAACCTGTTAAAGGAAAAAACAAATACGGATTTTGAAAATAATGGTAATATAGATAAAAATGTATATGTACCAAATAATATTGATTCTAGTAAGGTTTTCGAAAATATACATATGAATGTTTTAGAGAGAGTTTGCATGAAAAGAAAAACATTTTTAGTGAACAGCTCGGATGTATATCAGATTACAAGCTCAAATCGGAAGTCATTTATGAATCATCTTATAAGTAATGTCAATATAAACTGAACCCAAAACTAGTAGAAAAGAAAAAATTAAAAACTAAATAATATGATAGCATAATACTCAATTCTAGTTTCAAACTCATGCTACACCAATCAAATTATTTTAATCGAGAAAAAAGATAGTAGTGTTCGTCTATGCCTTGATAGTAGATTTCTTAATAAAAGAAATAAACCTCTTTTTGACTTAACTCCAAATATTGATGATAATTTGGTCATCAAAAATCTTTAACCCCCCAAAAACCTCAAAACCTGCTTTTTTGGTTTCATAAATGCTTATCATAAATTTTGTGCATCATATGCTGACATAACGCAACCTTTGTAGCAGTTAACATCTAATAAAAATAAATTCAAACAAACAAAGGTTCAGCTATTAACTTTTGAAAAGATATCATGTGTTATGCGAATGAACATATTAAAGGAAAGATTAACACCCTTGCCAATTATATCAGCCAACATCCAGTCGAAATATCTGAAGAGTTTAACATTGATTTCAAAATAAATGAATGATCAGAAGAAAACTTTTTATGAAACCAACAATAACAGCTATGGAATTATCAATAAATTAATACATACAAAAATTAATAATAACTTTTATTTATGTCTAACAAAGTCCAAAATGATAAATTTACTCAAATTAATCCATCAAAAATATTGCCACCTTGTTGTATATAAGTTATTATTATTTATTAGAGAAACATTTTTCCATCCAAACCTTAGGAAGCTTATTTCAAAATTTAATGGTAAAAGTTACAATTGTCAGATAACGAATTGTAATTAGATGTTGCCGTTTTGTAAGCATTTATATCCTGAAAATTAAAGTAAATAATGGTAATATAGATTCTTGCATTGACCAAATATCTATTCTAGTAAGGTTTTGGAAAAAATACATATCTATTTTTTTAGCAAGTTTGCATCAAAAGAAAAACATTTTTAGAGATCAACCTGGATGTATAATAGATTACAAACACAAATTGGAAATATTGTTGAAACACCTTATAAGTAATATCAATATAAACTTAACCCAAAACTAGAAGAAAAGGCCAACTTAGAACTAAATAATATGATACCATAAGACACAATTGTAGTTTCAAACACATGCTATATCAATCCAATTATTTTAATTGAGAAAAATTATGGTAGTGTTCGTCTATGCTTTGATAGTAGATTTCTTGACAAAAGATTTAAACTCATTATGACTCACCTCCAAATATTGGTGAAATTTTAGCTCAATTTTCAGATATAAAATTTGTTGCTATCATAGGTCTTAGAAATACAGGGTGGGGCAGTCAAACGGCACTATTTTAGGTATTAAAATAACTTACACAGAAAATATTTTTAAGTAATATATTTCAACAAATAGTAAGAACACGAATGGAAATTTTTGTTATAAACAGAAAAATTGTTACTTTTTGAATATTACTCCAGTAAGGTGGCGACCATCATTTTGCACACATTGTCTAAGTCTTGAACTGAAATTCTCACTAACACGTCGTAGCACCTCCTAACAGTTCTTACACTACCACCCCTTGTTACTGTTGTTTTACCCGCTGTTTTTAAATTGTTAGTCCAAACAGAAATGGCTTTCCTGCTTGGAACAGGCGCACGAGGCGCAAGATGAAAATGTAGGCGGAACTCGCGTTGTGCACGAATGAAACTTCGGCCATTTTCTAAATATGCTGTAACAATGAAGCCGCGCTGTTCACCGGTCCACTTCTCCATGGTTACTAACTTCCAAACGTCTAGAACATTCCGGTCACTGCTACTTCCCCCACCATACACCTCCTCTACTACACTGGCTTTGTTAAATCGTGCGGTTTGACTGCCCCACCCTGTAGTTATTGGTAAGTTCCACTACCAAACTTTCCATTTCAAAAGAGTACCTTTTGGACTTTAGGACAGTCTTCCTGCTTCAATAAAAGCATTAAGAAGAGTTACACCTAAATCTCTTGAAAATTTCATAAAATTGTACATAAATAATTTACTCACTCATGTAAAAACCATAGAAGAATTTTTAGAAGCTCTATATCAACTTTTTTCAATTATTTAGTAAATTAAACGTAAATACATTTGGAAAAATCTAAATTTTTCAGATCAGAGAAATTCCTTTCTTAGTGTATATTCTCACATCAAAGTGAATTAAAAAAGATCCAAGTAAAATGATAAAATGTTCAACCTCCAAAAAACCTCAAACAATTACAAAGCTTCCTTGGTTTCATAAAAGTTGGCATACATTCAAATGGAGAGAGGTTCAGCAATTAGCTCTTGATTAGATATCATGTGCAAAAATGTTTATTACATTATTCAGACATGAATTCAATTTTTATATTGAAGCAGACAGCTCAAATTTTGCATCAGGAGCTGTTTTATATCAGCTTGATAGTAATAATAAAAGAAAAATTACTTCTTATGGAAGAAGATCACTCAAAGGATCAGAGATTAACTATTATTCTATGGAAAAGGAATTATTAGGTGTCCTTCATGCAACCTCTAAATTCTATAGCATTATTGCAGGATATACAATTATTTTTATCTTCCTTTCAAATTGCAACCCCCCCCCCCTAGTAGATTGGTTTGATAGATGAATTTCCTAGAACCTATAGTAAAGACTATGAATAGTTAAAAGGAAAGATTAGCATCCTTGCCTATTATATCTGCTGCAATCCAGTTGAAATACCTAAAGAGATTTACATTGATTTTAAAATGAATGAATGATCAGAATAAACCTTTTTCGAATGTATTAAACCCAATTAACAAGCTGATAAGGACTTAATGAGAAGATATGTAACCAATAATAAGAGTTATGGATGTATCAATGGGTTAATACATAAAAAATTAACAAAAAAGTTTTATATCCATCTAACAAAATCTAAATTTGATAAATTTAATCAAATTAATCCAATAAAAATATTGCCTCCCTGGTGTATATAAAGCATCATTATTTATTAGAGAAACATTTATCTATCCAAAATTTAGGTAAGCTTATTTCAAAATTTAACCATTCTTGTAACAATAGTCAGATTAACAAATTTCATAACATTTCTGGAGCACCAAATAATCCGAATATTCAAAATAAGGGATTATATGATTATATTATTTAGGACCATTCGTTAAATTTTATCCAAAAGGAAGTGCCAATTCTAAAGCTAACATCATCAAAACTGTAACAGCATTTATAAATGAGTTTGGATTGCCTAAAAAATATCTGTATGATAATGGCAAATGTTTTACTTTAAATAAATGGTTAACATTACTTACCAATACTAGGCATCTCTGTGAAAATATTTCAATGAGTGTAAATAGAAATATCCTTACTTATTTCCGACTACTATAAATGAACATAACAAGTGGGCGTACCATTAATAGTCTCCACCAGACTTCAACGAATATAACACCCATACGAGTAATATTTAACATAAAACCATTTAGATTTTGGGAATTATATGTAGGAGAATCACCTAATCAAAATATGTAGATCCTAGTGAACTGGAAGATCAAATATAGGAAAGATTAATTAGATTAGGTATCCAAAATAAGATGAAGCACGACAAGAATAAAAAAAATTAAAGCCATTAAAATTGGAGATTTAGATTAGGAATTATCAATGATCTAATACATAAAAAAATTAATAATAACAAATTAATCAATCAAAAATATTGCCACCTTCTTGTATATAAGACATTATTATTTATTACAGAAAGATTTATCCACCCAAATCGTAGAAAGCTTTGTTTAAATGTAAATGTCAAATGTTGAAAATATATGTGTGTGTGTGTGTGTATATATATATATACTAGCTCAGATACCCGGCTTCGCCCGGGAATTCATTTGAGACTGAATGGTGATGGTATTTTTTAGCAGGCTTTACATTGCACAATATTTTGACATTTACCCGTCCCAGTGTTTAGGATTGATACCCGTCGTTGCCTTGGATTTGCTAATAATAGAATATTTGTTCGATGAGGCTTCATTGTCTTCGATATTTTTATATTTCCCGTCTCTTATACATGTAAATATGGTGAATTTTATTTCAGGCCTCCCTTATAACCCCCCTCCCGTTCGAACCTAAAAATTTTAATATAACTTATAATATTGGAAGAATTAATTCTAATTGACATACCGAGCTTTGTTAAGTTCGGTTCAGCCGTTAGTGCCCAATAAAATTGGGGGCTCCTGCTAAAGTTTTAACGTATAACTCATTTATACTTAGGTATACGGCAAAAGTGTATATAACCAAAGTTACTCCAAATAACAAAATAAACTTTTGTCATGTGCATATTTGCAGAAAAAACAGTAGAAAAAGAAATATCGCTATTGTTAATGTCAGGCCTCCCTTATAACCCCCACTCCTGCCCGTCCCTAGAAATATTGGTATGACTTATGATAATTAAGGTGTCAGAGATAATAAACATACCGAGGTTTATTTAGTTCGGTGGACTCTTTTGTGCCAAATAATATTCTTGACACCCGCTATAATTTTTAGCGTATAACGCCTTTATAATTCGGTCTTCGACGATAGTGTATATAACAAAAGTTTCTCTAAATAACAAAATAAACAACTTTTGTTATGTGCATATTTGCCGAAACACCAATAGGAAACGGAATATCACTATTTTTAATTTCAGGCGTCCCTTATAACCCCCACTCCTGCCCGTCCCTAGAAATGTTTGTATGGCTTATTATAAGGAAGGCGTTAGTGATAATACACATACCGAGTTTTATTTAGTTCGGTTGAGTCTTTGTGCCAAATAAAATTGTTGACTCCCGCTATAATTTTTAGCGTATAACACCTTTATAGTTCGGTATACGAAAAAAGTGTATATAACAAAAGTTACTCTAAATAACAAAATAAACAACTTTTGTTATATGCATATTTGCCAAAAAACCAATAGGAAACGAAATATCGCTATTTTTAATTTCAGGCCTCCCTTATAACCCCCACTCCTGTTCGTCTCAGAGAATATTAATATAGCCTAAAGTCTAAGTTGGGTTAGTAGTAATACACATACCAAGTTTCATAAAATTCGGTTCAGCCGTTTATGCGTGAAAAGGTAACAAACAAACAAACAAATAAACAAACAAACAAACAAACAAACAGACACCAAAGAAACAAAATGCAGTTATGGTGTCTATGACATGTGAAACGAAAAGTTATCGTGAAATTTCGCGAAAAAAATCAATGTACAGACAGAGGTTACAATTTTATATATATATATATATATATATATATATATATATATATATATATATAAAATTGTAACCTCTGTCTGTACATTGATTTTTTTCGCAAAATTTCACGATAACTTTTTGTTTCACATGTCATAGACACCATAACTGTATTTTGTTGTCTGTTTT
Source organism: Riptortus pedestris (assembly GCA_019009955.1). Lineage (NCBI taxonomy): Eukaryota > Metazoa > Arthropoda > Insecta > Hemiptera > Alydidae > Riptortus > Riptortus pedestris. The sequence goes on from CM032231.1 coordinate 10,296,360, forward strand.
TTTGTTTGTTACCTTTTCACGCATATGTATAAGAATAATTATATATTTTTATTTTTGGTATGAAGATCCCCCATACGCTAAATGCTCATAAACCATTTATTGGAATATTTAAAAAATAGAGCATGATCTTCAATTATTCCAGAATAGCTGATGAAGAAACATTTTTTTCTTGTTAAATGAAATATGTTTGCAGACCATATTTACAGTTGGATTATTAATAAATAATTTATTTTAATAGTGGAAACAATTGTACATCAGCTTCATATATTATTTCTTTTCCAACTGCATTGGGATTCTAATATTGATATTTGTTATAATTATAATTGTGGTGTTCATATCTTCATAATATACTAAATTGGGGCCAAAATCCTATTAAATATTTTAATAATTGGATACCTACACATGCGAAAAATTAAGTATCGTTATTATACCATCAAAATTGGCTTCCCAAATAAAAACCATTACTATATATATATATATATATATATATATATTGAACATCGTACTATTTCCAGAGCTACAGAACTAAGTGGAAAATGCATAACAAGGATAGCAAAATATATGAAAATTTTTAAAATAGCGATGGTAAACATCCAGGTAAAGAAGTCGCCGTTAGGAGTGCTACATTGACAGTACAACATATTAAAATTTATTGAATATAAAATTTAAAGAAAGATAACATATCAAGTACAGAAATTTATTATTCATGCAATATACACTCATATTTCCAATGGATACAATACTCAACAAAAAATGTTCGTCTAAAGATAGCGGAAAGTCCAAGGTTCAAGGCAAGCTATGGCTGGAAAGAACACTCTTGATTTATTTGCGTGATCTGGCTTCTCATTTTGCTGTCTCTCATTTTCATAATTTCAACCATGGAAAGATCCTAGTGAAGGGTAAAAATGAAGCCTTCATCGCCAACCAGAATACTGTTGCCAATGAAACTATTAAATATTTGTCATAAATATCGGTCTAAAATAATTTGTGATCAGTTACATTGTCTCTATAAGGTGGGACAAGATTCTCATCATTTATAAAGCTTAGGGGCTCAGGTTAGCCATGTTTAAAGCGTTGACCTTTATCTTACATGGTAAACCTAGATTGGCGAGTTCAATTCCCACCTGGGCAGTAGGAATTTATTTAGTGACGGAATTCATTAATTAAGATCCTTAGTCCCACCCTGTCTAGAAAAGGGTGGTAACCTGTAGATAACCCGTCCCAATTAGCCTTAGTTGCATAAAGTGGACGTTAATTAATAAATAAATTATAAAGCTTATTCAGATTATTCTTTTTTATTTAAAATTTGGAACTACTATAGGGATGAAGAAAAGTCTTCTGTCAATGTAGATTTTACTTTATTGCAATAGGCCTAAAAGCATATCTGAGTGCACATTTTCAAGTGCTAAAACCAACGAGCATGCATTAAATTATAAAATGTAGAGCAGTATAGGATTATATTCACTTAAAAATATCGCCCAACAACTATATAACATATTAAAAGTAGCTACTCTATTTAAAAAATAAAAGTAAAAAATACAAAAAGTCATAAATTTGAAATATGTATATAAATATATAACTATCTACAAATCATAGATTAAAAAATAAATAAATTAAATTTGAATGAGTGACAAAGTAACAATTCACATGCTCTGACATAGAAGACCATAATGTTCGTTCTTCCGATTTGAGCAGAGTAGAGAAGGGCAAGGATTTAGTATTACTTAAATTCAAACAATATATTAACCCAATACACAACAAAAATATAAGAGTTACTACAATATAAATTAAATATTGATAATGGTATTGTCATTATGATAAAATTAAAGTTCAAGTTAGCATGGTATTTCAGCGTAAAAAGACTTAATCAGATTAGCGTGGAATATCCCTCATTTCCCCCTACTCTCTCTAGTTTATAGGTGTTTTTAGTAAATCTCTCTTTAATAGTGTAGGTCCTTCATATACTGCAACAAGTGCTTACAAACTCTCAAAGATTTTATTAAAACTAAATATCCAGCTTTAATTTTTTTAAATTTTTTATTCTTTTGCTTCATCTTATTTTTGATACCTAATCTAATTAATCTTTCCCATATTTGATTTTCCAGTTCACTAGGATCTACATATTTTGATTAGGTGATTCTCCTACATATAATTCCCAAAATCTAAATGGTTTTATGTTAAATATAGCTTGTATGGGTGTTATATTGGTTGAAGTCTGGTGGAGACTAATAAAGGTACGCCACTTGTTATGTTCATTATTTATATTAGTCGGAAATAAGTAAGGATATTCCTATTTACACTCCCTGAAATATTTCCTTGGGGATGCCAAGTGGAAGTAAGTAGTGTTAACCATTTATTTGAAGTAAAACATGTTTAATTATCATATAGATATTTTTAGGCAACCCAAACTCATGTATGAATACTGTTACAGCTTTGATGGCGTTAGATGTGTTGGAGCTTCCTGTAGGATATTATTTAATGAATTTGGTAAAATTTTCAATGATAACCAGTAAGTATTTAAAATATTTTGACGTAATGAACAGGCCTAAATAATTGAAATATAATATCTAATTTTGAATTATTGGATGGTGCTTCAGAAGTGTTATGAAATTTGTTAACCTCACAATATTAACAAGTACGGTTAAATTTTAAAATAAGCTTTCTAAATTTTGGATAGAAAAATGTTTCTCTTATAAACAATATTGTTTTACATGCAACATGGAGGTAATATTTTTATTGGATTAATTTTATTAAATTTATCAAATTTAGATTTTGTTAGATATATACAAAACTTTATTATTTTTTTTATGTATTAATCCATTGATAGTTTCATAACTCTTATTGTTGGTTACGTATCTTCTCATTAAGTCCTAATGAGCTTGTTGATCAGATTTAATACTTTCGAAAAGGTTTCTTCTGATCATTCATTTATTTTAAAATCAATGATACTCTCTTTAGTTATTTCAACTGGATGTAGACTGAAATAATAGGCAAGGATGTTAATGTTTCCTTTAACCTGTCCATAGTCATTGCTAAAGGTTTTAGAAAATTTATACATCTGACCAATCTACTAGGGTTTTTTTTATTTTTAATTTTAAAGGAAGATAAAAATAATTGTATATCCTTCAATAATGTGATCAACTTTAGAGATTGCACGAAGGACACCTAATAATTCCTTTTCCATAGAATAATAGTTAATCTCTGATATGTTGAGTGTTCTTCTTCCATAAGAAATAATTTTTCTTTTATTATTACTATCAAGCTGATATAAAACAGCACCTGATGCAAAATTTGAGTTGTCTGCTTCAATATAAAAATTGAATTCATATCTGGATAATGTAAAAAATATTTTTGCACACGATATCTAATCAAGAGCTAATTACTGAACCTCTGTCCATTTGAATGTATTTTTATTAAATGTTAACTGCTACAAAGGTTGTGTTATGTCAGTGTATAATGCAAAGAATTTATGATAAACATTTATGAAGCCAAGGAAGCTTGTAATTGTTTGAGCTTTTTTGGAGGTTGAACATTTTTAATGACTATCATTTTGTTTGGATCAAGAGTGTGTAATAAAATTGCATTACATAAGCCCATTATAAATGGCCATATATTTTATATTCTGAGTATTCCCAGCACAGAGTACATTAAGATTATTATGTATGAATGCTTAAATGTATTGTTTTTACCTTTAAATAAGAATTATCTCCAATTTAGAGTGAAGTCACCATGTGCTCTAGCATTTTCATAGATAACGCCGATGGATTTTGATAATAACATTCACAGCTCTTAACGTCGGTACACTAAGTAATAATACGGATGAATATCAATAATTAATTCACGTTAAATGCTCTTTTTGAGCGTATTTCGATCGGCAGTTCAAAGTTCACTCCCGGATTAGCCCTATAAAAGGATCTATTGTAATATAGACTAAGTATTATTAAGTGTCCCCCATTATATTTATAAAGGTGCCTTTTCATTTTAATCATTAATATTTATAATTGGAGAATATTTTTATTATAAATAAATTTATATATATTTGAATTTGGACTTGAGTCGATTGTTGGTGGCCCTTCCAAAAATTCTTGTTAGTGGTTTGGTTGTGGGATTTTTCATATATTTCAGCTTCCACCAAGTGAGTAAATTATCTATGTACAATTTTATATAATTTTTAAGAGATTTAAGTATAACTCTTCTTAAGGCTTTTATTGAAGTAGGAAGAGTGTCTGTGATTAAATTGAAAACCAGTACACTTTCTACTATTATGAGAGAGTGGAACTTACCGAAAACTATTTCTAAGATCTATGGTAGCAACAAATTTTATATTTGAAAATTGAGCTAAAATTTCATCAATTTTTGGAGGTGAGTCATAATGAGTTTAAATCTTTTGTCAAGAAATCTACTATCAAAGCATAGACAAACACTACCATCGTTTTTCTCGATTAAAATAATTGGATTGATATAGCATGTGTTTGAAACTACAATTAAGTCTTGTGGTATTACATTATTTAGTTCTGAGTTGGCGTTCTCTTCTAGTTATGGGTTAAGTTTATATTGATATTGTTTATAAAATGTTTCATCAATTTGTGCTTGTAATCTAATATACATCCAGATTGTTCTCTAAAAATGTTTTTCTTTTGATGCAAACTCTCTCTAAAAAAATTGATATGTATTTTTTCCAAAACCTCAATAGAATCAATATTATTTGGTCAATGCAAAAAATCTATATTACCATTATTTACTTTAATTTTCAGAATTTAAATGCTTACAAAAGGGCAACATTTAATTACAATTCTTTATCTGACAATTGTAACAAGTACCGTTAAATTTTGAAATAAGCTTCCTATGGTTTGGATGGAATAGTTAATCTCTGATTCTTTGAATGTTCTACTTCCATAAATAACAGCTCCTGATGCAAAATTTGAGCTGTCTGCTTCAATATAAAAATTGAAGTCATATCTGAATAATGTAAAAGACATTTCTGCACATAATATCTAATCAAGAGCTAATTGCTGAACCTCTGTCCATTTGAATGTAATGTAAGCTTTTATGAAGCCAAGGAAGCATTATAATTGTTTGATGTTTTTTGGAGGTTTAATATTTTTAATGACTATCATTTTATTTGGATAATTTCAATTTGGTTTGAGTTGAGAATATACCCTAAGATAGGAATTTCCGATCTGAAAAATTTAGACTTTTCTAAATTTAGAGTTACGTTTAATTTACTAAATAATTGAAAAAGGTGATATAGATCTTCTAAAAATTCTTCTATGGTTTTTGCAGGAGTGAGTATTTACTCACTCATTAGATAATTTTGTCTATGTACAATTTTATATAATTTTTAAGAGATTTAGTTATAACTCTTCTTAATACTTTTATTGAAGCAGGAAGACTGTCTAAAAGGTACTCTTTTGAAATGGAAAGTTTGGAGATTAAATTGAAAACCAGTATACTTTCTACTATCATGAAAGAGAGTTCCAAAAACTATTTCTAAGATCTATGGTAGCTAAATTTTTTTTTTTTAAAATTGACTTCTCTTAGTCATTTATACACTTCATTTGCTCTGAACACAGCTGGAATGTTTTGGTGTGACATGATAACACCACTGGTGGAAGGAACAGGCACGTAACTTTGTTTATTGGAGTCAGCTCTATTCATTTTCAACAATAAGTTGATTTATTCTATTTTCAGGCTTGTGATTCACAGTAAAATCTTTATGTCTATTAACTTTTTCATTTCAATTAAATGTATCTTCAAAAGATTTGTTATTTTCATTACTATACCTACTGTAATATTCTCTTCTCTAAGGTTGATTATTTATTAATGACTCCTTTTTGCAACTGAGGCTAATTGGGCAGTAAGGTTCAAAAGGAAATCTGTTTTTAAAATTACTGTTTTGTTGATTATTGTTATAGGGATGTTTTTGTATGCTCTGTTGGTTTTTATATTTATTAAATAAGACACTGTTTGCAGCCCATTATCCCTTTTCAAATCATTCATTATTATTACTATTGTGTATTTTATTTTATCACACATTAAAATTAAATTAATTTATTTTTTAATATATGATTTGTAGATAGATGTATATTTATATACATTTATGATTTTTTGTATTTTTTACTTTTATTTTTTAAATAGAGTAGCTACTTTTAATATGTTATATAGTTGTTCTAGGAAATTTGCCCATCCAACCAATCTACTAGGGGGGTTTTTGCAGGCATTATTATCTGTTTTAATATAATTTTAACGCCTGTAATAAAGTGATAGAATTTGGATATTGCACGAAGGACACTCAATAATTCCTTTTCCATATAATAATAGTTAATCTCTGATCCTTTGTATGTTCTACTTCTAAAAGAAATATTTTTTCTTTTATTATTATTACCAAGTTTATATAAAAAAAGTCCCTCACGCAGGGGCTGCGTAAACTAAGCAGATTTCCCCTGTGAAGTTTTACAATAGAGAATTCGGCATACTGGTAACACAATACCACTGTGATTAGATAATGAGAAATCTTTCAGTTAATTAAAATAAATTCCCAACTGAAACGGCTTCTGAATTGTAAGAATAATTTATATTTATTAACTCAAATTTTAGTAGTCCAAGAACTAAAGAAGGGGGGGGGGCGGATGAACAGAATGTATCTGCATAAATCTCAGAAAGTAAAGAAGGTAAGGTAAGGTTAGAAACGACAGGTTAGAAGAAGCTTCCACCTGAGCCGAGAAAAGATGGCCGACGTAATCCGAACTATACCCGGCCACAGACTTAATAAAAATGCAAATATCTCGGTTAATATTCAAGATAGAGAATAAATGTATATAACAATATTTATAGTAAATGTAATTTGCCATAAGATTGATTCTATACACTTTTTCGATCCGATACATAATAACGGAGATATTTTGAATTTTCGAAAATCCCCCCTCTAAACCCCCCCTCCCTCTGGTCCGATTTCAGTCATTTACGAACTTGATCTGTCTTTTTACATAAAACGGTTAAATATCGAGTTTCGTAATATATATATATACAATATATATATACCCAGGATATGACAAAAATGAGGTCCGTTCAAATATATATATATATATATATATATATATATATATATATATATATATATATATATATAGATATATATATAATTTTGAACGGACCTCATTTTCGTCATCTCCTGGGTAGGATCGATGGACATTTGAAGAAATTTTTCGAAACTTGCGTCATGAGTACGACCTCAATAGCTGATTTCCCTAAAGGGAAATCTGCTAACAGTAACTGATGCAAACCTGCTGCTTCAAAATAAAAAAATTGAAGACATCCAAATACAATATGTGTAATAAATCATTTTGCACTTGATATCTTTTCAAAAGCTAATTGCTGAACCTCTGTCCATTTGAATTTATTATTATTAGATGGTAACTGCTTTAAAGGTTGTGTTATTTCAGCGTATGATTCACAAAATTTGTGATAAACATTCATGAAGCCAATTAAGCTGAGGTTTCTTGGAGGCTAAACATTTTTGATGACCTTTATTTTATTCGGATTTTTTAAAAATTCCATTTGATGTGACAATATACCCTAATGTCAAATGGGTTATTTATCTCATTATTAATTGTCCTTCCCTCTGCTCAAATCATCTTTCCTTAGTCATATATACATTATATTTCCTTCAATCACTCTGAACACAGCTGAACTTTTGAGGTCTCACACGATACCACCACTGATAGAAGGAACAGGCTCTGTTTATTTGACTCTGGGCTCTTTTCATTTTCAACAATAATTTGATTTACTCTGTTTTCAGCCTTCGGTTGGCAGTAAAATCTCTGTCTATTAAATTTTGTATTTCTTGGTGTATTTTCGTAATAAGAATTAACTTTTCTTTGACTATTAAATGTATTTTCAAGAGATTTATTTTCGTGACTATACCTACAGCAATATTCTCTATTTTAAGGACGGAAAGAAAATCTGTTTTAAAATTACTATTTAGTTAGTTATGGTTGTAGGGATGTTTTGTATGCTCCCTTGGTTTTTATTTTTATAATTAAAATAAGCTACTGAGTTGCATTTATCTATTTTCAAATTATTTTTTATTGCATTTTTATTAAATATATTTAAAATATTAAACAATTCAGGGATTGTCTCTAGTCTACAGTATATAAATTATAAATTTTATTTCCAAAATATTTTGTAAAAAGACTACAAATGCATAGATCCTTCTTCAAAAAGTATAGCATTTAAAATTCTATTTCAAATATTAGACAAATACTGTTTAGGGATTTGCTCATTATAATTTAATGTTGAAATTGTTCAACAATGTTGTTGTTAAATGTCAATGTTTTAGTCTGCCATGATTTCACCGCCGGTAGAAGGAAGGGCATGTAGCATGTTTATTGGAATCTGAGCTCTATTTATTTTCAACAATAGTTTGATTTATTCTATTTTGAGGCTTGTGATTTGCAGTGGAATATTTATGTCTATTAAATTTTGCATTTCAATTAAATGTATTTTCAAAAGATTTGTTATTTTCATTATTATACCTACTGTAATACTCTCTATTGTAAGGTTTAAAAGGAAATCTGTTTTTAAAATTACTATTTTGTAGATTATGGTTATAGGGATGTTTTTGTATGCTCTCTTGGTTTTTATTTTTATTTTCATAATTAAAACAAGGCACTGTTTGCATCTACTTATCTAATTCAAATCATTTATGATTGCAATTTATTAAATATATTTAAAATATTCAGGGATTGTCACTAGTCTACAGAATACACATAAATAAATGTTATAAATGTTATTTCCAAAATATTTTGAAAAAATACTACTAATAGATCCTTCTTCCAAAAGTTTAGAATCTAAAATTCTATTGGAAAATTGAGCAAATACTGTTTAGGGATTTACTCATTATAATTTAAATAAGTACCTTTATTGTTATTATTTATTAAACATTCTCTATACTCCCTCCCATTGAATAAATAGTTGGAAAGTTTTGGATACACTCTTCCCAATTTTTAAAATTGTTTTTCTTATTTGGAACCAACAAATTGCTGATTCCTGCAAACGATGTTCAATTCTTTCTGCTAATCATTCCCAGCTACTTTTAGATTTAATGTATTTATTTAATTTTAATATAAATTCTATTGGATCCTCTTCAATAAAATTTGAAATTTCTAACTGTGAGTGTCTATATCCTTCCCTTAGTACTTCCATATTCTTTAAAGGAATTTGGTAAATTAGTTAAAGATTACGATAAACTTCCCAATATTTAAAATTATTTTTATTTATTTGGAACCAACTTTCAGAGATCCCTGTAAGCAACATTTAATTCTTCATAGATTAATGACAAGGGTCACCAATAAAAATATTATTTCATCCAAACATTATTGACACTGATTATATTTCGTCGCTTACATACCACCTCTTTAGGGGCTATCCCTTTTCAAAGACTTTATCAGTCCACAAAAAATGATGAAACTTTACGAATAACAAGAAAAGAGATGTATTTAAAACATAGACAGCTCTATAAACAAACCATACGAAAAAAGAAATTAAATTCTTGGAAGCATTATTGTAGCAATATAGATCCCAGCCAAATATGGGGATGGACTTATCAATTTCCTGCAGGAAAACTAAAAAAAGAATTTTCATTGAATACGTTAATGAAAGATGATGGATCATACACATCCTCGATTACCGAAACTTATGAATATCCATTGAATACACTGATAAAAAGTGACGACCTAAGTACAGACAATGACCAAAATTAAAAATTTAGAGTAGATGTGCTTGTAGAACCAGAAACTCAGAATGACTTGCCTCTAACTGACACAGAAATCACTGACATTACAAACAACCTAAAAAGAAATAAGTCACCTGGAATTGACGGAATTACAGGTGATATTTATAAGCAAGTATTTAACATATTTCCAGAATTTATTAAATATATGTACAAAAGCGGTTATAAAAAATGCACTTTCTCTGATAGATGGAAATGGTCCAAGTTAATATTTATTAATAAACCAGGAAAATGTGATTGTACTGCCTCCTCTGTACGTCCCATCATTATCACTCAAATCCCTACAGCTGGAAAAGGGTATACTGGAAAAGATATTTTATAGAAGATTATCACTCATATTAGCAGATTTCCCTTGAGGGAAATCAGCTATTGAACAGTCGTACTCATGATGCGGATTTTTTATTTAATATTTTTTTAAATATTTCTTCAAATGTCCATCGATCCTACCTAGGAGATTGACGAAAAATGAGGTACGTTCAAAATTATGTATATAATATTATATTATATATATAACTTTTGTTATATACACTTTTGTCGTATACCTAATTATAAAGGCGTTATACGCTAAAAATGATAGCGGAAGTCAAAAATTTTATTTGCCACAAAAGACCCAACCGAACTAAACCAAACTCGGTATGTGAATTAGCACTAACGTCTTCCTTATAATAAGCCATACTAACATTTTTAGGGACGGGCAGGAGTGGGGGTTATAAGGGAGGCCTGAAATTAAAAATAGTGATATTTCGTCTCCTATTGTGGTTTTGGCAAATATGCACATAACAAAAGTTGTTTATTTTGTTATTTAGAGAAACTTTTGTTATATACACTTTTGTCGTATACCTAATTAAAAAGGCGTTATACGCTAAAAATGATAGCGGAAGTCAACAATTTTATTTGGCACACAAGACTCAACCGAACTAAACCAACCTCGGTACCTGAATTAGCACTAACGTCTTCCTTATAATAAGCTATACTAACATTTCGAGGGACGGGCAGGAGTGGGGGTTATATTGGAGGCCTGAAATTAAAAATAGCGGTATTTCGTTTCCTATTGATTATAAATCCTTTCATCTTCTGAGATTATTCTGACTGAAAGAGGTTCTTTTGAGTACGACATAACCATTTATCGAGATACAAACGCTTGCTCTTTCTGCTTATTGTAATAGCGCTTTTCATTAAGATAATCAATTATTAAATAGTCTTGAGACATTTTGCACCTGAATGTACATTGCGACATTCGTTTACTCTTGAGTAAGACTAGTAGCTCGATGCGCATATTAGTATAAACAAGATAACAATATTAAGGCCAGACAATATTTTATTTTCTATTTGTTTTCAAAATATTCCAGCCACTGCCTGTAACTTGGTATACAGGGTGTCCCAAGTTCCCGTGCCACTCCCTGTAAATAGCCAATTGTATTAATAAAGTCCTCAAGCAGGGGCTGCGTAAACTAAGCAGATTTCCCTCTTGAAGATATACAATAGATAAATCTACATTAGGAGTACTCCTAATGTAACCAGAAGTACAACAGTTATGTACAATAGTTTTTAAGTATGTTTAGTCTTGCCCTGAAGAAGAGAAAATAAATATTCTCGAAATATTGGAATAAACTAAATTTTTTTCACCAACACTGACTAAAACTCCAAAAAACAACAACACCATATACACACACAAACACATATATATAACCTGGTCAAAAACAACAACACAATTATTTATATATATATATATATATATATAATTTTGAACGGACCTTATTTTCGTCATCTCCTGGGTAGGATCGATGGACATTTGAAGACATTTTTCGAAAATTGCGCCATGAGTACGACCTCAATAGCTGCTAAAAGGCTGAGACTTGGTGTACCATCATTCTGACCCCTTAAGAATCTTTTCAGTCCATATTAACCTTTTTATTATTTTATTTATTATATATATATATATATATATATGTATGTTAACCCTCAAGCCGTCGCAATTTTTTTCTGTTCGAAATATCTCCGTTACTTTTGTGTCTGATCGAAAATTTGCAATGTAATCTTGTTATGTAGGTATTTTCACTATCTTGATTATTAACCGAAATATTTGCATTTTTTAGATTTCGGCCTTCAATTAACCCCACTCGTATTCTTGTCATATTAACAATAAGCTGTTGTATTATGAAACACAGTATTTGAAGAAGGATAAATACCAAATATTGTTCTTATTCAACTTTTTCGTTTTGAGATAAATGCAAATACGTGACGCACGTTGGAAATCTTCTTAGTTTCGCATCCCCTCCATGAGGGACTTTTTTATTTATGACGGATTCTTGAAGAAAAATAAATTCTATAATAAGTTTATATTGGTAATTTTTTTTAATTTGATGCATCTTTTGCCATAAAATGCACTCATATTTATTTCAGAAACGTCACATTTTATTGAAAAATGCTGCGACATGAAAGTTGTAGCCAACAAAATTATCTTTAAAACAAGTTTACGGGAAAAGGAATGGATTCTGGAAATCAAAAAAGAAATATCTGAAATGAAATAAGGCAAAGGCATTCTTGAATGAATCCAAAAAATGATTACTTCAAAAACATAAAGTAACAAGAAACGTTATTATAATTAATTTATTTTAAACTAATTACATAGTAATTATTTTCCAAAGGAATACTATTTTCTACCAGCGTAACTTCATGTAAATAAAAAGTGCGCTGTCTTCCAGGGAAGAATTATCGGACCACTTTTTTATTTGATAACACATTATAACCTCAGTAGCTAGTTGTATTAAGGGAAATCTGCTAATATTAAAAATGATAGAAGGGAGTTTGAAATACGGCGATCCTAGCTTGATGAGAGGGGATATTTATTTTTCCCACACCTCGCACTATTTCCCCGTGCCTCTGATAACATTATTTAATCTCTCTCTATGTACAAGCAGAATGAAATATTGTTTATTTTATCTGCAGGAATACCTCTAGTCAAACTAATATATAGACATAGCATATTTGCTACTCAGTAAGATAATTCCTGAAATGAAAATATTCCTTATTTTAAGTCAATATAGATAAATAAACAATTAAAAACTAAGTTTAGTCTTATATTCCGTTTACATTTTTGTTGGGACTGGTTTTTAGCTGGTGTCCCTTTAGCTTAATTGAGCTGGAAGGTACGTCCTTGTCGAAGACTTCTCGCTGAGGGGTTGGACATCCGTTTCCTAGTACTGGAAATAGTTTGAGTTGCAAAACATCATTTGCCATCAACTCTAGCACGCTCGTATCATCATCTGCGACTGTGTTATTGATGTAAAGTCGTCTTACATATATATATATATATATATATATATATATATATATATATATATATATAATTTTGAATGGCCCTCATTTTCGCCATATCCTAGCAGGATCAATACACATATGAGGAAAGTTTTCGAAAACTATCTCGTCATGAGTACCTCAATAGCAGATTTCCTATTCGGGAAACCCACAAAGTTAATTCATCTAGATTTGGGCAAAGGTGAGAGATAAAATAATATGGCAAAAGGAGGACAAAGCTGCCCCCTAACAGTAGTGACCCTTTGATTAACTTAATTCTAAGAAGCAAGACCCATAGGCAGAGTCACACTATCCGACTGTTGGAGACTTCGGCCCTCCTCACCTGTTGCTTCTCCTAGCTGGCATATATACGTTACTGCCTGCAGGGTCCCCAACAGCGAGAGTCTACCATTTCACTCGTCTCACACCGGGGTTCACGATTGTAAAAATCGGTAATGGTAAGTTCGCCACGCAGGAGCTGCGTAAACTCAGCGGATTTCACAACTGCTGCAGTTCCACGCTGATTACTTCAACCATAGTTCCAGTACTCATTACTTCCGTTATTTGAGATTCCGCCACGCAGGAGCTTCGATAACTAAGCGGATTTCACAACTGCTGCAATCCACGCTGATTACTTCAACCCATGATCCATTACTCATTACTCAAGTTATTTGAGATTCCGCCACGCAAGGAGCTGCGAGAACTAAGCGGATTTCACAACTGCTGCAGTTTCACGCGGATTTCACAACTGCTGCTGTTCCACGCTGATTACTTCAACCCATGTTCCATTACTCATTACTCAAGTTATTTGAGATTCCGCCACGCAGGAGCTGCGAAAACTAAGCGGATTTCACAACTGCTGCAATCCACGCTGATTACTTCAACCCATGTTCCATTACTCATTACTCAAGTTATTTGAGATTCCGCCACGCAGGGGCTGCGAGAACTAAACGGATTTCACAACTACTGCTGTTCCACGCTGATTACTTCAACCCATGTTCCATTACTCATTACTCAAGTTATTTGAGATTCCGCCACGCAGGAGCTGCGAAAACTAAGCGGATTTCACAACTGCTGCAATCCACGCTGATTACTTCAACCCATGATCCAGTACTCATTACTAAAGTTAATTGAGAAACCCATGTTCCATTACTCATTACTCAAGTTATTTGAGATTCCGCCACGCAGGAGCTGCGAAAACTAAGCGGATTTCACAACTGCTGCAATCCACGCTGATTACTTCAACCCATGTTCCACAGGTGCCTTTCGAACAACTCCAAGCATAAGCTTGTGTGCAGAAACCGGAGAACTTCCATTAAATCATCGATATTCATATAATATCATGAAATACAGCATAACAACACTTTCCAGTCAATCATGCCCTTACATTGAGTACATCACACAAAATCCAAAACATGAACTGATTATATTGAAAATCCCAATTTCGCCATAAAACCCTATCACTTCAGACTGTTCAAACGCTACTTTCTTACCACATTACATTACCGAACATTTATCCCATACCCCCCCCCCCAGCACCCTGGCCAACACATACACCAAAAACTAACTTCTCCCTTACAAAATTCAAGAAATCAAACCCACTCTCTTCCTTACACTATAAACACGAGTTACCGGAACATAATTACAGATAACAGGATCAGGGCTATTCATATATACAGATGGTTCTAAATTATGAAGGAAAATGTGGCTCATCCGCCATAGTAGGAGAACCAATGTACTGACGTATAGACTACCGGACGTATCAAGCAACTTCCACTGCTGATTTACAAGAGCTTTTACTTCTTGGACTGCAAAACACCTTACAAAACGTACAACAAGACAAACATTCATGTTTTTACTGACTCCTACAGTTCTATACAATCAACTACTTGACCTTTACTCAACTCACTCACTCACGAAAACAGCTTCTGGAACTACTAACTAACTCACAAACACAGATAGGGCAAAGTCAATAACTATCCAGTGGATTACAGGACATTCAGGACATCACGGGAAAATATTTTGGTTGACAAACATGCAAAATTTGCAACTCAACTTGACATGTTACACCCAACTGATTACAATCACAGGATACGATGACATTAAAAATCATTAAAAAAAGAGGTCAGCCTAAAAATGGGAAGCGGAATGGCATCTGACAGACACAAAACTACCCCCCCCCCCCTCCCCCCCCAACCCCCCCACGATTATTTTATTATTTATAACGGTCCTCTTTTTACAACTTTGGCTAATTGGGAAGGGTTATCTACAGGTTACACCTTTTCTAGAAGGGTGGGATTTTAGGATATTATTTAATGAATTTCGATCATAAATAATTTCCTTTGCTCAGGCGAGAATCGAACTCGCCACTCTAAGTTTACCATGTGAGATAAAGGTCAACGCTTTAACTCACATGGCTAACCTGAGCCCCTACAAAACTACGAGAAATAAAAAACACTATTCGTGAATGGCTGTCCAGTAATCAGGATACTAGAAGAGAAGAAATAGTCCTTGCTCGTTTGAGGCACGGCCATTCACGGATAACACACGGACACCTCATGGACTAGGACTGAACCACCATTATGTACACTTGCAATACACAAACTGACTATCAAACACGTACTTACAGACTGCAGACTAATAACTGACAAGAAGCTTACCCACCAACCTATCTGAATCTACTACACGACGACAGCCCATACATTACAAAAGTCATATGAAGACACCTCAAAGACACACACATTTGCAACCAGATATAACATTAAAATAATATAATAATAATAAATAGACTGGCCAATAATATCCACTGGAGAAAAAATAAATTACCGTATTTTTACCTACCTCTGTAGATTTTTTAACCTTTTTTATGGTTTTTATAAGGTGGCTTTACCTCTACTATTTTAGAATCTTTACAAGAAAATAGTGGTGAATCGCCTTAATTGCGACAATCACTGAGGCCCCTAAATAAACTAAATAAATAAATAAATATTAGAAACTACACCACATGCCACATGTTTTAGAAGCTTTTGCTTAACACAAGTATATGTTTATCCTGAACGAAAAAATTACGTCAAAATTAGAGTAGAAAAAAAGTATCATTTTCAGCCATTAATTTCCTACTGATCATCCACCAAACTATACTCCATTCACTAATTTTTTTTTATATATATTTTTTTTTTTAATTGTTTACATATAAAATGTTTATCTAGTTTCACGTTTGTTATTTGTCATTGTTTTTTTCTGGTATTTCTTATTGTTACTTCTTGTAATCTATTTTACTTTTGTTATTTAACAATTTGGTACTTTTGTTATTGTGCAATTTTTGAAAGGGCAAATCACTCTTGATGTGATGTCCATAAATAAATAAATAAACTAAGCGGATTTCACAACTGCTGCTGTTCCACGCTGATTACTTCAACCCATGTTCCATTACTCATTACTCAAGTTATTTGAGATTCCGCCACGCAAGGAGCTGCGAGAACTAAGCGGATTTCACAACTGCTGCTGTTCCACACTGATTACTTCAACCCCCGTTCCAGTACTCATTACTCCCGTTATTTTAGGAAGTCCGCCACGCAGGGGCTGCGTGAACTAAGCGGATTTCACAACTGCTGCAGTTTCACGCGGATTTCACAACTGCTGCTGTTCCACGCTGATTACTTCAACCCATGTTCCATTACTCATTACTCCCATTATTTGAGAGATCCGCCACGCAGGAGCTGCGTGAACCAAGCGGATTTCAAAACTGCTGCTGTTCCAAGCTGATTACGTCAACTCATTTTCATTTGAGTCGCCAAACTCAAGAAGGGCTTCTTTCTGTTCTGTACTGATATCACATTTGTATCGCTGGACAAATAACTTCAAGAAATTAAAAACTGAAACATCAACCACTGAATAGGGAAGGGCATATTTTTTATCAAAAAGTATTCTGAGAAATATGGAATTAACACTCGTATAATCCATTTCAGCAAATTTCAATAATGCTGTAGCTGAATGTAACATAGGAATTCATTTTTCTGAATAACTGATCCAACAATTACAGCTTCTAGGAGGGATCATTTGAGTCTTCAGCCACAATAGCTGATTTACCATGAGGGAAATGCGCTAAAAATAAAATAAGATGGCAAAAGGAGGGCAAAGTCTGTCCCCTAACAGTAGTGATCCTTTGATTAAGTTAACGTAATAATTAGAGTAAGACTTATTTATGGAGTCACAGTTATCGACTGTTGGAGACACCGGCCCTCCTCACCTGTTGCTCCCCCAGCTGGGCTTTATATATGCCTCGCCCTACATTGACCCTATAGCGAGAGTCTACCATTTTATTCGTCTCGTACCGAGGTTCACGATGGTAAATATTAAAAGTCCGCCACGTAGGGGCTTCCTAAACTAAGCGGATTTCACAACTGCTGCAGTTCCCCGCTGATTATTTCAACCCATGTTCCATTCCTCATTACTAGGGCTAGGATTCCTATGTAAATACATATTTGCTACTGACTTCGATATCACCTTATATCAACTCATAGTATATGTTTTAACGCAATTGGGATCAAATTAAGCCAATTTAATTTTACATATTATTACATATTTGACTAAATTTACATATTTCTTACATACTTTGGGAATTTTTACATATTTTACTCCATATTTGTTAATTTTTCTATTTCTTTACAACAAAACTGAATAACGAGTGCATGAAGAAAATTTTTTCACAAGAATTGGCCCTTCTATTGCCACTGTTGATTGCTTCTTAGAACCAAACCCTACAAAACAATTCTGAGATTCCATCTCCCTTGGTTTTGGCTCTGAATAAACAAAACCAAACCTATTTCATAATTAGTGTTTATTTGTGAGTGGTAAAGTGCGTGCCACTCTTGTCAAACACGATTTGAAAATTGTATTTTGTGATTAATTCAATTTTCATTTTTGTCGAAATGGGGAAAGTCGCAAGTTAAAACAAAGAACGAGTTTTAAAATATCTTCGTGAGTTTCCAAACGAAACATTCAGGGGTGATGGAGGAATGTTATATTGTTCTTGCTGTGACAAGGCTGTATCCACTACGCAACGATTCCAAGTAACCCAACACATTGGCACAGGATCTCACAAATCGAACAAAGAGAAAAAGTCATACCTGAAGCAAAGTTTCATCACACCATCTACCTCATGCGGAGACAGTAAGTCCACCTTTTATACAGATTTATGTCGAGCGTTTGTGCAGGCTGACATTCCGTTAAGCAAAATTGATAATCCGTCTCTTAAATTTTTTTTGGAAAAGTACATTGAAAAAAAAATGCCTGATGAATCCACCTTGAGAAAAAACTATCTACAAGATATATATCAAGAAACTCTTGCCAAAATACGGGAAAATATCAAGGAGGGGCCAATTTGGGTCTCAGTTGACGAGACAACCGATGTTGAAGGCCGGTACATTGCGAATATTACTGTTGGAAGTCTCTGCCCAGATTCTTTTTCAAAACCATTTCTTTTAAATTGCCAGGAATTAGAAAAATGCAATCATGCAACAATCGCACGGTTTTTCAACGACTCTACGGGTCTTCTTTGGCCAAACGGTGTACTACACGAAAAAGTCTTCTTGTTTTTATCTGATGGAGCTCCGTACATGGTCAAAGCAGGAAAGCATCTTAAAGTATTTTCCCCGAAAATGCTTCATGTCACATGCCTCGCTCACGCATTTCATCGTGTAGCTGAATCAGTTCGGTCTGCTTTTCCTGAGGTAGACTCATTGATCTCATCAATAAAAAAGATTTTTTTAAAAGCTCCAAGCCGAGTTGAAATTTTCAAAGAAAGTTATCCTGAGCTGTCTTTACCTCCGCGACCTGTAGTTACCAGATGGGGAACTTGGCTAGAGGCTGCTCTGTACTACTGCACCAATTTCGACAAAATAAAGGACGTCGTATCAAAATTGGATGGCGAATCAGCCTCAGCAATTTCGCAAGCTCAGAATTTGTTGGAAAACCCGAATTTAAAAAATAATTTTGTAATGAAATTGACATTGCTTAACAAAAGCCCATTATAAATGGCCCAATATTTTATATTCTGAGTATACCCAGCACAGAGTCACATTAAGATTATTAAGTATGATTGCTTTAAAATGTATTGTTTTTTACACTTTAAAAAAGAATTTAAAACCAAATTAGAGTGAAGTCACCATGTGGCTCTAGCATTTTCATAAATAACGCCGATGGATTTATGATAAAAACATTCACAGCTCTTAACGTCGGTACACTAAGTAATAATACGGATGAATTTCGATAATTAATTCACGTTAAATGCACTTTTTGAGCGTATTTCGAATCGGCAGTTCCAAAGTTCACTCCCGGATTAGCGCTATAAAAGGACCCTTTGCCGGAGGGATTAAGGTCAGTCATATTCGGCATCCGCTGGAAGGGAAGACCATGCTTCTCGTCCGTCCGAGAGCCAATCCTTCAGCTTGTTTCCTGCCTGCCTGAGCTACACTATCTCTCACGGCTAAGTCAGCACATCTATTAAACATCTAATTCTTTCTATTGTAATATAGACAAATTATTATTAAGTGTCCCCCCATTATATTTATAAAGAGCCTTTTCAATTTAATTATTAAATATTTAAAACTGGTGAATATTTTTATTATAAATAAATTTATATATATTTGAATTTGGACTTGATTCGATTTTTGGTGGCCCATCCTAAATTCTTGTTCGAGATTTGGTTGTAGTGGATTTTATTAAAAATTTGGGCGGAGGCATATCTCACTGTGCTTATCACCGCAGCCAGATCGCAACAAGTGGTAGCAGAGGACGTGGTTCTCAACATTTTATGAATAAGCCACAATAATTTGATTTGTCTCACTACTGAACTTTAGCTGAACCTCTTCTATCGGCATAATTATTTTTATTATACTCTACGTAATTTATCTGCTTCTGCCGATTAGCGTATACATCGCTGAAATTAGAGTATTATATAAAATTTTTTATAAATTAATTTTTTACCCAAGTAAAGAGTAATGGGGTTTTAGGAAGGTTAAATAATTTAAATTTTTGTTGTCCTGTTGTTGTGACCCCCGTCTCCTTTTCATTTTTTTTTAATTTTATTTCATCATGGATGCCGATCAACAAAATATGACTGCACAGGTATCAACACCACCAAATCAACGACTGCCTAGTTTAAGTGCTGAAGGTATAGAAAAATTAGTACGAATTGCAACTTGTAAAAAAGTTATTAGAATTCAAATCAGAATTTCATTCTTATTTTACCAAGCATACGGAGTGCTTAGGGGGCATGCTGGAGTGTGCGGGGACCTTTTCCTAACAATATTTGAGGCACCGAACAAATATTCCCCATGATAATGCCCTTCCTATTATTTTTCCAGACAAGCCAACCCCAATTTGAAGAGAAGGCATCGACTCCAGCTAGAGGTTACACTTTTCTCCAGGATACATTTAGAATTTCTGAGCCTGTTAAAAAAATTACCCCCATATTTTAGACTCTCCTATTAAATAATGTACCCACTTAGGAGGACTAGCGACCCTCATTCTATCTTAGAGAATTTTTGGAGGCACTTTAATCGAGATTAACAAATTAAAGCCCCACCTGGTTTGGATAAAATTTTTGAAAGAACTGACATTTTTCCCAGCCTCAGGCATGTTTATAAAGTCATTATTATTAACTTCGCCCAATTTAACCGTATTTTGAAAAAGTGGAGGGACACACTTTTGTCAAACAACGACGCCTCGTACTAGGACTACAGTACATAATTGATTATATCTATAGGCAACAAAAGGCTGGGGAACCATTCCGAGAATATGCGGACCAAGTAAATTAAATATTCAGAACATTTTTGAAATTTGAAAATGAAAGTGGAAATAATTGAAATAATATTAGAAAATGCTTAAATGACTCGAACACGATCATTTTTTACATTTAATACTATTCCCTTCAACATTCAGGGAATTAAATTTATTAAATTGATAGAGTTAGAGAAATTTAGAATCTAAAATGCCTATAACAGGGTAATGCATTCAAGTAATAATTTTGTGGAAAATGGAGCTGTCTGCGTATAAACCCTCCAACCCGCCCTTAATTAAATCAATTGAGTGACATATAATCACTAATTGTAATTTCTAAATTCAAGGGGGAAGGGAAGAGTCGCCACAGACCAATATAGTTCGGACTCAAGATGCTGCACCGGAACAGGAAACTATAATTGATATAGTCAGAAAAATAGTATGTAAATAAGTAATAACAATAATTATTATAGACATAATTGTTCCTCTAAACAGAAACCAGGATCGGGGCAGAAGAAAGACCAAACTATCAGAAAGGAGAGCAGTCAAAAGTCTTCCTATATCTCCACCTAAAATGGGCCACGTTAGGTGGAATACAAAGTTTAAACCCCAAGAAAGATTAAATTATATTTGCACCACCACAGGTGATTTATTTACCGGCTCCTCCCAGTCCAGCAAAAATATCAAGGATTTAAATAAGAAAAAATTTTAATCCAAAGGCAGGAGCCCAAACGGGTTGTCAAGCCCGAAGGGGCATCTATAAATCTAAGAGTTATGTAGATGTTTAAGTGGCAGGGGAAAGTATTTCAATCATATTAGATTTCTCATAGATAAAATGTCTGACAATTCCCAGACCAAATTAGATGCCCTCCTGGGTACGAGGATTTAAACTTCCTATCTTCGGGCTGATAAATACCAAAGGCTATGCCATCCGGCCAATTCCTAGATAACATGAGACCTATTTTTAAATTTGTTTATTACAGGATGGCCTTATAATAAAATATAGACCCTCCTCAGATAGTCCTAAGCCTACCCCACGTAGACCAAATTGGCCAATTATTGATTTTATTATGTGAATTAGCCCATTAATACCTCCTGAGCAAGAGGATATAAACTGCAATCAAATAATCGCCCATTTATTGATAATTTAATTAATCATTATATATGATAATTTTTTAAGGGTTTAAAAATATTGTGACTCATATATAAATGACTTAGTGAAAACATTTATTGGAAATAGTTTCTTGGGGGCTAGCTATTATATTAGACTCGTATGTAAGTCATTTATGTATATTTAATCTATATTAAAGGGCTATGTATATGAATTTGAGTATGTATATAAATTTGAGACTCAACAAGTGGAGTCAGTAAAAATATTATTGAATAATATAAGACATTAGATAGATATTGATGAAATATTTTATGGGCAAAACTAATTTTGAGAATTAATAAATATTATATGGGCAAATCTAAATTAGAGAATTATTAAATATATTATGGGCAATAATTTCTTACAGGACCTTACTGGAAGGAAATCTACGCAGGAAGAAAGTGGAAGGACACCTGGAACTATCAAGATCTTACATTTGGTCTCAGAAGATCGCTACAAGTGGCAGATGCTCCTAAGCATGAGGGTAAACTGCAGAAATTCTTCCTCAGCAGGAAGAGAAGGTGCACAGGACCCAGAGAACGCTAATTTTTTTTTCAGAAATTAATAATTTGTTTCTCTCAAGTGTTAAGTTTTTGTTGCATGCATGATGATATATTTATGTTTAATAGCATGTATGTTCCTTAACACAGGGTCAACCAACAATCACTTGTTGATAGGTTCTCAGAGACTCTTATGTATGAGTCCAATATTCTGAGAAGGCACCTCAGGTTTTTATAAGTCCTCTAATGATTAATAGAATTTTTCATTACCTATAATCATCTAATTGTAAATTTTTTTTTTCCT
This sequence comes from Riptortus pedestris, assembly GCA_019009955.1. Classification (NCBI taxonomy): domain Eukaryota; kingdom Metazoa; phylum Arthropoda; class Insecta; order Hemiptera; family Alydidae; genus Riptortus; species Riptortus pedestris. Next base: position 10,319,183 of record CM032231.1, read on the forward strand.
AGAAAAAGAGGCCTAAAACCTTAAATTTTTGATTGAGGATTATTTTCAATTAATTATTGTAAGCAATTTTTGTAAATTGTTTGAAATTAATGTTGTATTATATATTGTAAAGCTTACAAATTTGTCCTCATTGATAGAAATTTTTTTTTTATTGTATACATTTATTGTAATTGAATTGATAGTTGTTCCAAATCTATGGAGGGCTGACTTGTAATTATGGAACGGACACTGATCCATTTGAAAGATTTCAGAGACTTTGAATGCAGAGAGCACTCTGCATATTAGCTGATAGGACAGTATACAGCTGGAATAGATGTCCTGAACTCCCCTTCCAGAGATGCAACTTCTCCAGGAGATGAAGACATCATCCTTTCTACTTCATCATCAACGTCCCAGACGACGAAGAAGAGGGAGAAGACATCAACAACTGTAATATGTAATTATACTAGTTTATTTTTAATTCCCCCCTTATATTGTATTTGGTTAGGGAAAAAATTTGTCCTGTCCTTTTTAAAGTATGAGGATCCATTTTATTAAGTGACAAGAAGTATAGGGGTTATTTTTTTTGGTTTTGTGCATTCACAAGAGATTTTCATTAATTTTTTTTATTAGGGCTTAGTTCCCCATTGTAGTTTTTTGATTTAAGAGCAGTTGTTATGTGTGAAGGCTTTTTTAATTTTTTTTTCCCCTCCCCTGTATTAGTTCTTTCTTTGTCACAAGGCACCTGTCCTGTTTTTTTTTTTATTATTGTAAAGCAAATTGTATGTAAATATGTTGTAATATGTAAATATTCATATTCTTATAATGGATCCCATACAATTTTGTAAATAGGCCTTTTTAGGTTAAGTCTCTGATGTAATCAATCCCTCCCGGGCCAAATTTTTGAATTTTTTGGGAATCATTTTAGATTTTTTTTGGATCAAATATTTTTTTTTGATAATTTATTGGTCCTGAGTTAGAAAAGTCTTACAGATATATTTTATCTGAATTGATCATCATCATATTTAAACTTTTCCTATCCCTTCTTTGGAATGGATACACATGGAAGCATATTTTTTTTATTATTTAATACATATATATGCATATTGGTGAACTGACGCATATGAAAATATGTAGTCATAAACTTTATAAATTAGATTAGGGTGTGCCTTGTCAACACTATTTTATATTTGCACATCACAATTTACACTGATATTTCCTACATATGCCAATATGGGCAAAATTGTATTGAACGTGAGCTGAGTCTCCACATATATGTTCTAGATAATTCATCATGTCTTGGTGTAACTGGGGACCCTGACTATGTTTAGTACTTTTTTTCTGATTTATTATTTATGGACATATATGTGCCCTTTTATAGTGGGCAGTTCCTGTTGGGTCCTTAGTCGTTGGAGGCGTTATTTTTGGGATCCCTTGTTTTTTTTTGGTTTTGGACCAATATTGTGATTGCGTTGAGCATCACTGTAAGCCGTTCGGGATGCCCTACCTCCAACTAGTATATATTGGCTTACACTATTTATTTATTACACACCAGACAAGGACTTAAAATTATTTGTGTAGGAAATATGCATATCAATAATAACTTCATATTCTATATGCTCACCATTGGGTATACATTCCATTGCTTCCTGCGTTATTTTTATGATTTATTATGATTATTTATTATTGAGTTTGACTTGATGTTTGATCAATAGACTTTTGGTCCCTGGGGAGGGGTGATGTAATGAAATTGACCATTACATTACATAACCCACATTATAAATGGCCATATATTTTATATTCTGAGTATTCCCAGCACAGAGCACATTAAGATTATTATGTATGAATGCTTAAATGTATTGTTTTTACCTTTAAATAAGAATTATATCCAATTTAGAGTGAAGTCACCATGTGCTCTAGCATTTTCATAGATAACGCCGATGGATTTTGATAATAACATTCACAGCTCTTAACGTCGGTACACTAAGTAATAATACGGATGAATTTCGATAATTAATTCACGTTAAATGCACTTTTTGAGCGTATTTCGATCGGCAGTTCAAAGTTCACTCCCGGATTAGCCCTATATAAGGACCCCGATACGGAGGATTAAAGGCAGTCATATTCGGCATCCTCTGGAGGGAAGACCTTGCTTCTCGTCCGAGAGTTAATCCTTCAGCTTGTTCCTGCCTGCCTCTCCTACTCTATCTCTCACGGCTAAGTCAGCACTTCTTTAAACAGCTAAGTCTTTCTATTGTAATATAGACTAAGTATTATTAAGTGTCCCCCATTATATTTATAAAGGTGCCTTTTCATTTTAATTATTAATATTAATAATTGGTGAATATTTTTATTATAAATAAATTTATATATATTTGAATTTGGACTTGAGTCGATTGTTGGTGGCCCTTCCTAAATTCTTGTTAGTGGTTTGGTTGTGGGATTTTTTATATATTTCAGCTTCCACTGCTTATCACCGCAGCCAGATCGCAACAATTTGGCATTTATTTCCTGCAATTGTGCTCACATCCCTTCCACTATAACGCAGCTTGAATCCCAGAATGTGCCTCTATTGAAAAATATAGAAATTGTCAATGAAGCGATTCGCAAAATGGAAGACGTCTCAGGAGAAACTACTCATTACTCCCGTTATTTTAGGAAGTCCGCTACGCAGGGGCTGCGAGAACTAAGCGGATTTCACAAATGTCCTAATGGCAGAGTACTGATCTCATATCTCACCTAATATTCTCAATTGCCATATAAAAACCCAATGAGTTAAAGTGGGCGCTCAATAAAATATTAATCTATAACAAAATCGAAAAAAAAAAACAACTAACAATATTTGGTATTTGAGCTTAAAATATAAATTTCGATGATATATTTGCGTATTGTTGAAATTTGATGACTAGGGCTAGGATATTCATGTAATTAAAAATGCCAAATCCAAATATGCTAAATATTTATGTATTGATTTTGATACAAAATATGTAAATAATTATGTAAAATTAGTGAAATATGTAAACAGTGAATAACCTTCTAAAACAGGTTTGTACTCTCATTTATTTTATTACAATACAAAAAAACGGTTTTATTTTTAAACATAAAAATACAAAAACAAAAACTTTTTAATCACTGTAAGGAAAATAGTGTGAGACTAAATGCATTTCCAAATTTTCAAACATAAGACTACGTCGGAATTGGGCCTTAGTATCGACTTGAATCTGCTGAATGACGCGTTCGACGTCAACTGATGTAACTGGAGCGTTTCGGAAGGGAAAGCGGCTATTTCAGAAGGGATCCATTCAATCTGAAAAGCTTTGCTGTCACCTCCTTTCCTATTATGATGTCTGCAATCAGCAGGACATATCTTTCCAGCCAGGAATATTCTTTTTAAAAAAATCTTGTAGTTTCGCGTGGATCCTATTTCCTATTTTTCCTGAGACGTTCCTCCATTTTGCGGAATTCGCTTCATTGACAATTTCTATATTTTTCAATAGAGGCACATTCTGGGATTCAAGCTGCGTTATAGTGGAAGGGATTTTGTGAGCACAATTGCAGGAAATAAATGCCAAATTATTTTTTAAATTCGGGTTTTTTTCCAACAAAATTCTGAGCTTGCGAAATGGCTGAGGCTGATTCGCCATCCAATTTTGATACGACCTGTCCTTTATTTTGTCGAAATTGGTGCATTAGTACAGAGCAGCCTCTAGCCAAGTTCCCCCATCTGGGAACTACAGGAGTGGTAGCGGAAGTAAAGCTAGCTCAGGATAACTTTCTTTTTGAAAATTTCGACCAACTCGGTTTGGAGCTTTTAAAAAAATCTTTTTTATTGATGAGATCAATGAGTCTACCTCAGGGAAAAGCAGACCGAACTCGATTCAGCTACCAGATGAAATGCGTGAGCGAGGCATGTGACATGAAGCATTTTTCGGGGGAAAAATACTTTAGAAGGCTTTCCTGCTTTGACCATGTACGGAGCGCCATCTGATAAAAACAAGGTAGACTTTTTCGTGTTGTTAGTTACACCGTTTGGCCAATGAAGACTCATAGAGTCGTTTGAAAAAAAACCGTGGCGATTGTTGCTTGATTGAGTTTTTTCTAACTTCTGGCCAATTTAAAAAGAAATGGTTTTGAAAAAGAATCTGGGCAGAGACTTTCCAAACAAATATATTCGCAACTGTACCGGCCTTCAACAATGGTTGGTCTCGTCAACTGAGACCCAAATTGGCCCCTCCTTGATATTTTCCCGTATTTTGGCAAGAGTTTATGGATTTATATCTTGAAGATAGGTTTTTTCTCAAGGTGTGATTCATCCAGGCATTTTTTTGTCAATGTACTTTTCCAAAATAAATTTAAGAGGACGGATTATTAATTTGCCTGACCGGAATGTCAGCCTGCACAAACTCTCGACATAAATCTGTTTATAAAAGGTGGACTTACTGTATCGAGGGCATGAGGTAGATGGTGTGATGAAAACTTTGCTTCAAGTTTGACTTTTTCTCTTTGTTCGATTTGTGAGATCCTGTTCCAATGTGTTGGGTTACTTTAGAATCATTGCGTTGTGGATACAGCCTTGTCACAGCAAAGAACAATATACACTTTCCTCCATCACCCCTGAAAGTTTCGGTTGGAAACTCTCGAAGATATTTTAAAACTAGTTCCTTTGTTTTTCCTTGCGACTTTCCCCATTAGACAAAAATGAAAAATTGAATTAATCAGGAAAATATAATTTTCAAATCGTGTTTGACTACCCAGTTGGCACGCACTGTTAACCACTCACAAAAATACAACTAAATTTCATGAAGTAGGTTTGGTTTTGTTTATTCAGAGCCAAAACCAAGGGAGATGGAATCTCAGAATTGTTTTGTAGGGTTTGGTTCTAAGAAGCAATCAACAGTGGCAATAGAAGGGCCAATTCTTGTGAAAAAATTTTCTTCATGCACTCGTTATTCAGTTTTGTTGTAAAGAAATAGAAAAATTAACAAATATGGAGTAAAATATGTAAAAATTCCCAAAGTATGTAAGAAATATGTAAATTTAGTCAAATATGTAATAATATGTAAAATTAAATTGGCTTAATTTGATCCCAATTGCGTTAAAACATATACTATGAGTTGATATAAGGTGATATCGAAGTCAGTAGCAAATATGTATTTACATAGGAATCCTAGCCCTATTGATGATGCGGTTAACTGAAGGCCAAAAACAAATAAATGCCAATATCTTGGTTAATATTCAAGATAGAGAAAACATGTATAAAACAACATTTACAGAATATAACATTTGCAATACGACTGGCTCTATAAAATGTTTCCATAATATGTATAATAAATGAGATATTTTGAATTTTCGGCATTCCTACAATCTTAACGGTCCCTCCCTTGCTTCCGATTTCAGCTGTTAACGAACATGTGGCTCTGCATGTGAATTAGCGTGTGAACTGCTGAAATTGGACTGGGGGAGGAGGGTTTAGAGAGGAGAAGTTTGGAAATTCGAAATATCACAGCTATCATACGTAGGACCAAAAAATTATACAGAACTAGGCACATTTAACTGCTTATTAATGTTACTTAACCCTTAATTGGCCAGGAACTCAAAAAATGACTTGAAATGAAAATGTTTCTTAAAAACACATTATTTGCATTCCTAATAAATAGAATATATAAGGTTTTACTTAATTTTTTTTTTTTCTGAGCAAAAATATTACATGGTGTCTTAGAAAGATTATAAACTGAAATAGTTTCTAAAAATAATTAAATAATTTATTATGTAATAAAAGAAACGTGTTGTAAATAAAAAATAAGTAGATTGTAAACAAAATATAAATCCGTCAAAAATATCATTACACCTTCCACTCATTCAAGAAAACAGGGCCTTTTACGGGTGTTACAAAGTTTCACATTACATTTTCAGCATAAAAAAACCGTTTGATTTTGGTGACAGAGTCTGCACTTTCCTTTTGTAGTGAATACTTATCAATGGTGCATCCCATCAAGTCTTGCTGCATTGGCTATGAGAGCTGCTGCAGTTCTTGGCTGCAATTGGTGGTGTCTAGCCCTTTTAGCTCGCCGGTCCAGCAGAATATCCTCTGCAATGTGTATTCGAAATTGTTTTAAATACCTTTTTTTTTTTTAGGGTGTTCCTTTTGTGCAATAGCAATACGTTATTAACCACCAAATCCTATTATTAGCTGAAAATGTTCATGTAATATTTGTGGGAGCGGTAACCTGTTCTATAAAGTGTAAAGAACATGTCACTAAGGTCAACACTTTGTTGTCATACCATTTAATAATGCTGATACACTTTTTGTTATTAACGTATTCTCCATAACATCCTCTTCCCTCTTTCATCCTCAATATTGTAATGTTCCAATACTTCATTCATTTCAATTTGAAAATTGCCGTGTGTGCCGTAAAAGCCTTTCAGTCAGGCACATTTTTGAAGAGTGCAGGAAATACAGAGGCATCCTGGCTGACCTCGGTATTCCAAGGAACCTCGGCGACGCCCTAGCAAACAGTAGAGCTGCCACTGACAGGGTAATAAGGTTTCTCCATTTAACGGGCCTTTCCAGCCACATATAGCTAAGGTTTCTTCTTTTTCAAAGTTATTGCAAGAGTTTTAGTTAATGCTTATTGTATCTGTTATTTTAATGGTTATATCAATAGGCTTTAAGCTTGATGTTAATTTTTATGGATCTAATTTTTTATATTTATTTTAATTGCTCGAACCTTGTTGTTATCTTAATGGTTATTTTAATAAGCTTTATGTTAGATGTTTATCTTCTTTTCTTTTTTAGATTTAATTTTAATATTTATTTGTATAGCTTTAACCCTGTTGTAATTTTAATGGTTGTTATGTTATGTTATATGTTTATAATGCTCTTTTAATAATTTATAGTTCTAATGTTTACTTTAAGGGATCTAATTTTAATATATATATTTTTTTTTTTTTTTTTTTTTTTTTTAAAAACTTTGTTGTCATTAATGGCTGTGTTTCTCGTGATGAGCTTTAAGTCTAATGCTGTCATTTAGTAGCTAATTAGATATGTAGTCCATAAGTTTAATGTAATTGGTAATAACATAACTCTTCTTCTTAGTGTTTATCAATGAGTCGCAATGGTTCCTGTGATACCGGCGAGTAGGTGTGGATGCATATGGCCGAAACCCCCCCCCCTTACCAAAAGAAAAAAAAAGAAAGAAAAAAAAAGAAAAAAAAAAAAAGAAAAAAAAAAAAAAGAAAAAAAAAGAAGGAAGGGGGAAGAAAAGAGAAAAAAAAATTAAAGGGAAAAAAAGATAAAAAAAAGAGGGGGGGTAGAAAAAAAAACATATATATATAATGTTAAAAATAATGTAAATATATATATATATATATATATATATATATATATATGTGCATATTAATATATAATAAAAGTCGGTCTAGCATGCGTGTGCCTGGGACTTCCCATGACTGGGGAACTCAAATACAGTATGAAGAGTGTTGGGCATTGATAACCATGAAGTTTTTTGCCCAAAACAAACAAACAAACAAACAAACAATTTGAAAATTTCCTTCATCCATTTTGGGGCATCCGTCTGCATTTTCTCCTTCATTGTTGCTTTCTTCTTCATCATAGGTGATACTAAATTTTGGTAGCAATGAGAAAATGGTTTCACCTCGACTTTTATACGTATCTGTTAATTAAAATGGTAAAAGTAAGAAATAATATAAAGTCATGCCCCTTGGGCAAATTTGTTGGTATTTGGCCAGGGTGAACTTAAGTACACCATCCTTAAAATCCATGCTAAAACTCTATTTCTCTCCTGAATGGAAAATGAAACACATAGGAAATTAAATACAATTCTTTACAACTAATTCACCCATTTTGGTTCATATTTAAATCGAATAGCGTATATTTTATTGAATTAGAAACTTTGCTGGCAACTAGTGTGGAGTAGGGTGGTAAACAATGATGATTTTCTTCAGTATATTGCTAGTAATTAGCTCCATAACAATAAATGGACTTGTGTCGCTTATGTTCATGCTTGGGAGGTTACAGGGGTGTGGACTCTGGCCCAAAAGGGGTAAGAATAGAAGCAGTTGCTCTCTGAAAGGGTTAAATATGAACGGTGTCTTTAACAGTTTGACTGCCCACAAAAATAAGTGAATTTGGTTGGAGGCCCATTACATTTTTCGTGTTATTTGACTTGAAATATGCATAAATATTTTTAAAAAAAACAATGATATTTGTTGCAAATCTAATGTGGGGGTTAAAAAAGGGAGGAAATAAAAATTACTCCTTTGGGCGTGACGGGCACCTAGGAAGGAATTTCCATCTTAGGTACCCATCATGCCCGAGAGCGTTAGCAAAATTTGAAATTTGGCGCGACGCCCGTGCGATACAACGCTCTCAGGCTGATGCGAGTCACACTAACTCGTGGAACGCGGTATGAACAGTTGCCGCCCTTTGGCGTGACGGGCATCCCCTCTTCGCCGCGCTTCACGCCCCCAGGCGGAATGGGCTGTCAAACTGTTAAAGACACCTTGACCAGTTAAGGGTTAACGTTGCAATTATTTTTTCTATCATGAATATGAACAGAGATATTTGCATTTTTAGCAGATTTTTCTTCAAATGTCCATCGATCCTACCAAGGAGATGATGAAAATGAGGTCCGTTCAAAACTGTGTATATATATATATATATCTGTCTGTTACCGCTCTAGCGGTCGTAATAATTGTTTAATCGTTGCCAAACTCTATATTTAACCGTTTTATGTAAAAAGAAAGATCAAGTTCGTTAACGGCTGAAATCGGTTAAGGGGGAGGGTGGTTCAGAGGAGAGGTTTTTTCAAATTTCGAAATATCTCCGTTACAATACGTTGGATCGAAAAATTGTATAAATTCAATCTTATTGAAAATTAAATTTACTATAACTAACGTTATGTACAAGTGTTCTCTATCTTGAATATTAACCGAGATATTTGCATTTTTATTAACTGTAACGGTTGAGGTGAGATGGGCTAACTTCGGGTCTAGTCGTGAGTTTCCGTCAAGAGCTAGTGCGGCCGTTTCCGTAACTGTTTGGCTCTCGTGAAATTTCGCTATTGTAAAACTTCACGTGGGAAATCTGCTTAGTTTCTGCAGCATCCGCGTGACGGACTTTTTATTTTAATTTTCAGCTCACAGTATACCCCCCCTCTCCCCTCTCGTACTCATGTAATATTAAATACCACATATTGTTTTCTTTGAACTTTTACCGTGTGAGATTCATCTAAATACGTTGTGTAATGACTTTCATTAACATTTTGCGAGCCTAACTCGAAAATGTTTATTTGTTCTATACCATTCTGGCATTTAACGCTAAGGGCAATGTATAAAATCAGACACAGCATAGGGAGGGGGGAGTTAGGGGGGGGAGAATTGGAAACTTGAAAATATCTCTGTTACTATGTGTCGGATTGATGCGATCTGGCTGCGGCAAAAAGGCTTCAATATTTCAAAAGATGAATCGCCATTGTAGCGGCTTCTCAAATAAATAATAATAATAATAATGTAGAAGATGATAATTCCCACAATCAAATCACTAACAAAGAATTTAGGAAGGGTTCACCAACAATCGACTCTTTACTCAAAATTTAAAAATCAAGAGTTATAAAACTCTTATTCAAAGGTAAAAACTAGCCATTTAAGTAACCATAAATAATAATCTTAATGATCTTTGTGCTGTTATTATTCAAAATATAAAATGATGGTCAATTGTGGTGAGTTAATGTAATGCAACCTTAGATTCATTACAAAAAGTCCGTCACGCAGAGGCTGCGTAAACTAAGCAGATTTCCCTCGTGAAGTTTAGTAATAGATAAATCTACATACTGGTAACACAACAGCACCGTGAATAAATACAAACGGAAATAAGAAATGTTTCATCCAATTTCAATAACCTGCCGACAGGAAGCGTTAGGTTAGAAATGTAAACAAACGGGTCTGCCACTTCACACCGGAAAGAATAACAATTTCTGTAATATATCAGAATATAACATATTAATTTTATTGAGAACTATTTACTATACCTAGTACTGTAATTAATAATGAGTCAGAATAATTGTTATCTCAATCAATCAAATTTTAGTAGTCCAAAACCTTAAGACGGGGGGGGGGTCACCGGGACATATTTGCATGTATCTCGTATAATAAAGGTCTCTTGAATACAATTTTTGGTATTTAAACTTCGAATAATGTGATTTATTATGTAGCAGAGTATTGTTTATGTAACATGAGTAGAAGTGGCGGTTTGCTGATGGCTGAAAACTGAAAAATGCAAATATCTCTGTGTGTTAACAGACAAAAAATATATATATATATATATATATATATATATATATATATATATATATATAGTTTTGAACGGACCTCATTTTCGTCATCTCCTGGGTAGGATCGATGGACATTTGAGGAAACTTTTCGAAAATCGCGTCATGAGTACGACCTCAATAGCTGATTTCCCTTGAGGGAAATCTGCTAAAATGAAAATATCTTGGTTAATAACCAAAATAGTGATAAAAACGTATTTAACAACATTTATAGAACATTTAATTTACAATAAGATTTCTTCTATACAACTTTTCGATCCGTTAGCATAACAATGGAAATATTTTGAATACCCCCCCCCCCTCACCCACTGGTCCCATATTACCCGGTAACGAACTTGATCCTTATTTTTACATAAAACCTTATACTTTTTTAGTATAAACCAGATATACGCTAAAACCTATAGCAGAAGTAAACAATTTTATTGGGCGCAAAAAACAACCGAATTAATCAAAACTCGGTATGTGAATTAGCATCCTCTTCTCCATGAAAATAAGCTATGTTAACATTTCTGAGGACGACATGGAGGGAGGGGGTTATCCGGGAAGCCTGTTATGTCATGCACGTTACAGAAGGTTTTTATTTGTTATTTAGAATAATTTTGATGTATAAACGAGGTATTCGCTAAAACTATAGCGGGGGTAACCAATTGTATTAGTAATAATTAATGTATATTTGTTATAGGCGTAATAATGTTGTTTTTCGACTTATTGGTAGTTCTCTGTATAATTCGTATTAGTGATGTTATAAATCTCAAGCAAAAGGGAAAGTCGCACGGAGGCCAGCCCACACAGTTAATTAAATTTACTTATTTCCTGTTAAATGGCACTATTGGAATTTCTTTCTACTTATAACCGACTATTTCTAATCTATGTGTGCTCGGAGTGGGTTGGAAAGAAAAAATGTCCATTATAGATACTATTTCATTATAATAAATGCTATCCATGATCATGATTTGAATTATTCACGGCGTGTCCAACAGTAGAGAGGGATTGATTAGGAACTCATTTTCATTTACTCTTTTTAATTAAATTTTCTATTCTATAAGTCCCCACAGTTACCCTTATGGAAAAATAATACGCCCAGACAGGAAGTATAATTGTACACATTGAAGCCTTGCTATAAAAATACCCTCAATATTCAGCCTCTAATGATAGCTAGTATATATATATATATATATATATATATATATATATATATATATATATACTAGCTAAGCTACCCGGCTTCGCTCGGGAAATCATTTAAGGCTGAATGATGATAGTATTTTTTTGGGCAAGGCTTCAATGTTTACAACTACACTTCCCGTCGGCGCGCATTGTTTTGCTGTGAGGGTCAGGCAGGCGACTTATAAATGAGAAATTTTATATTTGAAGAATAAATAAAAATGTGTTCCTAATCTATCCCTTGCCACTTTTTAACTCACCTTTTTGAATACTTTACTTTTTGAATACAATTAAATATCCTCTATAATGAAACTTATTTCCTGTCAAAAACCAATCCGAGCAGATATAGTTTAAGCATAGTTTAGCACGTAAGGTTATATTCATAATAGTAGATCTCAGTGGTAATCACTTCCCGTAATGCCCAGCATTTCACAGGAAATTAGTAAACTCAATTAACTCTATTAGCCTCCGTCTATTTCCGCTCTCGCATTAGAGCTATCAACACTCTTCTCCTTAAATTATTAATTCAAAATATTATTGTAATAATTTATCTACCTGATGGAATTAAATAATAGTGTTACCCTAAAAATAATTTCAATTATATTCAAAAAGCTAGTCGAGGGGAAGAGATCTTAGCCGTCCCTGCAACCTAAGTAATACTTTAAACCAGGGGTCTCCAAACTTTCCAGCCTTAGGGCCGTACTGATTACTCCAGTAAGTTCCGAGGGCCAAAACCAGCCAGTTTGCTCGTGGACTGTTTTCTGTTTTTGGTACTACTTATTTGTGTGAGAAGACCTTCTCCAAAATGAAGTACACAAAAAATGTTTACAGATCTAAATTAACTGATTAGCATCTTAAATCTCTTTTAATGATTGGTACAAGTAAAATTAGTCCACAACTACAAACTATTGGTCAGTGGAAAATCTCAATTACATAAATCTCATTAGTATTCCATATGTCACTATGCTTGTTATAAGTTATGTTTTTATTTAAAATGTTAGTTGGATTCATTTCAATAATTTGTTAGTTATTATATACTGAAGGTAAATTTTCTGCATATTATACATGTCTTTACTCATTACAATTCTGTGTTTCTTTATCCAACTTATCACAAAAACAATAACAATAAGCCTACAACAATGTTATGAGTAGTTTGCCCATGACCATATCAATGTAGATGTCATATTAATAATTATTCAAAATAAAATTAGAATACTTCAGTAAACTAAATTTAATTTGCTATAAAAAATATGTTCTCTAAAAGGAGGTTTCAAGTATGCTAGTTCTCCGCGGGCCGGACAAAATCTGTCCGCGGGCCGGATGTGGCCCGCGGGCCGTAGTTTGGAGACCCCTGCTTTAAACAATCATATCGAGTTTAAGAGCATTTTGTCTTTTGTCATAATGACATTAACGTTTAATTGTTATGATAGTACATATTTGTTTCAATAGCATAAAGATATAGGAAATAAGATAGTATATTACCAAAATCAGAGTTTGATTCCCTAGTACTTCCCCTATCAGTCCTTGAGGAAATTCAGCACGATTTTTTTTTTTTTAAATAATACATTATACAAATTAAATAATGGAAATGCTCGTATAGTTTAAATTTCTATTGGAAATAAATAACAAAGTTATTTCCTAGGGAAAATAAATAAATGAGGCGAAGGGTGAGGGGGATTTATAATCTCACTAATCCGAATCATACTTAGTACTAAATAATCGAAATAGATAAGGCTTAAACATAACATCATTTGTCATAATATGCCTATATTAAAAACGCTTAAATAAGTACTAATAAAATCGTCGACTCCCGCTATAGATTTAGCTTATATCCCGTATTTACTTCATTTTACGACATAAGTGAATGAAACAAAAGTTGCTCTAAATAACAAAGTAAACAACTTTTGTTATGTGCACCTTTGCCGAAAAACCAATAGAAAATGAAATATCGTGAATTTTTACTTCAGGCCTCCCTTATAACTCCCACTCCCGTTCGAACCTAAAAACTTTAATATAGCTTATAATCATCGGAGAATTAATGCTAGTTGACATACCGAGTTTTGTTAAGTTCGGTTCAATCGTTAGCGCCCAATAAAATAGTTGACTCCCGCTTTAGTTTGTAATATATATCTCGTTTATACTTTGTTAAAAGTCAAAAATGAATATCACAAAAGTTACTCTAAATAGAAAAATAAACAACTTTTGTTAGGTTCATATTTGCCGAAAAAACGAATAGAAAACGTAAAACCGCTATTTTAAATTCAGGCCTCCCTTACAACCCCCACTCCTGTCCGTCCCTATAAAAGTTAGTATGGCTTATTATAATGAAAGCGTTAGTGCTAATACACATACCGAGTTTTATTCATTTCGGTTGGGTCTTTCGTCTCAAATAAAATTGTTCACATTCGTTATAGGTTTTTGCGTATATCTCGTTTATAATTCAGTATACGAAAAAAGTGTATATAACAAACGTTACTCTAAATAACAAAATAAACAACTTTTGTTATGTTTATATTTGGCGAAAAACCAATAGGAATCGAAATATCGCTATTTTTAATTTCAGGCTTCCCTTATAACCCCCACTCCTGTTCGTCTCAGAGGATATAAATATAGCCTAAAGTCTAAGTTGGGTTAGTAGTAATATAAATACCAAGTTTTATAAAATTCCGTTCAGCCGTTTATGCGTGAAAAGGTAACAAACATACACGAATGAAACAAATTGCAGTTATGGTGCCTATGACATGTAAAACGAAAAGTTATCGTGAAATTTCGCGAAAAAAATCAATGTACAGACAGAGGTTACAATTTTATATATATATATAGATTTATAATTTTGAACGAACCTCATTTTCGTCATCTCTTAGGTAGGATCGAAGGACATTTGAAGAAAAATTTCAAAAATCGCGTCATGAGTAAGAGCTCAATAGCTGATTTCCCTTAAGGGATTTCTGACGATTATGACTCTCTTAGATCCCGTCCACAATCAGGATGAACTGACCATTCCCTTCACCGGCTATAATTGGGCATGTCGGTCTACTAGAGGAAACTCATCCCGTGGACTCCTTGGTTAACGGAGGTGGTGAACTACGAGTTGATCACTCACTACATAAAAAACCCTCGAGTCCTACTCGGGGAACGTTGAAAGTCTCAATGGTACATAACACCAACCGAAAAATAAAGTCCGTCACGCAGGGGCTGCGTAAACTAAGCAGATTTCCCACGTGAAGTTTTACAATAGAGAAATCTGCCTAATAACAACTGTAATAGAAAGAAACCTCTAACCCAAAAACATTATTTAGGGCGTAATAACCCAGTAGTTTCTAGCCCCGAAACACAGTTAACCTAACCTCTAAACCTATTCACGGGGGACGGATAGTTATGGAAAAGTCCGTCACGCAGGGGCTGCGTAAACTAAGCAGATTTCCCTCGTGAAGTTTAGTAATAGATAAATATACATACTTCTAACACAACACCGTGAATAAATACAAACGGAAATAAGAAATGTTTCATCCAATTTCAATAGCCTTCCGACAGGACGCGTTAGGTTAGAAATGTAAACAAACGGGTCCCGCCTCACACCGGAAAGAAAAACAATTACTGAAATATAACAGAATTTTATTGAGAACTATTTACTATATCTAGTACTGTAATTAATAATGAGTCAGAATAATTGTTATCTCAATCAATAAAATTTTAGTAGTCCAAAACTTTAAGATGGGGGGGGGGGAGTCACCAGTACATATTTGCATGTATCTCGTATAATAAAGGTCTCTTGAATACAATTTTTGGTATTTAAACTTCCAATAATGTGATTTATTATGTATCAGAGTATTGTTTACGTAACATGAGTAGAAGTGGCAGTTTGGTGAAAACTGAAAAATGCAAATATCTCGGTTAATATTCAAGATAGAGAATAAATGTATATGACAATATTTATAGTAAATTTAATTTGTAATAAGATTGATTCTGTATAATTTTTCGATCCGACGTATAGTAACGGAGATATTTCGAATTTTCGAAAATCCTCCCCTCTAAACCCCCCCTCCCACTGGTCCGATTTCAGCCGTTAACGAACTTGATCTTTCTTTTTACATAAAACGCTTAAATATGAAGTTTGGTAAGGATTAAACTAAAATTGCGACCGCTAGAGCGGTAACAGACAAATATATAGATATATATATATATATATATATATATATACAGTTTTGAACGGACGTCATTTTCGTCATCTACTAGGTAGGATCGATGGACATTTGAAGAAAAATGTCGAAAATTCCGTCATGAGTACAACCTCAATAGCTGATTTCCCTTAAGGGAAATCTGCTAAAAGGCCGCCAGAGCTCTCGGCGGAAAGTCCGAACATAGCCTACTGGTACCACACGCAGAATACAAATGCAAATATCTCGGTTAATATTCAAGATACAGAATAAATGTATAAAACAATATTTATAGTAAATTTAATTTGTAATAAGATTGATTCTGTACAATTTTTCGATCTGACGAATAGTAACGGAGATATTTCGAATTTTCTGAAATCCTCCCCTCTAAACCCCCCCTCCCCGTGGTCCGATTTCAGCCGTTAACGAACTTGATCTTTCTTTTGACATAAAACGACTAAATATCGAGTTTGGTAACGATCAAACAAAAATTGCGACCGCTAGAGCGGTAACAGACAAATATATAGATAGATAGATAGATAGATATATATATATATATATATATATATATAAATATAGATATATATATACAGTTTTGAACGGACCTCATTTTCGTCATCTACTAGGTAGGATCGATGGACATTTGAAGAAAAATTTCGGAAATTCCGTCATGAGTACAACCTCAATAGCTGATTTCCCTTAAGGGAAATCT
Organism: Riptortus pedestris; assembly: GCA_019009955.1. Classification (NCBI taxonomy): domain Eukaryota; kingdom Metazoa; phylum Arthropoda; class Insecta; order Hemiptera; family Alydidae; genus Riptortus; species Riptortus pedestris. Next base: position 10,335,544 of record CM032231.1, read on the forward strand.
GCTAATACACACACACACACACACACGTATATATATATATATATTTATATATATATATATATATATATATATATATATATATATATATATATACATATATATATACTCACATATGTGTATGTATGTACATAAAACATCTTCTGGTTTTACCGATAATTCTTTGCCTTTATCATGACTAAGCATTTCACTTTGAGTTTAATCTTACGCCAATATATGATTTTTTGAGATTTTTAAATGAGTAGGTTTATTCCAAGTATGTTATCTTTTCACTAAGGAAGTAAATTCAATAAATATATCATGCAGGCAGTGTATGTCAAGACGAAATGTACATAATAGTTTCCTTATCAGAAAGTGACAAATAGTTATTTGACTTAAATGTAAGGTTATTGCCAGGAATATAGTCATTTCGTTTGAACTGGTGCCCAGAGATTCGCCCCGGCCTTCACTACCACTTGCCTGACAATCAATATCAATTATGTGTCGAAGAGAAACTTTCATTTCGGTTTGAGTAGTTCGTCGCCTCCCAAAACTATTCCACTCTTGAGGAGGGCTTTTTAAGTCGAGGCGTCACTAGTCCAGAGGGCTTCGATCGGTCAACATGGCTGTTACAAACTCGGCTCAGACGACGGGCGTGGAGAAGAAAAAGGAAAACGTACCACTCCAGGAAGCATTAAATGCAACAGGTACTTCACATTATTTAGCTGAAGGAATTGATTGTTATACAACCGAGTCTTTATTTACAGCTACAGTATTATTTACTTATAAAAAAAACAAAAAAAAGGATATTAATTTTATGGAAACTATTTACTATATTTGTACTGTAATTTATAATGGATCAGTATAATTTTTAGCAGATTTCCCTTAAGAGAAATCAGCTATTGAGGTCGGACTCATGACGCGATTTTTGAAACATTTCCTCAATTGTCCATCGATCCTATCCAGGAGATGACAAAAATGAGGTCCGTTCAAAATTATATATATATCTGTTTATGATGGATTTTATAGTTTTACGCTTTTAGTAAACACCCACTCCTACTCATGTTATATTAATAATAAGCTGTTATATTATGAACCACGTTATTATAAAGTTAAATACGGAATATTGTTTTCATTGAACTTTTACTTTTTGAGATATATGCAAATACGTTCTGTCGATCGCCCCCCCCCCCCATTCTTTTGTTCTTGGATTACTAAAATTTAAGTAATTGAGATTAAAATTATTTATTTTCTTTACAAACTACAGCATTAGCTATAGTAAATAGTTTTCAATAAAATTAAGGTGTTATATTCAGATATATTTCATTAATAGTTTTTCTTTCCGGTCTATAATTCTGGTTGCCAGGCCTGTTTGTTTACAATTCAGATGATTTCCGTTGTAGAGTTATTAACTTGTAATTGAAAGATATCTCATTTCCGTATGTATTTATTCACTTAATATTTGCGGTGGTGTTACCAGAATGTATATTTATCTTTGGAAACCTTGACTTGGGAAATCTGCTTAGTTTACGTAGCCCCTGCGTGACGGGCTTTTTTATCTCGATCAATCCAATTTTAGTAATCCAAGAACTTGAGCCGGGGGGGGGGTCACCAAAATATATTTGCATTTATCTCATATAATAAAGGTTTCTTGATAACAATACATGGTATTTAAGCTTCGAATAATGTGGTTTATTACATAACTGTGTTGGTTATGTAATATGAGTAAGACCTGGGGGTTTGCTGAAGGACGTAAACTGAAAAATGCAAATATCACTGTTAATATCAAGATAAAGAATAAATGTATATAACAATATTTATAGAACATTTAATTTGAAATAAGATTTGTTCCACACAATTTCTCGACCCGACTTATAGTAACGGAGATATTTCGAATTTTCAAAAATCCCCCCATCTAAACCCCCCCTCCCATTTGTCTCATTTCAGCAATTTAAAAAACGGTCTTCATTTTTATGTATAACGATTAAATGTCGAGTTTGGTAACGATCAAACAAAAATTGCGACCTTTAGAGAGTTAATAGACAATTATATATAGTTTTGGACGGAACTCATTTCATCATCTACTAGGTAGGATCGATGGACATTTGAAGGTATTTTCCCAAAATCTCGCCTAATGAGTACGATCTCAATAGCAGATTTCCCTTAAGGGAATTTTGCTAATGGCCCGTCTCACACGGGCTGAGGAAACTAAGCAGATTTCCCAACAACTAGGAAGGATCTAAGGACATTTTTCCAAAATCACTTTAAGAGTGCAACATCAAAGGCTGATTACCCTTAAGGAAGATATGCTAAAAAGTATGACCGCCATTTTGTAGTAGTGGACATCATGGATTTACAAAGATACTGAATATATTAAATTGTATTTTAATGAGAGTTATAGATATGTTGAAACTATCAGATCAATCGGTCAACAGGAAAGGGGTCAAATTTCAACTACCAAAATAAATAAATTAACAAGTAAATAGACGGAGTTAAATAAAACCGTTTAATATTCCGGTGAATCTAAATAAAACCGTTTAAAAATGCCAAACTCTCAGCTAATATTCAGGATGTAGAAAACGTTTATGTAAAAAAATTTAACCAATTTCATCCTAACTTTCCAAAAATTAATATTTCATTTAAACTTTGTGCACAATGAAATAAGCCCATTAGTAGTGTGTGTGTGCAAAGTATCAACTCCAAAACAACCCCTAGAGGGGGTTTTGCCCCCCTCCAAAATTGGAGCAATGGGAATGGAAGTGTAGGGGTCCACTATAAATTAATAAACATTTCTTCAGTTATTTTTATTCACAAACTACAAATTGAACTTTACTATGTTTATAATAAAACATAATTTCATCACATTATTAAGTTGAATCCGTAAAATAAAGTATACCATTTTTTTTATTAGTGTTTATTGTGACTTTAGACATAGTTTCATCTAACCTATACTCTTTGCAAATAAATTTATGGTACTGGACCTCAACGCGTGGTTGGTCTTTTATTATCTTCTTTATTTTCGGGTTTGGCACCATGCTGAGTGGAAGCAATAATCTCTGTAGTTGCCATATCTTTCTAAAGCTATCATCCCATTTCAGTTATTAGAGACCCTCGGTTCTTTTTTTTTTTAGCAATTTCTTCTTGATTAGTACGCATGCTCAGTTTGTTTGCTCTTTATAGTGTCAATACCATAATGATCCGTCTCTTTTAGAAGGTCTAACAATTTTATAGAGGTAAAGAAGTTATCCAAATACAGATTACACTTTCTGGTATTTATGACACTAAGGTATGAATTACAGACCCTTGAAGACCTAAAAGAAGTGGGGATTTTCAGGTCTTGGCACCTTGGTATAGTTCGCACTGAACCAAGTATCTAATTTGTTTTCCATAGATGTGTTGCTTTGCCCCATGCCGACAGAAATAATTATTATTATTTATTAACGTCCGCTTTTTGCAACTAAGGCTAATTGGGACGGGTTATCTACAGGTTACCACCCTTTTCTAGCCAGGGTGGCACACAGGATTTTATTTAATGAATCCCGTCACTAAATAAATTCCTTTCTCCAGGTGGGTATCGAATTCGCCACTCTAGTTTTACCATGAGAGATTAAAGGCAACGCTTTAACTCACACCGCCAATCTGAGCCCCCGACCGAAATAAGACACCATTGCCAAATCAGGCTCATCAAGTTCAACCGTTAATCAATTAAGTGCCTGAAAAGTGGCCTAACCTTTGCTAACCTATCTCCTTCCGCCAGATTATTATTGTCACAAACGTGAAAATATTTCTTATCATCAAATTGATTGCGAAACATGCAATTTGAGGCAGCCTCATTGTGGGTGTCTTTACTTACTCCACAACTAACTATCAAACACTTACTAACAGACTGTAGACTTATAACCGACAAGAACGGAACATCCAACCCGTAAGAACTACTACACCTCAACAGCCCATACATCGAGACAATCATGAAATATCTCCAAGAGACACATGTTTTCAACTACATTTAAATCGTTTATCGAATCTTAGACTTAAAGAATTAGAATCTGCTCGCATTAATATCCACAGGAGAAAATGTAACCCGGCCCTGCGACCTACGCCTGTAGATATATATGTATATATATATATATATATATATATATATATATATATATATATAATAATAAGGTTAGTTTTATAATATGAGTACTGGGGAAGGTTAGCCCAAGACAAAGAAGAAAAATGGCACTCTCTAATGCCGAACTCCTCTTCCCAACAGAGTTGGTCGCTCCGGGAAGTCAGACCGTACTCCCTTCGGGGAAGGCCTATAAAGAGTAAAACATAAGTAGTTTTATAAATTTTAAAGTATATGAGTAATATTGTTTATTAGTGTATTTGTATTTAGTACCTTATAATCATGTATATATTAATTTTGTTAACTATTATTTTTCAAATTTCTCTTTATAACAAAGGCTAAATTCATTCATTCATAATATGAGTATGTGTGAATCGCTAAAATGTTGACACACCTAAATAAATAAATAAATAATTTCCTCCCAGCACAGTGTACCCACTATGAGATGGGCCTTTCAGTGTATTATTATTTATTTGAGATGCCGCTACAATGGCGATTCATCTTTTAATACGTTTGAATATAATTTTACAATAATGGACAAAACTATATATAAATTGTTAGTATATTTACAACATGAGGAAAAAATCAAAAACATAATAGAAATAAAAAAAACTTCCATAATGGTAAATCCCTCAGTGTATACTGCTGCTCTAAATGCTTTATCCCTAAGTTCAACTAGTGAAACAGCTACTTCAACTGTGTATATTTGAAAAATAAATAATGTTTAGATAAAACCATTATTTTATCACTGCTCCATTTTTGGGAGCCAAATTTGTTAAAGGAAATTATATTTGCAATACGAATTATCCGGATTTCCTCCCCGTCTAATGCCGCCATGGTCCGGTTTCAGCCGCAAACGAACTTGATCATTAATTTCGCACAAAACGTTTAAATATGGAATTTCATGACAATAAAACAGAAATTGTGACCGCTAGAGCCACGTATATAGTTAGCAGATTACACTCTATTGGTCGCATTTTTTTTATTTATCATTACAATACTCTATGTTTAAACAGTTTATTTCCAGCTATTGATGTCGTGGTCATTCTGGATTTTCGATCCTACCCAGGAAATCAGGAAATGACGAAAATGCGGTGCGTTCAAATTATACATATATATATATATATATATATATATATACTTATCTCAAGTTCGTTAAAGGCAGAAATATGACCAGAAGTGGGAGTTTCGAAAATATGAAATAACTCCGTTACTACCTTTTTACTGAATTTTTTTTACCAGACCCCATTTTTGTCATCCCTGTAGATTGCCTTGAGGAAAGCAGAACTATCATTATAACAGAGGCATTAGTTCTCCCTAATTGAATAAATTCTCAAAATCTAGTTTATTAAAAGTATTAAATTCATGTGTTGAACTTATGTTTAAAGGTGACGAGACTTGACTATGGAAACTGTGCAATAAATAAATAAAAATGTCTCTATATATTATGATTATTATTTTGTAACAGGTTTTGGAAAATACACAATCTTCCTGTTTCTTACTGGAGGGTTCGTACATTTTTCTGCAGACTGTGGGGTTCAAATAATGTCGGTCATCATACCGGCAGCAACTTGCGATCTCAAATTCACCAGCTATGAGAAAGGACTTCTTTCGCCCATGGGCATCACAGGTATGTTATAAGTGACAAAATTTAAGCCATTTAATAGTAATTAAAATATTATAATTACTCATGGTCTAAGAAATTATTTAATTTAACTCGAAGTCTTCCACTGTCTTTTTCAATATTACAATAGTGGTGTTTTACTAGCCACCGTCTTTTTCAATTTTACAATAGTGGTGTTTTACTAGGCACGGTCTTTTTCAATATTACAATAGTGGTGTATTACTAGGCACGGTCCTTTTCAATAGTACAATAGTGGTGTTTTACTAGGCACGGTCTTTTTCAATATTACAATAGTGGTGTATTACTAGGCACGGTCCTTTTCAATAGTACAATAGTGGTGTTTTACTAGGCACGGTCCTTTTCAATATTACAATAGTGGTGTTTTACAAGCCACGGTCTCTTTCAATATTACAATAGTGGTGTTTTACTAGGCACGGTCTCTTTCAATATTACAATAGTGGTGTTTTACTAGGCACGGTCTCTTTCAATATTACAATAGTGGTGTTTTACTAGGCACGGTCTCTTTCAATATTACAATAGTGGTGCTTTACTAGGCACGGTCTCTTTCAATATTACAATAGTGGTGTTTTACTAGGCACGGTCTCTTTCAATATTACAATAGTGGTGTTTTACTAGGCACGGTCTCTTTCAATATTACAATAGTGGTGCTTTACTAGGCACGGTCTCTTTCAATATTACAATAGTGGTGTTTTACTAGGCACGGTCCTTTTCAATATTACAAAAGTGGTGTTTTACTAGGCACGGTCTCTTTCAATATTACAATAGTGGTGTTTTACTAGGCACGGTCTTTTTCAATATTACAATAGTGGTGTTTTACTAGGCACGGTCCTTTTCAATAGTACAATAGTGGTGTTTTACTAGGCACGGTCCTTTTCAATATTACAATAGTGGTGTTTTACTAGGCACGGTCTTTTTCAATATTACAATAGTGGTGTTTTACTAGGCACGGTCCTTTTCAATAGTACAATAGTGGTGTTTTACTAGGCACGGTCCTTTTCAATATTACAATAGTGGTGTTTTACAAGCCACGGTCTCTTTCAATAGTACAATAGTGGTGTATTACTAAGCACGGTCTCTTTCAATATTACAATAGTGGTGTGTCTGGCAGGCGTGTGGCTTATACTTCTGATCCTCAAACCTCTGAGACCGAAGATTTCCTATTCAGGGTGTATGAAGATGTCTATTCAAGTGCCGTGGGAGGAGCTTTCCTTTTTTTTTAGCAATTTCCCCTAAGGGAAATCAGCTATTGAGGTCGTACTCATGACGCGATTTTAGAAAAATTTCTTCAAATGTACATCGATACTACGTAGGAGATGACGAAAATGAGGTCCGTTCAAAATAATATTTATATATATATATATTATATATATATATATATATATCGCAATTTTTTGTTTGATCGTTACCAAACTCGATATTTATACGTTTTATTGTAAAAAGACAGTTTAAGTTCATTAACGGCTCAGGTAGGAAAATTGGTTACTCGTTAAAATCGGACAAGTGGGAGGGGGGAGGTTAGAGGGGGATTTTCGAAAATCCGAAATATCTCCGTTAATATAAGTCGGATCGAAGAATTATATAGAACCAATTTTATTGCAAATTAAATTAACTTTAAATATTGTTTTTTACATGTATACTCTATCTTGAATATTAACCGAGATATTTGGATTTTTATTTAGTGTAAGCTATGGTCGCTTCTATTCCTTTCCGCCGAAATCTAGTTCGGCCGTTTCCGTAACTGTTCGTCACTCGTATGGAGATTTTTCTATTGTATAACTTTACGTGGGAAATCTGCTTAGTTTACGCAGCCTCTGCGTGACTGACATTTCCAAAGTGCTTCACCCAGGAGCTGCGGAAACTAAGCTGATTTCCCAGTTGAGTTACGAATTTGCATTTATCTCAAAACTTAAAAGTTCATTGAGAACAATTTTAAGTATTCAGACTACAAATAGAGTTCTTCATAATGTACACAATGTATTGTTAATGTGACTAGAGTAGGAGTGAGGGTTTACAGATGGTCTAAAACTAAAAAACTGCAAATATCTCGGTTAATAATCACAATATTGAAAAAAGGGTCATAATATGTATAGAACATTACATTTGTGATATGTTAACATTACATTGGTTCTATATAATTTTTCGATCCGACGAATAATAACGGAGATATTTAGGAGAGTTAGGGTTGGTTAGAGGTTAAGGTTATGTACTACTACGTGAACTATTTAAAACTGAAATACACTTAAATTAATTATGTATTCATCATTGGAACCTAAATTTGTTTTTCATTTTCTTTCTGTTGTAAATAATTTTATTTTACAAATATTTCATTTTATTAATTGTTAAAAAAATATTATGTATCAAGCGGACATTATGTAAAAATTGTTGTACGGGACGTGTGGCTAATAAACTCCCTTCCTGTAGGATTACTTATACAAAAAAATGAATATATATCTATATATATATATTATTTTTTTTATATATATATATATATATATATATATATATATATAATAGTTTTAAAAATGTCCTCATTTTTCGTCCATTTCTCCTGGCTAGGATTGGAAGACATTTGTGAGTATATTTCGGAAACCACGTCATAAGTAAGAGCTCAATAGCTGCTAATAAAAAACAGTGACGTATATTGGCATTGAAGTAGTTGTGCTACTTGTAGAAGCATTGACTGTGCCAAACACATTATGACATTGTGTACATTAAAAACGTAATTCTGCAAGATTGGGTCCGAAGGTCATTACAACTACACGCGCTCCTTACTGTAATTACACAGTCATTCTTATTCAATACCAAACATTCAAATAGACGCTGAATACACACTCTTGCGAAAATATTTACGCACCTGGGTACACTTTCCACCTGGGTAATTATAAACGAAAATATTGAACTGCCGCTAGAGTACGCTACACAGGGCTTTGTGCGCCATTAAGAGTGCAATCAGCTATTGAGGTTGTACTCATGTTGCGATATTCGAAAAAAATATTCAATGTCCATCGATCCTACCAAGGATATGACAAAAATGAGATCCGTTCAAAATTCAATACATTTATGTTTGTCCCCAGTCTAGTTAGGTGCAGCATTCTTAGCAGAGGTGAATAACAGCTATTGAGGTCCGTACTCCATGACGCGGATTTTTTGAAAATATTTCACCAAATCTCCAGCTCCTATTGCAAGTAGATAACGCAAATGAGGACCGTTTTTCCAAAAATTATATATATATATAATATAATATATATTGACCAACTGCAAAACAAACTGCTTAGACTTATACATATACCTCTCCCTTAGTTTTTCAAAATTGAAATGGGGACTCCCCATCTCAAGCATGCATTATAATGTATAAAGGAGCTATTTTACCCGCTTTGACTTACGGACTAAACATCTGGCATCCATGGACTAAGCAAGACAATACAATTTGAAAAAAAACTACAGAGAGTACAAAGATTGATGGCCCTAAAAATAATAAAAGGTTTTAGAACAGTATCTTATGGCGACTGCAGCAATGTGTATTAGGTAAATTAAATACCAATAATCTCATTGCAAAGCAGTACGTAACTCAATTCTCTCTTTTGAAAACCTCAACAGCCAACTCGAACTATCTGCCTGAAGGAATAGAAAGAGATATCCATTATAAGGACTGGCTCCACCCGTCGTTATATCCAAGTATTTGTTTAACCCATACAATAATGCCGATATAAGCATTTATACTGATGGCAGTAAGGATAAAAACCCAAGTCGGATTGTGCTTTTGTGGTTTTTAAAAGAGATGAACTAATAGACATCCAAAACTTCAGACTTGGAAAACTGTGTACCAATAATCAGGCAGCTGAAATTGCAATCTTAATTTCTTTACTGTTCGACAAACATCCTTCTACACAAATCAACATTTACACTGATAGCCACAATTCTTACTTCAAATTATACAATTCACCACCCTTTGGCAGAAAAAAACAGACAGTTACTTACAAGACTTAAACAAAATAATATACACATACACTTTTGCTGGATCAAAGGGCATTCGGGAATTTTGGGAAACGATCTCGCTGATTTATCTGCAAAATCAGCGTCAAAAGATACCAAAATTCCAGAATGCTACAACAAAATAACAAAACCACAATTGAAAACACAATTACTTACTGACACAATTAAAACATGGCAACAGAAATGGAATACGACTATGAAAGGACAACATTTAAAGATATTTATTCCAGACATTAAAGAGTACTTAGGAAAAAAATTAATATCAACAGACTTTTACTTGACACAATTATTAACTGGACACGGAACAACAAATTCTTACTTTAATCGTTTTGGCCTAACAGATCAACCAAACTGTTACTGCGACTTAACTACTGAACAGACATACAGACACTTGCTCTATGACTGCAGACTACTAACGGACCAAAGAGAAGACTTTAAATCCCAATTAAAATGCCGACAAGAAAATTGGCCTGTTGAGGAAAAACTATTATTTTATAAACATAATAAACCATTAAAAAAGTTTGCTGAAGAAATGTATGACTTCTTGAACTATTTGAAACTGAAATACAGTTAAATTAATCATTCCAGCATTGAATCCAAATTTTGTTTTTAGTTTTTCTTTTCTTTTTTTTTTTCTTTTCTTTGTTGTATATAATTTTATTGTATAAATATTTTATTTATTATAGTTTAAAAAAAAAAAAATGTTATGTATCAAGCACAACACGTTATGTACTAATTATTGTACGGGACATGTGGCTAATAAACCCCCTTCCTGTAGGGTTACTTCAGGAGGAAGGAAATAAATAAAAAATATATATATATATATAATATATATATATATATATATACTTACATATATACACATACTCGCATATTAAAGGTGTCCTGACTTCACGTGCCTCGTTTTAAAATTTGATTTTCTACAAAAACTCCGCCATAAAAAATTAGGGCATTCCATTGGAAATTCCAAAGATATGGCTGCTGGAGAAGTACTGGAGAAGGTTTGGAGGTTGAAAAATGGACTGAAAGGATTTTTCAGAGGTCCCAATTATAGCACACGAAGTCTCAGCCTTATATTAAAATAAGTGGAAAACATTTAAGTGGGTGTCACGGGAAGTTGGGACACCCTATATATTTAATTATAAAAACTTATATAAGGCCAATCTTATTACAAATCGCATGAACTATAAACTGTTGTAATATACGTTTTTTCTCTATCTTGAATATTAACCGAGATATTTGCATTTTTCAGTTTTCTGCCTTCAGCAAACCCACTCCTACTCATGCCCCATTAACTATGCACCCCCCCCCCCTCTATTTCTGGTCCGATTTCTGTTAATCACTAACATGATCTTTATTATTGAACAAAACGATTAAATATCAGTTTGGTATAGATCAAATGAGGCAAGGATGTTAAGACGTTAATTGATGGCGTCACCGCACTACGAATTTGCATGTATCTTGCATAATAAAGGTCCCATGGAAACAATATTTGGAATTTAATCTCAGAACAAAGAGGTTCTTGTTATAACAGCTTATTGTAGTTAGGGCATGAGTAGGAGTTTTGGGTCTATTGAAGGCCTTAGAGAAAATATGTGTATAAGAACAATTATAGACAATTTACACTAATTTTAGTTTTATACACATTTTTGATCGGACGTATAATATCGGATACATTTTCAATTTTTCAAAATTCTCACCGTCGTAACCCCACTCTCCATGACCGATTTTAGCAGATAAAAGTCCGTCACGCAGGGGTCTGCGGAAACTAAGCAGGTTTCCCACGCGAAGTTTCACAATAGAGAAATCTGCCGAATAACAACTGTAGTTGTAAGAAAACCTCTAAACCTAAAACATTATTTAGGGCGTTAATAACCCAGTAGTTTCTAGCCCCAAAAAAACAGTTAACCTAACCTCTAAACCTATTCACGAGGGACGAATAGTTATGGAAACGGCCACCAGAGCTCTCAGCGGAAAGTCCGAACATAGCACTACTGGTAACCACACGCAGATTACAAATGCAAAATATCTCGGTTAATATTCAAGATAGAGAATAAATGCATATACCAATATATTATAGTAAATTAAATTTGCAATAAGATTGGTTGCTATTACAATATTTCGATCCGATGCATAATAACAGGAGATATTTTCGAATTTTTGAAAATCCCCCCTCTAAACCCCCCCCCCACTGTTCCGATTTTTTCAGCCGTTAACGAACTTGATCTTCCTTTTTACATTAAAACGATTAAATACCGAGTTTTTAGATGGTGACGATTTTAAAACAAAAAATTGCGACCGGCTAGACGTGTTAACAGACAAATATATATATATATATATATATATGTCTATATATATATATATATATATATATATATAAATATATAGTTTTGGAACGGACCTCATTTTCGTCATCTCCTGGGTAGGATCGATGGACATTTGAAGAAATTTTTCGAAAATCGCGTCCATGAGTACGACCTCAATAGCTGATTTCCCTTAGGGGAAATCTGCTAAAAAGACAGTGTAGACATTATAGTAAAAATAAAATAATTTCTCTTTCGTATACGGCTAAAAGTTCATATAACAGAAGTTAAGTTACTACTAAATTACCCAAAATAAACAACTTTTGCTACGTGAATATGGGCTCTGAAAAATAGCAATAGGAAACGAAATATTTTCGCTATTTTTAATTTCAGGCCTCCATTATAACCCCCCCACTCCTGTTCGCCTTTAGAGAATATTAATATAGCCTAAAGTCCTAAGTTGGGCTAGTAGTAATATACACTACCAAAGTTTCATAAAATTCAGTTCAGCCGTTCGTTTATGACGTGAAAAGATAAATCAAAACAAAACAAACAGACACGAAATGATAACAAAATGCAGTTATGGTGTCTATGACTTGTGAAACGATAAAGTTATCGTGATGAAATTTCGCAGAAAAAAAAAATATCAATGTTACAGACAAGAACAGAGGTTGCAATTTTATATATTATATTATATATATATATATATATATATATATATATATTTATTTTTATATATTTAATTGTGTTGATGTTTTTGAAACAGGTTATAATTATATATGTTGTTGTTATTCTTTTTTTTGCAGGAAATTAATCGGCATAAAAGTAAGATTTATATATCTATATATAATATACACATATATATGTCTGTTGCTGCTCAAGCTGTCCGCAATTATTGTTTTATCGTTATTAAACGCAATATAGAGCACATTTCTTGCAAAACTAAAGATACAAGTTTTTTAACGGCTAAAATCGGGTCATGGAGAGGGGGGGATATTGAGAGGAGTGTGAGAGAGAATTTTGAAAATTTCGATAAATTTCTAAAGTTATTAATACTTCGGATCGAAAATGTCGTTTTTAAAAAACTAATTCATATTGTATATTTAATTGACTGTAAAATGTTTTCTTATTTACATAAATTCTCTATGCTTATAATATTAACCCCAGGATTTATTTGGTAATTTTTAGTTTTCGGCCTTCCGTATAGACCTCACCCCCCCCCCTACTATTTTTCTAACTACAATAAGGTTATTTTTATATATATAGAGAGTTTATAATATAGTATTTAGATATATATATAATATTATATATTATATTATATATGTATATAATATTATATTATATATACAATTTTTAAATCGGACCTCATTTTCGTCTTGTCTTAGGTAGGATCGATGGATATTTGAAGAAACTTTTTAATAAAAATGAGGATGACCTTAAATATCTGATTTCCTCGAGGTAAATTTTGCTTTCTTAAAAACGATTAATAAATGATCTTCATAACTAGCAAGGATATCATTATGTCGAACTAATAAATGAAATAATGCCTTTACCGCAGGTATGTTGACTTCGGCACATCTGTGTGGAGTTCTTGCTGATGTCTACGGCAGAAGGAAGGTGCTGGTATGGTCGCTGATAATCCAAGCTGCCATCTGCGTTATCAGCAGCTTCGCCACCACTCCTCTGGCTCTCACCATCTGCTGGTTTTTCTACGGAAATTCGTAAGTAACGTTAAAGGTATATCATATGCTGCCCTCTCATGGCGATATCATACTCTGACCTGACCTCACCCAGCCCGGACTCTACTCTGAACTCATTAAAAAGAAGTCTCTCACGCAGAGGACTGAGTTACCTAAGCAGATTTTCCCACGTGCGCCACGATAATTGCATTTATCTCAAAACTAAAAAGTTCTTGAGAACATTATTTGGTATTTAACTTCAAATAAAGTACTTCATAACATAACAGAATATTGTTAATATGAGATGGGGCTGTATTCAAGACCGAAAACGAAAAAATGCAAATATCTCCAGTTAATAATCAAGATAGTGAAAAAATGTACATAACAACATTTATAGAACGGTACATTCGCAATAAGATTGGAATCATATACAATGTTTCGATCTGACGCATAATAACGGAGATATTAAGAATTTACGAAATTCTCCCCCTCTAAGCCCCCCCTTCTCCTAAGTCCGATTTCAGCCGTTAACGAACTTGTTACATTTTTTTTGTATAAAACGATTATATATCTAGTTTGGTAACGATAAGACAAAAATTGCGACCGCTGGAGCTGGTAAAAGATATATATATATAATATTATATATATATATATATATATATATATATAATATTAATACTAGATCAGATACCGGCTTCGCTCGGGAATATCACTTGAGGCTGAATGGTGATGGTATATTTTTGCAAGGCTTTACTTTTCACGACATATAGCCGTCCCAGTGTTTTTAGGGTTAACACCCGTCGTTTCTGTAGATTTGTTAATAATGAAATTAATTTTTTATGTAAGACTTTACTGTCCTGCATATTGTCATACTTCCCGTTTCCTGTGTATTATGCATAGATTTGAATTATTAAGGAGAAAATATTGACATACATTTGAATTAATTTTTTAAGGTGAGGTACCTGGTAGTTCATATTGAAATGAAGTGTTGAGGAAATTTCTCTTAAAAAACAAAATAAACAACTTTTTTTATGTGCATATTTGGTGAAACCCCAATAGGAAATCACTATTATTAATTTCAGGCCTCCCTTATAACCCCCACTCCTGCCCGTCCCTAGAAATGTTAGTATGGCTTATTATAAGGAAGGGTTTAGTGCTAATTGACATACCGAGTTTGGTTTAGTTCGGTTGAGTCTTTTGTGCCAAATAAAATTGTTGAGTCCCGCTATACTTTTTAGCGTATAACACCTTTATACTTCGGTATACGACGCTAGTGTAAGTTACTCTAAATTACAAAGTAAACAACTTTTGTTATGTTCGTATTTGCCGAAAACCCAATAGGAAACGAAATATCCCTATTATAAATTTCAGGCGTTCCTTATAACCCCCAACTGCTGCCCGTCCCTAGAAAATGTTAGTATAGCTTATTATAATGAAGGCGTTAGTACTAATTCACAATAACCAGTTTGGTTTAATTCGGTTGAGTTTTTAGTGCCAAATAAAATTGTGGACTCCCACTTTAGTTTATAGCGTATAACTCATTTATGCTTTCGTATACGGCAAAAGTGCATATTACAAAAGTTACTCTAAATAACAAAATAAACAACTTTTGTTATGTGCATATTTGCTGAAAAAGCAATAGGAAACGAAATATCGCTATTTTTAATTTCTGGTCTCCCTTATAACCCCCACTCCTGCCCGTCCCTAGAAATGTTAGTATGGCTTATTATAAGTAAATCGTTAGTATTAATTCACACAGCGAGTTTGTTTTAGTTCGGTTGAGTCTTTTATGCCAAATAAAATTGTGGACTCCCGCTATAGTGTTTAGCGTATAACTCATTTATACTTCCGTATACGGCAAAAGTGCATATAACAAAAGTTACTCTAAATTACAAAATAAACAACTTTGTTATGAGCATATTTGCTGAAAAAGCAATAGAAAATGAAAATATCGCTATTTTTAATTTCAGGCCTCCCTTATAACCCCCACTCCTGTTCGTCTTAGAGAACATTAATATAGCCTAAAGTCTAAGTTGGGCTAGTAGTAATATACATACCAAGTTTCATAAAATTCGGTTCAGCCGTTTATGCGTGAAAAGGTAACAAACAAACAAACAAACAAATAAACAAACAAACAAATAAACAAACAAACAAACAAACAGACACCAAAGAAACAAAATGCAGTTATGGTGTCTGTGACATGTGAAACGAAAAGTTATCGTGAAATTTCGCGAAAAAAAATCAATGTACAGACAGAGGTTACAATTTTATATATATATAGATATATATAAAATTGTAACCTCTTTCTGTACATTGAATTTTTTCGCGAAATTTCACGATAACTTTTCGTTTCACATGTCATAGACACCATAACTGCATTTTGTTTCTTTGGTGTCTGTTTGTTTGTTTGTTTGTTTATTTGTTTGTTTGTTTATTTGTTTGTTTGTTTGTTTGTTACCTTTTCACGCATAAACGGCTGAACCGAATTTTATGAAAACTTGGTATGTATTTTACTACTAACCCAACTTAGACTTTAGGCTATGTTAATATTCTCTGAGACAAACAGGAGTGGGGGTTATAAGGGAGAGCTGAAATTAAAAATAGCAATATTTCGTTTCCTAATGCATTTTCGGCAATTATGCACATAACAAAAGTTGTTTATTTTGTTATTTAGAGTAACTTTTGTTATATACACTTTGTCGTATACCGAAGTTTAATTGAGATATACGCTAAAAACTATAGTGGGAGTCAACAATTTTATTTGCCCAAAAAAAGACTCAACCGAACTAAATAAAACTCGGTATGTGTATTAGCAGTGAGGCCTTCATTATAATAAGCGATACCAACATTTCTATGGACGGGCAGGAGTGGGGGTTATAAGGGAAGCCTGAAATTAAAAATAGCGATATTTCGTTTCCTATTCGTTTTTCGGCAAATATGTCCATAACAAAAGTTGTTTATTTTGTTATTTGGAGCAACTTTTGTTATATACACTTTTGTCGTATACCTAAGTATAAAGGCGTTTATACGTTAAAAACTTTAGCTGGAGCCAACAAATTTATTGGGCACTAACGGCTGAACCGAACTTAACAAAACTCGGTATGTCAATTAGCATTATTCTTCCATGATTATAAGCTATATTAAATTTTTTAGGTTCGAACGGGAGGGGGCTTATAAGAGAGGCCTGAAATAAAAATTCACCATATTTACATGTATAAGGGACGGGAAATATAAAATATCGAAGACATTGAAGTCTTATCGAACAAATAATTCTATTATTAGCAAATCCACGGCAACGACGGGTATCAATCCTAATCACTGGGACGGGTAAATGTCAAAATATTGTGGCAATGTAAAGCCTGCTAAAAAATACCATCACATTCAGCCTCAAATGAATTCCCGGGCGAAGCCGGGTATCTGAGCTAGTATATATATATATATATGCAGTTTTGAACGCTCATTATAGTCATCTACTAGGTAGGATCGATGGACATTTGAAGAAAAATTTGGAATATCACGTCATGAGTACAAGCTCAATAACTGATTTCCCTCAATGGAAATCTGCTAATTACGTCGATTTATGAAAAATCGACCATATACTGTTGTAGTTGCATAATACAAATAGACAATAAGCTTGACGCAAGGACTGCTAAACACTGTAAATCAGTACAAAACATTAAATTTATACAACAGTTAGCAATAAATTACTTGCTGAAAACAACGTGTTTTCCAATAATAATTTAGTTTTTTGGCATACTTACTGGAAAGTTTTCTTTTAGTAAATTTCCCTCAAGGTAAATCAGCTATTGAGGTCGTACTCAATTTCGCAAAATTTCTTCAAATGCCCATCAATCCTCAAATATGATGTAATCCTTAAATGAGTGCCGATTTTAGCAGTTCCCTTAAGGGAAAACAGCTATTGAGGTCGTACTCTTGATTTTCGCGATTTTCGAAATGTTTCTTCAAATGTCAGTCTATCCTACCCAGGAGATGACGAAAATGAGGTCCGTTCAACATCGTATATATATATAGATATATATATATATATATATATTTATATATATATATATTATATATATATACTAGCTCAGATACCCGGCTTCGCCCGGGAATTCATTTGAGGCCTCAATGGTGATGATATTTTTTTTGGCAAGGCTTGACTTTGCACAATATTTTGAAATTTTACCCGTCCCAGTGTTATACGGGTTAATACCCGTCGTTTCTGTGGATTTGTTAATAATAAAATTAATTTTTTATGTAAGACTTCACTGTCTTCCATATTGTCATCTTTCCCGTTTCCTGTGCATTATGCATAGATTTGAATTATTAAGGACAAAATATTAAAATACATTAAAATTAATTTTTCCAGGTGAGGTAGCTGGTAGTTCATATTGAAAAGAATTGTTGAGCAAATTTCTCTAAATAACAATATAAACAACTTTTGTTATGTGCATATTTGCAGAAAACCCAATAGGAAACGAAATATCACTATTATTAATTTCAGGCCTCCCATACAACCCCCACTCCTGCCCGTCCCTAGAAATGTTGGTATGGCTTGTTATAATGAAAGCGTTAGTGCTAATTGACATACCGAGTTTGGTTTAGTTCAGTTGAGTTTTTTTGTGCCAAATAAAATTGTTCACTTCCGCTATAGGTTTTAACGTATATCTCGTTTTATAATTCGGTATACGATAAAAGTGAATATAATAAAGGTTACTCCAAATAACAAAATAAACAACTTTTCTTTTGTGCATAATTGCCTAAAATTCTATAGGAAACAAAATATTGCTATTTTTAATTTCAGGCCTCCCCTACAACCCCCACTCCTGCTCGTCTCTAGAAATAATGGTACACCTTATTATCATGAAGAAGTTAGTGTTAATTCACATACGGAATTTTATTTAATTCGGTTGGGTCGTTTGTACCAAATTAAATTGTTCACTTCCGCTATAGGTTTTAGCGTATATCTCGTTTATAATTCGGTATACGAAAAAAAGGTGTATTACAAAAGTTACTCTAAATAACAAAATAAACAACTTTTGTTAAGTGCGTAATTGCCGAAAAACAAATAGGAAACGAAATATCGCTATTTTTAATTTCAGGCTTCCCTTATAAACCCCCACTCCTGTTGGTCTCAGAGGATATTAAATATAGGCCTAAAGTCTAAGTTGGGTTAGTAATAATATACATACCAAGTTTCATAAAATTCGGTTCAGCCATTTATGTGTGGAAAAGGTAACAAACAAACAAACAAACAGATACCAAAAGAAACAAAATGCAGTTATGGTGTCTATGGCATGTGAAACGAAAAGTTATCGTGAAATTTCGCGAAAAAAATCAATGTAACAGACAGAGGTTACAATTTTATATATATATTATTTATATATATATATATATATATATTATATATATCTATATATATATAAAATTGTAACCTCTGTCTGTACATTGATTTTTTTCGCGAAATTTCACGATAACTTTTCGTTTCACATGTCATAGACACCATAACTGCATTTTGTTTCTTTCGTGTCTGTTTGTTTGTTTGTTTGTTTGTTTGTTTGTTTATTTGTTTGTTTGTTTGTTACCTTTTCACGCATAAACGGCTGAACCGAATTTTATGAGAAACTTGGTATGTATATTACTACTAGCCCAACTTAGACTTTAGGCTATACTAATATTCTGTAAGACGAACAGGAGTTGGGGGTTATAAGGGAGGCCTGAATTTAAAAATAGCGATATTTTCGTTTCCTATTATTTTTTTTTGCAAATATGCACATGACAAAAGTTATTTATTTTGTACTTTAGAGTAACTTTTGTTATATGTACATTTGCCGTAAACGGAAGTATAAATGAGTTATACGCTAAAAACTATAGCGGGAGTCCACAATTTTATTCGGCACAAAAGAATCACCGAACAAAATAAAACTCGGTACGTGTATTAGGACTAACGCCTTCATTATAATAAGCCATACCAACATTTCTAGGGACGGGCAGGAGTGGGGGTTGTAAGGAAGGCCTGGACTAAAAAATAGCGATATTTCGTTTCCTATTGCTTTTTCAGCAAATATGCACATAACAAAAGTTGTTTATTTCGTTATTTAGAGTAACCTTTGTTATATTCACTTTTGTCGTATAGAGAAGTATAAACGTGATATACGCTAAAATCTAAAACGGGAGTCGACAATTTTGTTGGGCACTAACGATTGAACCGAACTTAGCAAAACTCGGTATGTCAATTAGCATTAAATCTTCCATGATTATAAGCTATATTTAAAATTTTAGGTCCAAACGGGAGTGGGGATTATAAAAGAGGCTGAAAAAGCGAGAAGTCTAATGCGGGAGCGGAAGATGACGGCAGCCTTACCAGTTAATCGAGTTTACTTATTTCCCGTATTTCCCATTGCTGGAAGTGATTTCCAGTGAGATTCACTATTACAAATATAATCTTACATATAAAACTTTGCCTGAACTATTTGAGCTCGGGTAGGCCTTTGAAAGAAAATATGTTCATTATGGATGATATTTAATTGTAATAAATGCTACCCATGATTATGGTTTTGAATTATTGAAAAACGGTGAGTCATAAAGTGTAGAAGGATTTAATTAGGAACACATTTTCATTTATCCTTCAAAACTAAAATTTCTGTTCTATTAATCCCCAAAAGTTACCCTTCAGGGTTGGCTATTTCGGAAAATCATTACGTCGTGGAGGGAAGTGTAATTGTACACATTGAAGTCTTACTATCAAAATACCATCATTAGTCAGTCAACAATAATTTCCCGGGCATCGCCGGGTATCTGAGCTAGTATATATATATATATATATATATCTATATATATATAAAATTGTAACCTCTGTCTGTACATTGATTTTTTTCGCGAAATTTCACGATAACTTTTCGTTTCACATGTCATAGACACCAAAACTGCATTTTGTTTCTTTCGTGTATGTTTGTTTGTTTGTTTGTTTGTTTGTTTGTTTGTTACCTTTTCACGCATAAACGGCTGAACCGAATTTTATGAAACTTGGTATGTATATTACTACTAGCCCAACTTAGACTTTAGGCTATATTATTATTCTCTAAGACAAACAAGAGTGGGGGTTATAAGGGAGGCCTGAAATTAAAAATAGCGATATTTCGTTTCCTATTGGTTTTTCGGCAAATATGCACATAACAAAAGTTATTTATTTTGTTATTTAGAGTAACTTTTGTTATATACACTTTCGCCGTATACCGAAGTATAAATGAGTTATACGCTAAAAATTATAGCGGGAGTCAACAATTTTATTTGGCACAAAACACTCAACCGAACTAAGTAAAACTCGGTATATCTATTAGCACTAACGCTTTCATTATAACAAGCCATACTAACATTTCTAGGGACGGGGCAGGAGGAGTGGGGTTATAAGGGAAGCCAGAAATTAAAAATAGCGATATTTCGTTTCCTAGTGGTTTTTCGGTAAATATGAACATAACAAAAGTTGTTTACTTTGTTATTTAGAGTAACAATTGTTATATACACTTTTTTCGTATACCGAATTATAAAACGAGATATACGCTAAAATCTATAGCGGAAGTGAACAATTTTATTTGGGACAATAGACCCAACCGAAATAATAAAACTCGGTATGTGTAATTAGCACTAATGCTTTCATTATAACAAAGCATATCAACATTTCTAGGCACGGGCAGGAGTGGGGGTTATAAGGAATGCCTGAAATTAATAATAGCGGTATTTCGTTTCCTATTGGTTTTTCGGCAATTATGAACATGACGATAAACAAGAACATTTCAATTGTATGAAGCATTTTAAAAAAACAAGTAGCTGTTTCATGAGGAGCAAAGTATATTACTCCCCCCCCCCTTCCTCTGTCTTTCACTGGAACATTAATAATCGGAAGTAAGTAATTTCATCCTTTTAATGTGTTTAAAACATCAATTAATTCACAAAAACGAAAGTATTTAAACATACATAATTAGAATTGAAAATAGAATCTGAATATAAGGTAATGTTAGCGGAATTGAGAGTTAAGCCGTTAGTCATGTTCTGTTGGGTTAACCTGGAGCGTCAGGGAGGGGTGGGGAGACCTTCCTGTAATCTAGAACCTTTTCTCACTCCCTCTTTCTTTCCTCAGTTGTTTTTACACACTTTTTTCGTATACCGTATTATAAACGAGATATACGCTAAAAACCTATAGCGGAAGTGAACAATTTTATTTGGGACAAAAGACCCAGCCGAAATAAATAAAACTCGGTATGTGTATTAGCACTAACTCTTTCCTTATAATTAGCCATACTAACATTTCTAGGGACGGGCAAGGAGAAAGGGGTTGTAAGGGAGGCCTGAAATTAATAATGGTGATATTTTCGTATTTCACCACAATATTTTGTGCTTAATAACTGAGATCTATGCATAATGCACAGGAGACGGGAAATATGACAATATGGAGGATAGTGAAGATTACATAAAAAATTAATTTTATTATTAACAAATGCCAACAACGGGTGTTAATCCTAAATAGTGAGGACGGGTAAGGTGAAAATATTGTGCAAACTAAAGCCTTGCAAAAATATACCATCACCATTCAGCCTCAAATGAATTCCGAGCGAAGCCGGGTATCTGAGCTAGTATATATATATATACACTAGCTCAGATACCCCGGGCTTCGCCCGGGATTTGATTTGAGGCTGAATGGTGATAATATTTTTTTGGCAAGGCTTTACTTAGCACAATATTTTGACCTTTACCCGTCCCAGTGTTTAGGGTTATTACGCCGTTGTTGGCATTTGTTAATAATAAAAATTATTTTTTTATGTAAGTCTCCACTGTCCTCCAAAATTGTCATATTTCCCGTCTCCTGTGCATTATGCATAGATTTCAGTTATTAAGGACAAAATATTAAAATAGACAAAAAAGAATATCACAAAAGTTGCTCTAAATAACAAAATAAACAACTTTTTTCATGTTCATATTTACTGAAAAACGAATAGAAAACGGAATACCTCTATTTTTAAATTCAGGCATCCCTTGCAACCCCCACTCCTGCCCGTCCCTAGAAATGATGGTATGTCTTGCAATAATGAAAGCGTTAGTGCTAATACACATACCGAGTGTTATATATTTTGGTTGGGTCTTTTGTACCAAATAAAATTGTTCACTTCCGCTATAGGTTTTAGCGTATATCTCGTTTATAGTTCGGTATACAAAAAAAGTGTATATAAAAAAAGTTACTCTAAATAACAAAATAAACAACTTTTGTTATGTTTCTATTTGCCAAAAAACCAATAGGAAACGAAATACCGTTATATTTAATTTCTGGCCTCCCTTACAACCCCCACTCCTGCCCGTCCCGAGAAATGTTGGTATGGCTTGTTATAATGAAGGCGTTAGTCCTAATACACGTACCGAGTTTTATTTAGTTCGGTTGATTCTTTTGTACCAAATAAAATTGTTGACTCCCGCTATAATTTTTAGCGTATAACTCATTTATATTTAGGTATACGACGAAAGTGTATATAACAAAAGTTACTCGAAATAATAAAATAAATAACTTTATGTTATGTGCATAATTGCCAAAAATGCAATAGGAAAACGAAATATCGCTATTTTTAATTTCAGGCCTCCCCTTATAACCCCCACTCCCTGTTCGTCTCAGAGAATATTAGTATTGCCTAAAGTAAAGTTGGGCTAGTAGTAATATATATACAAAGTTTCATAAAATTCGGTTTCAGCCGTTTATGCGTGAAAAGGTAACAAACAAACAAACAAAACAAACATACACGAAAGAAACAAAAATGCAGTTATATGGTGTCTATGACATGTGAAAACGAAAAGTTATCGTGAAATTTCGTGAAAAAAATCAATTTACAGACAGAGGTTACAATTTTATATATATTTATAGATATATATATATGCGTCTCGTAAGCGGTCGTAATTTTTGTTTGATCGTTACCAAACTCGCTAATTAATCGTTTTGTGAAAAAAAAAAAAAAAAAAAAAAAGTTCAAGTTCGTTAATGGCTGAAATCGGTCCAGTGGGAGGGGGGGGGTAAGAGAGGGGTTTTCGAAAATTCGAAACATCTCTGTTAGTACCCGTATACTTCGGATTGAAAACAATCTTATTCCAAATTAAATGTACTCTAAATATCGTCATACACATTTATTCTCTGCCTTCAATATTAACCGAGATATTTGAGTTTTCATATTCGGTTATTGTTGGGTCTGTTAGTGCGATTCCGCTGGAAGTTAGTTCTGCAGTTTCCGTAACTGTTCAGCTCTCGTGAAATTGGTGTAGCGGCTGGTGTATGATTATACTTTATGAGATATATACAAATACGTTCAGTTCATTAAATTTATACAACAATTGTCAGTAATAACATGCATTTAGTGTTTTGTATACTTACTTGATAGTTTACTTTTTTGTCATTGTGGTTGGCAGCATATATTTTATTGAGTATGTCTAGAGCTTCTTCTTTCTTTCCTTGGTTCAATAAAAACTTGGGGCTCTCGTTAAGTTTGAGAATACAAAACATGGCAATTAGGGATGGTACTGACAAAAGTGCCAAATATAAACGCCAAGATCTATACACGATTCCACCAAAACGCAAGTATGACAGGTCAATGGAGATGACCAACCATCCAAAACTTAAATGAAAGAAAGAAATAATATTATTATTATGTAATTATAATAGTAATTTAATATTCAACGAAAAGCCTGGGATAATTAACAAAACGTACGTCACCCGGGGGCTGCGTAAACTAAGATGTTTTTCAAGTGCTGGTACAACACTTGTGATCACATATCACTACATATTCTCTATTTATACGGTGAAAAAAGCGATGAGTGGAAGTGGGTGGGGTTACTGAAGATAGAAAATCAGAACGTACGAATTACTCGCTTAATAGTTGAGTTGCCAAAAAATCCGTAGAACAACAATTGTAGAAAAATAAAACAATTAGCAAGATTGGTTCTATAACAATTCATGATCTGATTCATAATAACCTTGTGCCTGACAAATTAATAGTTCAATGAAACTCGTATCTGGTATTTAATCTTAGAATGGAGTGGTTCATGATATAACAGCTTATAGTTAGTATGACATGAGTAGGAGTGGTGGTTTAATTATGGCCGAAAATTTAAAAATATGAAAATATCGCGGTTAATATTCAACATAAAGAAAATATGTATATAAAATCAACTTTATAATATTGCAATTGTTATTCTATACAATTTTTCGATCCTAGGCAAAATAACGGATATGTTCAGAATTTTCGAGTTTCACACCCTCTTCCCGATTTTAGCTGTTAACGAACTTCATCTTCATTTTTAACCGTAAATTTTTAAATATCGAGTTTGGTCCGATAAAAATTGCGACTGCAAGTGTGTTAACAAACATATATAAACACACGCTGTAAAAAAAAACAATCAATTTAAAAATAAAGTTCGTCAGGCATGGGACGCGTAATCTGAGCGGATTTCCCACATGATGGTGTAAGAAACTACTGACCTCAAATTCTTTATTTCTATGTAAAACCATGTGAGTTAATGGAATTATAGCCAAAATATTCATTTCGTGTGTACCATACACGATATTTAACCCTTTTACCTATCTCTAAAGTACATATTAGTGACTGGCAGAAATGGAGAATTTAGAGGAAGAGGGGGAATTCGAAATATCTCCGTTATTATGAGTTCGAATAGTAAAATGTTATAGAACGAATCTTGTTTAACTAATGATTGTCTACAATTGTTGTCGTTTGAATTTTTTTCATAACTCAAATATTAAGCGAGTTATTCGATCTTCCTTGTTTTCCATTCAGCCGCCTTTCAGTACCCCCCCTCCCCCCCCCCTCCCATTCGCCGCATTACTCAATCAGGTTTTTACTTATAAATAGATAATTTGTGGTAAGATGAGATCAATAGTGTAATCAGACTATGCAGACCCTGCGTGACGGACGTTTTTATTATTAAACTGGGCATCACATAATATTGAATTAAGAACCAAACACAAAGAATATATATATATATATATATATATATATATATATATATATACTTTTTAAAAAAAATAAAACATGGAATCTAATAAACATGCCATTTTATAAGTTCCTCCTTTTCATTACAGAGCTGCTGGAGTGCTGACGCCAGTGCTCGTCTATATCAATGAGTTCTGCCCTGATAACATGAGGACCAAGGCCATGATTATCATTATAGGATTTGGGGCTTTAGCAGAAGCCTATTTAGCCTGTGAGTATTAACTCCAAGAACTAATTAATTTAAAATAAGGGTCTCATTCCTTCACAATAGGTCCTCTGTGAACTAACTATAGTGAAGGAAACGAGCCCTCTTGTTTTCTTACCTGAGATGATAATTTCCTTCAACATACAGCACCTCAAAAATGGATAATTAATTAAAGTCTCTCAAGCAGGTTGAGCGTTTACTAAGCAGATTTCCCTCATGCTGGCGAGACACGCTAGTAATATCATCTCACACGAGCACAACCTCAATAGCAGATTTCTAACTGATGAGTTTAGAATAATAAAATGCTTCATGATTAAACTGCTAATTGTTTAATATGACCAACGAGGCAAGACTGAGGGTTAACTGAAGGATGCAAAAAAAAAAAATCAATATATCTCGACTAATATTCATGGTAGATTTAAAATATGTATATAAAAGTTTTATAGGCTGAGGTAACTTAAATTGTCAATAACAGTTACAATTATTTTTTTCGATAGTGAAAATATTTCGAATTTTCAAAATTCCCAACCCTAAATCCTACCTCCCCCTGGTCCGATTTTAACTTTTAACCAACTTGATCTTTTAGTTTTACATAAAGCGCTTATGGCAACGATAAGGCAAAAATTGTGATGGCTAGAAAGATCGGCTAGATCTGATAAAATCGTTAGTCTCTGGTTAATAAAGGGAGATAACCTGTAGATAACCCGTCCCCAATTAGCCTTAGTAGCTAAAAGTGAACGTTAATAAATTACGGTTAGTAAAAGAAGATATTGAGGTTGCTCACATGGCTAAGTTCAACAAAAATTATTTTTAATTTTATCGAATTATAGTTAATGAACATCAATTTGAATTTAAAAATTTTATATATATATATATATATATATATATATATATATATATATATATAAATATATATATATATTTGTTTCATTATCTATAAATTGTTTTTTTTCTGTTCTCCCTCAAGCGTTCATAATAGCCGAGATATTTTAAACAAAACTTCATCTTTAAATTTTTATCTGAATAAAATTTGTACGGCTAAAAATCTGCTTATTGGGAGGGGGTTGAAAGAGTGGTTAAATAGAGTTTTTAAAATTCGAGAAATATCCCATCTCATCGAAAAACTGTTAAGTTTACTAATGTGCTTCAAAATTAAATTAAAGTACCAAAACTTTTGGCCATGGTGAATTTTTTTTTTTGTACTAACGGTTTAACGAGATACAGCTGTTTATTGCTATCAAGAATAATTGGGAGTATCCCAAGTAGAACAAAGTCGTGCTAACAAATGACTTTAAGCAGATTTCCCTTAAGGGATACATAGACATTACATATATTTGTCAACGCTCTAGCGTCGCAGTTTTCGTCTGATCCTTACCAAACTTGATATTAATCGTTTCATGTATATATATATATATATATATATATATATATATATATATATATATATATATAATTGTAACCTCTGTCTGTACATTAATTTTTTCGCGAAATTTTACGATACTTTTTCGTTTCACATGTCATAGACACCATAACTGCGTTTTGTTTCTTTCGTGTCTGTTTGTTTGTTTATTTGTTTGTTTTTTACCTTTTCACGCATAAAAGGCTGAACCGAGTTTTATGAAACTTTGTATGTATATTACTACTAACCCAACTTAGACTTTAGGCTACATTAATATACTCTGAGACGAACAGGAGTGGGGGTTATAAGGGAAGCCTGAAATTAAAAATGGCTGTATTTCGTTTCCTAATGGTTCTTCGGCAAATAAGTACTTAACAAAAGTTGTTTTTTTTTTTTTGTTATATATAGTAACTTTTGTATATGCACTTTTGCCGTATACGGAAGCATAAATGAGTTATACGCTATAAACTAAAGCGGGAGTCCACAATTTTATTTGGCACTAAAGACTCAACCGAATTAAACCAAACTCGGTATGTGAATTAGTACTAACGCCTTTATTATAATAAGCTATTCTAACATTTCTAGGACGGGCACGAGTGTGGGTTATAAGGAAGGCCTTAAATTAATAATAGTGATTTCCTATTGTGTTTTCGGCAAATATGCACATAACAAAAGTTGTTTATTTTGTTATTTAGAGAAATTTACGCAACACTTCTTTTCAATATGAACTCCTTAATAATTCAAATCTATGCATAATGCATAGGAGACGGGAAATGTGACAATATGCAGGACAGTGAAGTCTTACATAAAAAAATAATTTTATTATTAACAAATGCCAACAACGGGTATTAACCCTAAACACTGGAACGGGTAAATGTCAAAATATTGTGCAAAGTAAAGCCTTGCCAAAAATATACCATCACCATTCAGCCTCAAATGAATTCCCGAGCGAAGCCGGGTATCTGAGCTAGTATATATATAAAGATCAAATTCGTTAATGGCTGAAATTGGACGAGTAAACGGGGGGGGGGTTAGGGAGAACTTCGAAAACTCTTCAAAAGATCACCTTTACTATACGTGGGATCAAAAAATTTTACATAACCAATCTTATTAAAAATTAAATTACCCTTGAATGTTATCGTATTTTCTGTATCCTGAATTATAACCGAGATTTTTGGGTTTTATATTCTGATTTATTACAACTTACAACAATGGCTATATTAAATAGTTTTCAATAAAATTAATATGTCATATTCTAATATATTTCAGTAATTGTATTTCGTTCCGGTCTAGAATAGTAGAATCTATCTATTCAGATCCCAGAGGTTCACTGATTTGTTCTTCACAATTCAGACGCTTTCCTGTTGTGGAGATTTTAACATGTGAATTGACTAAAAGATTTCTCATTACCGTTTGTATTTATTCACTTAACAGTGTGTTGTGTTGCCAGTATGTTGGTTTATCTGCTTTGAAATCTGCTTAGTTTACGCACCTCCTGCCTGAGGGCCTTTTTTTCTTTTATTGTTATCTAATTGATCCTTGTTCCGAACAGTCGTCGCTTGGCTGATAATACCACTGGAGATATCCATCGACATCTTCGGACTTATGGTTTTCACATCCTGGAGGCTCTACCTGGCTGTTCTGTCAGTTCCTATCATCGTATCTCTCTTCCTCTTACTCAGGCTTCCTGAAAGCCCAAAGTTCTTGTTGAACCAAGGGAAATACGAAGAAACACTTCACATTCTTCAAACCATTTATGCTAGCAACAAAAACGACAAAAAGGAAAACTATCCTGTGAGTAAATTTTATTTATTTATTTATTTTTTTTTTATCATCTTCATTAGCAATACAATAATAATTCTTATTTTTAAATTTTGAAAGAGACTTGGTATGCTGAACAGTGAAATCCCATGTAACGCTATAAACAATAAAAATTAATTAAATTCTATTGACATGAAGCGATGATAACGGATCTTACTGCCCATCATAAAGAACCAGATATTCTTGTCACCCAGGAAAAAAAGTCAGGAGCTGCGTAAAATAAGCAGATTTCCCACGTGCTGCTATGACACACGTGATCTCACCTCAAAACATATATTTCTAATTCTATGAAAACACCCGATGGGTAGGAGGGGGGGAGGGAGAGTCACTGAACGCTGAAAACAAGAAAGGGCGAGTAACTCGCTTAGTTCTTGAGTTACGAGAAAAAGCGTAGAAAAACAATTACAGAACATTTACAGTTTAACAAAAACGATTCTGTAATATTAATAACTAACAGTTCATTGAGTAACGCCATTATTCAACTGGTTTTTTAACGAGGTAACAGTAAGAAGGTTTCATTGCCTAGCAACCATATAGCATATGCTCTATTGCCTAGCAACCGTATAGCATATGCTCTATTGCCTAGCAACCATATAGCATATGCTCTATTGTCTAGCAACCGTATAGCATATGCTCTATTGCCTAGCAACCATATAGCATATGCTCTATTGCCTAGCAACCGTATAGCATATGCTACAGATTCTATAATATTTTACGATCCGACAAATAATAAAGGAAATATTTTGAATTTTTTAATCCCCACCTTTTCTAAAGTCCTACTATTCCTGGTCCGATTTTTCAAATAACAGATATGATTTTTAGTGTTGAATAAAACGGTTAAATATCGAGTATGGAATAGATTAATTGAACATTTTCGAATCTAGAACACAAAACCTTAATTGATGACAAGTTCCTCAACGGCTGAAATCGGACTGGATGGGAGATGAGGTTTAGAGATTCAAAAATTCTTAATATCTCCGTTATTATGCGTCGGATCGAAAAATTGTACAGAACCACACTTATTGCAAATGTAATGTTCTATAAATATTATTATGTACATTTTTTTCACTCTCTTGATTACTAACCGAACTAATTGCATTTTTTTAGTTTTCAGCTTTCTTTAAACACTCATACTAACATAATAATAACATAAGCTATTATATTATTAAGCACTTTATTTGGAGCATAAATACGAAATATTGCCCTCGTTGAACTTTTACGTTTTGAGATAAATGCAAATACGTGACGCACGTGGGAAATCTTGTCAGTTAACGCAGCCCCTGCGTGACGGACCTTTTTATTGGTTAGATAAATCTTCCTTATTAAAAAGATTTGAAGGAAACTGACAATCAACCACCTCTACCCCATAATAATATCTTTATATATATAATTCTACTGTAGTGTGTATGTCACTGAACTCCTCCTAAACAGCTGGACCGATTTGAATGAATTATTTTGTATGGGTTTGGGTGACACCCAGGATGGTTTAGATTCACAAATCACCCCGGCAAATTGAGGAGGAGTGGGGATTGTGAGGATTTTATATTAAAAATACCCATATTTCGTTTCCTATTGGGTTTTCGGCAAATATGCACAGGATAAAAGTTGTTTATTTTGTTTTATAGAGTAACTTTTGTTATATTCACTTTTGTAATATAACAAACTATAACCTAAAAAATTAAAGTGGGAGCCAACAATTTTATTGGTCACTGACGATTGGACCGAACTTAACAAAACTTTATACGTAAATTAGCATTAATTCTTCCATGATTATAAGCTATATTAAATGTTTTAGGTTCAAATGGGAGTGGGGGTAATGAGGTAGGCCTGAATAAAACATTAGCGATATTTCATTTTCTATTTGTTTTTAGGCAAAAGTGCACAAAACAAATTTTGTTTTTTGTGTTATTAAAAGTAGCTTTTGTTTTAGACATAATATAATTGAATTTAATATCCTAATTGCTTGAAGTATAATGCAGGACAACGACTGTTGGGTCCGCTAGTTTTATGTATAAATTTCTTAGGAATCGCTTGGTTATAGCAAAAATAGCTAAATTGTTTTGTGAATACTGATTTTTAATTTTTAGGTGTTAAGCATAGAGTTGGACATAGAGGATAAACAGTTGCAGGGAGACCTCGAGAGTGGTAGAAGCTTCATAAAATTCCTCAAGTCCATGTTGGCAAATACAGTTCTACTGTTCAACAGGAGTTTCATCTTCTATACTCTGCTGTCATCTGCCGTACTTCTGGGCATGGGAGCTGCGTGAGTATTCTTTATTAAGCAGTCCCTTTGCGCACATTTCTTATTGTGTACCCAAACAGACAAATCTCCGTGGAAAGTAAACAACTTAATGATCGACCTCAGATAATCAAAATATAAAAAGCCTCCAGGATGTGAACACCATCAGTCCGAAGATGTCGATGGATATCTCCAGTGGTATTATCAGCCAAGCGACGACTGTTCGGAACAAGGATCAATTAGATAACAATAAAACAAAAAAAAGTCCGTCACGCAGGGGCTGCGTAAACGAAGCAGATTTCCCATGTGAAGTTTTACAATAGAGAAATCTGCATACTGGTAACACAATACCACCGTGATTAAATACGAATGGTAATGAGAAATCTTTCAGTTAATTAAAATAAATTCCCAACTGAAACGGCTTCTGAATTGTAAGAATAATTTATATTTTAATAACTCAAATTTTACTAGTCCAAAAACTATAGAAGGGGGGGGGGGGCGGATGAACAGAACAAATTTGCATAAATCTCTCAAAGTTAGGAAGGTAAGGTAAGGTTAGAAACGTCAGGTAATGTTAGAAGAAGCCTCCCAACTGAGCCGGGCAATGACGAAAATGGCCGACCTAATCCGAACTATACCCGACCACAGACTTCATAAAAATGCAAATATCTCGGTTAATATTCAAGATAGAGAATAAATGTATATAACAATATTTATAGCAAAATTAATTTTCAATACGATTGGTTCTATACAATGTTTCGATCCGATGCATAATAACGGAGATATTTTGAATTTTCGAAAATCCCCCCTCCCTCTAGTCCGATTTCAGCCATTAACGAACTTGTTCTGTATTTTTACATAAAACGGTATCGACCATACCATACTCGAACATATCGAGTTTCGTAACGATCAAACAAAACTTGCGACCGCTAGAGCGTTAACAGACAAATATATATATAATTTTGAACGGACGTCATTTTCGTCATCTCCTGGATAGGATCGATGGACATTTGAAGAAATTTTACGAAAATCGCGTCATGAGTACGACCTCAATAGCTGATTTCCCTTAAGGGAAATCTGCTAAAAGGCCGTCACGCAGGGGATGCGTAAACTAAACAGATTTCCCACGGAAAGTTTTATAATAGATAAATATACGTACAGGTATCACTATCATGAATGTTAAGTGAATAAATAGAAACGGTAATGAGAACTCTTTGAGTCAATTTAAAATACAAGTTAATAATACAATGGAAAGCGGCTGAAATGTAAACAAACAGACCAGCCAACCTCGTAGCACTGAATAGATAGATGGACAATTATCTAGAGAAAGTATAACAATAGATAAATCTACATACTGGTAAAACAACAGCACCGTGAATATTAAGTGAATAAATACAAACGGTAATAAGAAACCTTCGGGAGGAAATAATCTTAAATGTCAACAAACAGTTCTGCCAACTTCTTACCGGAATGAAAAAAAATTACTCTAACATATCTGAATATAACGTGTTAATTTGATTTAAAACTATTTACAATATCTAGTACTGTAATTTATAATGAATCAGAATAATTTTTATTTCAATCAATCAAATTTAAGTAGTCCAAAAACTTAAAAAGGCGGTGTCACCAGAACATATTTGCATATATCTCGTATAATAAATGCCTTTTGAATACACTATTTGGTATTTAAGTTTCGAATGATGTGGTATATTACATAAACAGGTATTGTTAATGTAACATGAGTAGAAGGTGGGGTATGCTGTAGGCTGATAACAGAAAAATGCAAATAATTCGGTTAATATTCAAGATAAGGGACAAATGTACATAACAATATTTATAGTACATTTAATTTGCTATAAGATTGATTTTATAGATTTTTTCAATACGACGTATAGTAACGGAAATATTTCGAATTTTCAAAATTCTCATCCTCTAAACCCCCCTCCCCCTGGTCCGATTTCAGCCGTTAACTTTCTTTGTATATTAAACGACTAAATATCGAGTTTGGTAACGATTAAACAATAATTGCGACCGCTATAAGTGATAACAGACAAATAAGTCAGTGATTACAAACAAATATATATATATATATATATATATATATATATATATATATATATATATATATATATATAATTTTGAACGGCCCTCATTTTTGTCATCTCCTGGGTAGGATCGATGGACACTTGAAGAAAAATTTTGAAAATCACGTCATGAGTTCGACCTCAATAGCTGATTTCCCTTAAGGAAAATCTGCTAAAAGAGCGAAATTTTTGCCAATTGCCTGCACAAAACATTCTTCAACCACCAATTCACAGTCTTTACCCATATACACGGACGGATCCAAAACTGAAAAGGGTTCTGGTGCAGTGGCTATTGTAGGAGACGATGCATATGAAATAAGCCTGCCTAAAAATAGCAGTAAATACACAGCTGAATTGCATGCCATACTCTTGGGGCTGGCACACTTACAGGCTACAACACATGGCGTCACTATATACTCCGATACATTAAGTTGTTTACTTTCCTTCAAGAACTTTATAACACTCATCTCTTAATTATTCAGATTCTAGAACAGATTTCAAAATTAAAGACAAAAGTGACAATGATGTGGGTTCAAGGACATGAAAACATCGGGCGTACGACTTGGACAAACTCGCCAAACATGCAACCCAGAGACAATCTTCTGACTTTAACTTACTGACCCTACCAGACTTACATTTACAAATACTACAGACAAGATTAAATGAATAGGAAAAATGTTGGGAAAGAGCAGCAGAAAATCATCTGCGAGAAATAAAGCCTTGTATAAGGGAGTGGCCATCCAGCAGAGGTGACTATAGAAGAGACCAAGTTGTACTAACGAGACTTAGGATAGGACACTCACATTTAACACATTCACAAGAACAGAAATACCTCTCTGCAGAACATGACATGAACCATTAACCATTTAACACATACTGACTAACTGCAGGAACTTTGAATTCTTACAGACTCCACATAACATGTACACACTTCTTACAAACAGGAGCCCACATTTCGACAATACACTAAATCACCTTAAAAATTGAGTTAGTTTTACAAAATTTAACTTCTGTTCAATTTCATTTTGGCTTAGTGAGAAATGTAATATAATTTTGTTGTAACAATTTTATTATTATTTATTAACGTTCACTTTTTGCATCTCGGCTAATCTACAGGTTACTACCCTTTTCTAGAAAGGGTGGGATTTTAGGATGATATTTAATGAATTTCGTCACTAAATAATTTCCTTTGCCCAGGCGAGAATCGAACTCGCCACTCTAGATTTGCCGGGTGAGATAAAGGTAACGCTCTCACATGGCTAACCTGAGCCCCGAACAATTTTAAGTAATATAAAGTAAACATTGAGCCAAATCGGCTACTTACGGGTGCCACTATATAAATAAAAAAATTAAAATGACTATGTTAAATCATTCCGCCAAGTAAGCTCTCGTGGACAGTTTTATACGTCTCTTCATGGACTAGTAAAATATTAAGGAAAAATTATTCATTAAACACAACCTGTTCTGTACATTGGGCTTTGGTGAACGGAAGTCTGATAGCTGCAATTTTTGGCTAGGTTGTACTCATTGTGAGATTTTCGAAAAATCGTTTCAAATTTCCTACTCAGGAGATGACGGAAAATTCCGCAAAAGTTCTAAATAAAAATTATCTATTTGATTTTGGGGCGTTCGTCGAGGCGAAAGAAACATTTCCTCAATTGTCCATCGATCCTATCTAGGATATGAAGAAAATGAGGTCCGTTCAAAATTTGATATATCTTCGTTTTTATACGTCGGATCGAAAAATTGTATAGAACTAATTTTATTGCAAATAACATGTACTAGAAATATTTATATATATATTTGATTTAACATACGATTAATGTCTATATTTAGTATTAAAGGAAATATTAGCATTTTTTTTGGTTTTCAGTCCCCAGTAAAACTCTACTCCTACTCAAGTCATAGTAACAATAAGCTGTTATATTATGAAGCACTTTATTTGAAGCTCAAATACCAAATATCGGTGTCATTGAGCTTTTACGTTTTGAGATAAATGCAAATACATGACGTACGTGGGAAATGTTCTTAGTTAACGCAGCCCCTGCGTGGCGGACTTTTATCAATACCAACCACAATTACTGTAATTGCAAAACCATGAAAAAAACTACTACAGATACCAACTACATTTTTGTAACAGCATTTGGAATTACATAACTAGTATTTATTAGTTAAAGAAGTAGTTATTCACGAATGTATTTAATTATTGGCCAAATTTGGATTGTTCGTAATTAAATTCTTCATAAATCTTATATTAAGAGATTATTTGTATTTTTTGATAAAATGAGGATATATGGTGAGATGAGATCATTCGTGTGCCTTACGAGCACGTGGGAAATCTTATTTTACACAACTCCAACTGTATTATATCAATCGCTTATTCTAACTTGTAATTTCCTATATAGACTGTTACCTGATAACTTTTCACTGATTTGTACTTGTTGATAGGTATTTGACTGCAGTATTTTGGATTCCTGACCAAGTTAGTCACTTGCTCCACTACTCGGCTGCTCACAATGACACTCCAGGCCTTTGTGAAATAGTCCCCAAGTACATGAGAGCTTCACAGACGGCAGACCTCAGCGCTACCTGTACAGTAAATGAAGAACTGTTCCTGGCGACCCTCGTTTTGGGAGTCGTACAAGTAGTTACGCTAGCTGCAACAATTATGGTCTCCGATCTCTTGCCCAAGAAGCTCCTCCTAGGTAAGCAACGTCTACCACTATCTAGTAACTAACTCAATTTAAGCAGATTACTCTTCTGCGAAATCAGCTATTGAGGTTGTACTCACGACGGGATTTTCAAAAAATGTCTTCAAATGTCCATCGTTCCTACCCAGGAGATGACGAAAATGATGTCCTTTCAAAACTATATATATATATATATATATATATATATATATATATAGTGGACGGGGGGGGGTAGAGAATGGGACTGGAAATTAGAAATATCTCCTTTACTATACGTCGGATCGGAAAATTGTAAAGAAATAATCTTATTTCAAATTAAATGCACTTAAAATATCGTTATATACATTTATTCTCTATCTTGTATATGAACCGAGAATTTTTCAGTTTTCAGCAAACCCCCACTTCTACTCATGTTCCATAAACAATATCATGTTTTAGAATAAACCACATTATTTTAAGCTAACTACCAAATATTGTTTTCAAGAGACCTTTATTATACGAGATACATGTACATATGTTCTGGTTCCTTAAAATAATTCTGATTTTTTATAAATATCAGTAGTAGATATAGGAAATAGTTTCCAATAAAATTAATGTTATATTCTTATTTATTTCAATAATTGTTTTTCTTTCCACTGAGGGTGGTGTCTGTTTGTTTACATTTCAGACGCCTCCCGTCGAAAGGTTATTAAAATTGACTTAAAGATTTCTTATATACCGTTAGCATTTATTCACTTGATATCCACGGTGGTGTTGTGTTACTAGTATGTTGATTTATCTACTGTTGAACTTCACGAGGGAAATCTGCTTCGTTTACGCAGCCCTTGCGTGGCGGACATTTTTTTATTTCTCGATTAGTTTCAATGTATTTAACTTTATTTTGTTTGACATTAGCAGTCACTACTATTTTCATGTCATGAACATTTCAACTTATTATATTTAAGTTTTTCTGTGTGTTCTTTTAATTAAGTAGAAAATAATAAGATTTTTCAATGTAAGCGAACATATCACAATTTTAAGGAACCACTATGCATTTATCTTTAATAGAATATAATTTTTACGTGATTTATTTCAAGGAAAATGTTTCAACTAAAATAATTCCATATCATTTATAGACGTATATCATTTTAATAAATTAATTTTCATCAAATGGCTTATATTGATGTCATTTAAGCTGCTCCGCTCCTAGTCATTAGCCGAGTGACGTAGCAGACCAGGTTCTAGGAGATTAAACTGAATGACAGGTGAAACACACGGCTCCATCAAACACAGTGACACAACATTACCTCATTATACAGAATATTAACGTACCTCGAGAGGGAGTCCTCTAAAGCGCATAACTCGGAGCACTACACCACCACTCTCTGCTAGGAGGTGTGGCAAATACTTCTCTAGAAACTGTGTATCTCAAAGATTACGAACCCGACGAAGGGTTAAATAATGGAGATATGTCGTATTTTCGTATTCCAACCCCCCCCCCCCTAATCCTTGTTCGATTTCTGCCAATAACAGATATGATCTTTAGCGTTAAATGTCGAGTATAGTATAGGTCAAATTAACGTTTTCAAGACAGGAAGGTAAAATCTTAATTCATAACCTTATCATATGACGAATTAGCACGTGTCTCTCAAAGAATAGTTCAATGAAAACCATATTTGGTATTTAACCCTCCGTCGGGCGCGTGATCTCTCAGATACACATTTCTAGAGAAATATTTGCCACTCCTCCTAGCAGAGAGTGGTGTTGTGGTGCTTCGAGTTATGTTCTTTATAGGTCTCCCCCTCAAGGTATGTTGTGTCACTGTGTTTAACGGAGTCGTGTGTTTCACCTGTCAATCAGTTTTATCTCCTAGATACCACGCGCCCGATCTCGTAAGTTTTTTTGAAATCTGTATTTCATAAATATGTACATCAATTAAGTTTCTCTTTATTAAATGGACTCATATAAACCTATTATTCTATTATTTTGCTCAAACTTGAGCTTTAAGAAGAACTTGTACAAGGATATATTGTACGACGCAGTGACAACAGTAGACGTTTACCAACCGAACTAAGGACGAAACTTGAAAACTACAGAGACTCATTGGACAATACATTGAACTCAAGTATAGAACAGCATAAAAAAAGTCCCTCCACTACAACGAACAAAAGAAAATGATGTGAACCAAGCAAAACTGAAAATAAATGTAGGTGTACTAATTACTGTTGTGAGATTTGCAAAAACAAAATTTGTTTACAACATAGTTCCATGCTTTGTCCTAATTGCAATGTAGCTTTGCAAAAGAAATAACAATTTAACTGGTATTTTTAAAATGTTTTGATGATTTTCATTAAGTCTTATCTAAAAGTGATTTCGTGCTACTTATTTTTGATTGAAGTTATATTTAGATAATTTTTTTATATTGTTCACTAACTGAAATGAGTTATGTATAATTAAGGCATGTGCATTTAAACAATTCCTTTTGATACTTGTGTTTTTTTAATTATATTTTAAAAATTATCGTCCACGGTTTTTTTTTATATTATAATACTTGTCAATTTTAAAAATTATTTACTTCTTTCAAACAAATACTTCCTATGTTATGGTTTCTAATCACACGCTGAACATTTTAGTGCAAAATATATATTAAAAAACTGTATTTCCGTAAAAACGGTTCAGGATGATCTCTGAGATACACGCGCCCGACCGAGGGTTAACACTGGAATGAAGTGATTCATGAGAAAACTGTCAATTGTTAATATGACATGAGTAGGAGTGGGGGTTTACTGATGGCCGGAAAATAAATTATAGAAATATCTCGGCTAATATTCATTATAGAGAAAAAATGTTTATGACAACATATATAGGCAATTTAATTTTCAATAATATTATGTTTATACAATTTTTCGATCTGATGCCTAACACGACAGAACGAATTTTTGAAATTTCATTCCCACAGGTCCCAGTTTATTCGATAACGTTCTTGATCTTCACTTTTACATAAAACGTATAAATGTCCAGTTCGGTAATGATCAGACGAAAATTGCGACCGCTAGATCGCAACAGACATATATACAGAGGGCCTCAAATTCCTGTGCCTCCCCACTTAAATCTCCACTTATTTTAAAACAAAGGCATAATTAGGTGTGCCATAATAGGGACCCCTGAAGCAATGCTATGGGCATTTTACGGTTAAGGGTATTACAAATCGAAATATTCACTGATATAAATTCGTTTTAGAATTTGAGTTTCTACAAGAATCATTCGTAAAAAGTAGGGCATTCCATTGGAATTCCAAAGTTATAGAGGCTGGAGAAGTGCTGGAGCAGGTAATGAGGTTGAATATGGACTGAAAGGATTCTTCAGGGGTCCCTATGTCATGCCAAGTCTCAGCCTAGTAATAAAATAATTGGAGTTTTTAAGGGGGTTGTCACGGGAAGTTGGGACACCATGTATATATACATACACACACAAACACACACACACACACACACACACACACACACATATATATATATATATATATATATATATATCTATATATATATAAAATTGTAACCTCTGTCTGTACATTGATTTTTTTCGCGAAATTTCACCATAACTTTTCGTTTCACATGTCATAGACACCATATCTGCATTTTGTTTCTTTTGTGTATGTTTGTTTGTTTGTTTGTTTGTTTGTTTGTTTGTTTGTTACCTTTTCACGCATAAACGGCTGAACCGAATTTTATGAAACTTAGTATGTATATTACTACTAACCCAACTTAGACTTTAGGCTATATTAATTTTCTCTGAGGCGGACAGGAGTGGGGGTTATAAGAGAAGCCTGAAATTAAAAATAGCGATATTTCGTTTTCTATTGGTTTTTCGGCAAATATGCACATAACAAAAGTTGTTTATTTTGTTATTTAGAGTAACTTTTGTTATATACACTTTTGTCGTATACCGAAGTTTAAAAGCGTTATACGCTAAAAATTATAGCGGGAGTCAACAATATAATTTGCCAAAAAAGACTCAACCGAACTAAATAAAACTCGGTATGTGTATTAGCAGCGAGGCCTTCATTACAGTAAGCCATACCAACATTTCTATGGACGGGCAGGAGTGGGGGTTATAAGGGAAGCCTGAAATTAAAAATAGCGATATTTCGTTTCCTATTGGTTTTTCCGCAAATATAAACATAACAAAAGTTGTTTATTTTGTTATTTTAAGTAACTTTTGTTATATACACTTTTGTCGTATACCTAAGTATAAATGAGTTATACGTTAAAACTTTAGCGGGAGCCAACAATGTTATTGGGCACTAACGGCTGAACCGAACTTAACAAAGCTCGGTATGTCAATTAGCATTAATTCTTCCATAATTATAAGTTATATTAAAATTTTTAGGTTCGAACGGGAGGGGGGTTATAAGGGAGGCCTGAAATAAAAATTCACCATATTTACATGTATAAGAGACGGGAAATATAAAAATATCGAAGACAGTGAAGCCTTATCGAACAAATATTCTATTATTAGCAAATCACCGGCAACGACGGGTATCAATCCTAAACACTGGGACGGGTAAATGTCAAAATATTGTGCAATGTAAAGCCTGCTAAAAAATACTATCACCATTCAGCCTCAAATGAATTCCCGGGCGAAGCCGGGTATCTGAGCTAGTATATATATATATATATATATATATATATATATATATATAGATATATAAGTAACAATTTTGAACGGGCCTTAATTTCGTCATCTCCTGGGTAGGGCCGATGAACATAAGAGGATTTTTTTTTGAAAATCACATCATGAAGTACATCCTCAAAAGCTGATTTCCCCCAAAGGGAAATTTGCGAAAATATAACTGCTAGAATGGTAAAAGACTCAAATTATTTCTTAAGTGGGAACGACGGATATTTCAAGTACTGAGAGAAACCTGTTTAGTCGTACGCAGCAACTGTGAGACGGAACGA
This sequence comes from Riptortus pedestris, assembly GCA_019009955.1. Taxonomy (NCBI): domain Eukaryota; kingdom Metazoa; phylum Arthropoda; class Insecta; order Hemiptera; family Alydidae; genus Riptortus; species Riptortus pedestris. Next base: position 10,376,670 of record CM032231.1, read on the forward strand.
AGTGAAATCCTGACTTCCAGAATCAATTTTTGGTTTTATACGTGTTCCATAACTTAAAAGTAGCTAATTTATGTTACATTGTAAAAATAATAAAATACTTCTTTTTTCAGGAATTATATTAATTGTCCCTGGATGCTTGAGTATATCGACAATGTTTCTGAAAGAACCGTATTATATAATAGCAAGCCAAATATTAACTCCATCTATATCGGAAGGTGCTTTTGCTGTCGCATTCACAATGGTCTTGAAATATTTTCCAACTTCTGTAAGGTATGCTATATAATAAGTAAATGATTTCCTTCCTTCTCATTGTAGAAATGAGCAATTGGTAATATTAATTTTAATTCACATGAGGGACATATTCATGACATAACAAGGTCACTAAATTAAACTTCAGACAGACATGTCGATATCGCGTTGATCTGTACTACCACTTCATTGACTTCTGGCAGACATGACTATATTATGTCGATCTGTACTACCTCTTCATTGACGTCAGACAGACATGTCGATATCGCGTTGATCTGTACTACCACTTCATTGACTTCAGACAGACATGTCGATATTATGTCGATCTGTACTACCACTTCATTGACTTCAGACAGACATGTCGATATTATGTCGATCTGTACTACCTCTTCATTGACGTCAGACAGACATGTCGATATCCCGTTGATCTGTACTACCACTTCATTTACTTCAGGCAGACATGTCGATATCGCGTTGATCTGTACTACCACTTCATTAACTTCAGGCAGACATGTCGATATCGCGTTGATCTGTACTACCACTACATTGACTTCAGGCAGACATGACTATATTATGTAGATCTGAACTACCACTTCATTGACTTCAGGCAGACATGTCGATATTATGTTGATCTGTACTACCACTTCAATGACTTCAGACAGACATGTCGATATCGCGTTGATCTGTACTACCAATTCATTGACTTCAGACAGACATGTCGATATTATGTTGATCTGTATTACCTCTTCATTGACTTCAGACAGACATGACGACAACTTTTTTTTCCATATAAAAGTTTAAATATGGAGTATTGTTTGAATATCTGGACATATTGTGTTCTTGTTTTATTTACCACTAGCGATACCGCCCAGCAGCATCTATAAATATATATTTAATACTAGCGGGCTAATGATATTTTAAGCGATTAGGATATTAAATTTAGTAATATTATGTTTAAAACAAAAGCTGTTTTTAATAACACAAAAAAACAACTTTTGTTATGTGCACGTTTCCCTAAAAACAACTAGAAAATGAATTATCGCGAATTTTTTGTCAAGCCTCCCTTATTACCCTCAATCCTGTTCAAACCTAAAAAACTGAATATAGCTTATAATCATGGAAGAATTAATGCTAATTTGCATGTAGAGTTTTGTTAAGTTCGGTTCAATCGTTAGTGCCCAATAAAATTGTTGGCTCCCACTTTAATTGTTTAGTCACCCAAACGCATACAAAAAAATTCATTCACATCGGTCCAGCCGTTTAGGAGGAGTTCAGTGACATACACACGTACAGTAGAATTATACATATAAAGATACTCTACAATTTGGAGTATTTTTTACCATTTGATTTATTTGAAGGGTGTAAATCGCTACAAGACACCAAAACAAACAAATAAATATTGTGAACAGACAAACTCTCAATTGGAAATTGGAAAATATATAAATTTAAAACTTGTAAATTCAAATTGATGATCATTAACTAAGATGGGCTTAGATTTGAAGGAATGTATGAGAACTTTGTCATGTGAGCAACCTCAATAGCTCCGTTTTGTAGACGTTATTTATTAACGTCCACGTTTTGCTAATTTTACTAATTGGGACTGGTTGTCTACAGGTTACTACCCTTTTCTAGCCATGGATGGGGCTACGGATTTTATTTAATGAGTTCACCACTAAATAAATCCCTATGGCTCTGGTGGGAATCGAATTCGCCACTCTAAGTTTATCATGTGATACGACCAACACCTTAATTAAATTGCTAACTTGATCCCCTCCTTTTAACTTAAAGAAAATCTTCCTCAAGAAAACCATTTTACTTTAACATTTTAAAATCTTCTGTGTTGCTGCCCTGCTTTAGACATTTTCGGAATCCACAATTTCCAAATATTGTTTACGTTAATATCTTTCTAAATTTCATTAAATGCCTTTTATTTTTCCATAGGTCTAACGCAGCGTCCATCACCATGAACATTGGAAGGGTTGGTATTTCTGTACTAACGTTAGTGTTTGGAATGGAGCTTGAATACAATTGTTACTCAGCTTATTGGACGTTGGCGGGAGTATATTTTGGTAAGTATTTTTTTGTCATTTCGATTTGATGACAAATACTGAGTTGCAGTTGGTTTGAAAGAGACAAACTAAAACAAAGCCAGATAGTTTCTACTAGCAGTTTTCCCATTATGTAAATCAGCTATAAGTGCAAATATCTCGGTTAATGTTGAAGATAGAGAATAAATGTAAAGAACAATATTTATAGTACATTTAATGTGCAATATGATTGGTTCTATACAATGTTCTGATCCGACTTATGGTAACGGAGATATTTCGAAAATCCTCCTCTAAGCCCTGCTCCCACTGGTCCGATTTCAGCCATTAACGAACTTGATCTAGAGCGTTAACAGACAAATATACGAGTATATATATATCTCCATTTTTTAGTTTTCGGCCTTCAGAAAACCCCCACTCCTACTCATGTCGTATTAACAATAAGCTGTTATATTATGAAGCACTATATTTGAAGCCGAAATACCTAATATTGTTTTCATTGGGCTTTTAAGGTTGGAGATAAATGGAAATACGTGACGCATGTGGGAAATCTGCTTAGTTAACGCAGGCCCTTAAGGGCAATCTGCTAAAAGTTAATCTATAAATTCGGAACACTAATTTGAATACTCTCAGGTAAGAAATAGGAAGGCCTCTTTCCTTCACAGTAGTTTATTCTTTGCGACAGAGCGATTTCAGAGCATACAAAGATGTTACTGAAACCAAGGATTCCCAGTGACTCTGTACCTGGTCCTTCACCATCCAGCACCTCAAAAATGAACCACTGTGACATAATATTATACTGACATTTAGTATTGTTATATAAATTAAACATGATGATTGGTTTTGTTAAATTAATAATTTCTTCTTTTTTGTTTACCAGTTACAGCGATAATAAGCTTTATGATGCCTTCAAGCAGAAAAACAGAAAGTGAAGATGATATTGTGAGCAAAGCGCCATCGAGGATAGAGGAACATATATAGAAATGCTACATTTAGCATTTACTCAATACACGAACAACACTTTTTTCGGCGCTGAGAGCAATAAATGAACACTCAAATATTTCATGAGGTCAAATTGTATTCAGAAGTATTACAATTGTATGACGAAAAAAGAAATATTTGATCACCTTAATGAAGCCATAGAGCAATTTAGAAATGTAAGTAAAATTGTTGTATGACATATTATCAGAAAAGTAGTTTTTGAATGATGTTTGCCAATATAAAATCATAAAAATGAGTGTAAGCCTTGAAAATACTCTTTAAGTATTCTATTTAAAGGAAATGTTAATGGTTCAATGAATTGCTAAGAAAAATAGCATTAACCTAAAGAGGATTTCTTGTAAGGAAATATGTCAAAACTAGAATAAATAACTAAATTATTGTGTAATTTATGTGTTATAAAATTGTTGACTCTTATTACAATATTTTTTGTATATAAATAAAAAATTTCTTGAGCTGTTCTTGAATTTTTATTACTTACCCATAATAATTAGTTTGAACCTCATCCATTAGTCTCCCAGCCCAAAACTTCGATATTCACAAAGATTTTGCCTCAGTTGTTTTGGTTGAATTAGTGGGCATTTTGTTTTTCCAGATCATAGTATATGCTTAAAGCTAATAGTTTTGAAGTTTCTATTTAAACGAATATATATATATATAAAATTGTAACCTCTGTCTGTACATTGATTTTTTTCTCGAAATTTCACGATACTTTTTCGTTTCACATGTCATAGACACCATAACTGCATTTTGTTTTTTTCGTGTAAGTATGTTTGTTTGTTACATTTTCACGCATAAACGGCTAAACCGAATTTTATGAAACTTGGTATGTATATTACTACTAACCCAACTTAGACTTTAGGCTATATCAATATTCTCTGAGACGAACAGGAGTGGGGGTTTTAAGGGAAGCCTGAAATTAAAAATAGCGATATTTCGTTTCGTATTGCTTTTTCGCCAAATATGCACATACCAAAAGTTGTTATTTAGAGTAACGTTTGTTATATACACTTTTTTCATATGCCGAATCATAAACGAGATATACGCTAAAACATTTAGCGGAAGTGACCAATTTTATTTGGCACAAGAGACTCAACCAAACTAAATAAAACTCGGTATGTGTATTATCACTAACGCCTTCATTATAATAAGGCATAAAAACATTTCTAGGGACGGGCAGGAGTTGGGGTTGTAAGGGAGGCCTGAATTTAAAAATAGCGGTTTTTCGTTTTCCATTCGTTTTTCTGCAAATATGCACATGACAAAAGTAGTTAATTTTTTTATTTGAACTAACTTTTGTAATATTCACTTTTGTTTTATAACACAGTATACACGAGATATACACTATAAACTAAAGCGGGAGCCAACTATTTTATTGGGCGCTAACGATTGAACCGATCTTAACAAATCTCGGTATGTCAATTAGCATTAATTATTCCATGATTATATGCTAGATTAAGAACCATCAATTTTATATGGCACAAAGGTCTCAACCGAACTAAACGAAACTCCATATACGAAGTGCTATTAATACTTCCCTGATTATAAGCTATATTAAGATTTTGAGGTACGAACAGGAGTGGGGATTATAAGGGAGCCCTGAAATAAAAAGTCGCGATATTTCATTTTCTATTTGTTTTTCGACAAACGCGAAAATAACAAAAGTAGTTTACTTTGTTATCTAGAGCCCCTTTGCTTTATACATTTTTTCGGAAACAATGTATGAAGCAAGTAAGAAATATTGATATGCTCAACAATTCTTTCCAATATGAACTACCAGGTACCTCACCTGGAAAAATTAATTCAAATCTATGTTAATATTTTGTCCTTAATAATTCAAATCTATAATAATCGATAATGCACAGGAGTCGTGAAATATGACAATAAAGTAAATTCTTACATAAAAAATTAACTTTATTATTAACAAATCCACAGCAATGACGGGTATAAACCCTAAACACTGGGACGGGTAAATGTTAAAATATTAATTTCTCTGAGACGAACAGGAGTGGGGGTTATAAGGGAAGCCTGAAATTAAAAATAGCGATAATTCGTTTCCTATTGGTTTTTCGGCAAATATGACCATAACAAAAGTTGTTCATTTTGTTATTTAGAGTAACGTTTGTTATATAAACTTTTTTCGTATACCGAATTATAAACGAGATATACGCTAAAACCTATAGCGGAAGTGACAAATTTTATTTGGCACAAAAGACTCAACCGAACTATATAAAACTCGGTATGTGTATTAGCACTAACGCCTTCATTATAATAAGGCATACCAACATTTCTAGGGACGGGCAGCAGTGGGGGTTGTAAGGGAGGCCTGAATTTAAAGATAGCGGTATTTCGTTTTCTATTCGTTTTTCTGCAAATATGAACATGACAAAAGTAGTTTTTTTTTTTTTTTGAAATTCACTTTTGTCTTATAACAAAGTATAAACGTGATATACACTAAAACTTTATTGGAAGCCAACAGTTTTATTGGGCACTAACGATTGAACCGAACTTAACAAAACTCGGTATGTCAACTAGAATTAATTATTTCATGATTATACGCTATGTAGTATTAATAACTAAAGGTACACTGAGTATCGCAGTAACTCAAACTGATTTATTAACAAGATAACAGTAACTGTAGGTTTCATCACCTAGCAACCATATAGCATATGCTCCATTGCCTAGCAACCGTATAGCATATGCTGCATCACCTAGCAACCATATAGCATATGCTCCATTGCCTAGCAACCGTATAGCATATGCTGCATCACCTAGCAACCATATAGCATATGCTCCATTGCCTAGCAACCGTATAGCATATGCTGCATCACCTAGCAACCATATAGCATATGCTCCATTGCCTAGCAACCGTATAGCATATGCTGCATCACCTACCAACCATAGAGCATATGCTCCATTGCCTAGCAACCGTATAGTATATGCTACATTTCTCCCCACCAAACTTGCGGGTCTTCCTCCGTCTTTGGTTGACACTCCTCCTCGCTTGTCATCTGGGACGGGTGCTCGTCCACTGCACTCGATTCCTTGCCACCAGACATAGTAACGGGACAGTGAGCGCATTGCAGTGATCCCGGGGTGACCCTCGTGTAACTGTTGAAGTACGTAGCTCCTCAGAGCTTCAGGAACAAACAATCTTCCCAACCGAAGAATAACACCATCTTCCAGTGTTAGTTCATCTCTCTTGTTCCTAAACATCTTCACGCCAGGTTTCATAGTTTCCGAATTTTTAGGCCAACCATGCTCCAGATAATCTAAGAAAAGCTTACAGACTGGATCCTTTCCATATGATTTCTTAATGTCCCCAGCTGAAGAAATGAATGATATTTTTTCCATCCTAATTGTCCTTAATTCCTTGACCTCTGAGATTATATCCTCTTCATCAATTGGTTCTCTTGCACTTGGAAAACGCGATAAGAAATCGGCCAGTCTATTGTTGGTCCCTTTACAGTACTCTATCCTGTAGTTATACTCCATGAGATTGATGGCCCATCGCACCAAACGTGAGATCGCTGTTTTAGCAAGGTCCCTCTCAGTTCCAAATATCCTCTCCAGAGGCCTGTGGTCTGTCCTAAGTACAAATTCTCGCCCAAGCAGGAATTGACGGAACTTCCTAACTGCAAAGACCAAGGCCAGGGCCTCTCTATCAATTGGCGAATATCTTTTTTTCTGCCAGTGTTAAAGTCCTTGAGGCGAACAAAATGGGGCACTCAGAGCTATCCTCCATTTTATGGAGTAACACTGCGCCGACTCCATGTTCAGACGCGTCGCAGGCCAAGATGACAGGCTTCCGCAGATCATAAGGTACGACGGTGTCTTCAGCTGACAACAATGTCTTACCTTCTCAAACACTGCATGTTCCACTGGAGTCTATTTCTACCTACTCTTCGTGCCTGTCAGGGCATGCAACGGGGGGCCCATATAGTATGCAAATTTGGGATGGATCTCTCATAATAATTGACAAACCCCAAAAAAGCTCTTAATTCCTTTACGTTCCGAGGATGCTTTGCTTCTCGAATGGCAGCTAATTTGTTTTTAGATGGATGTATGCCATGTTCGTCAATTCGGTGGCCCAGGTATTTGACTTCCTTCTGTAGAAATTTGCATTTTGCCAACTTTGCCCTCAGGCCTGCTTTCCGTAGTCGCTCCAAGACCTCTCGCAGAACACTGACGTGCGAGTTGAGATCCGCTCCTCCAACCACAATATCATCCAATAGAACCCCTACATCTAATCCTGCTAATAGCTTCTCCATGTATCCTTGGGATTTCGCCGGACAAGACTGTAGGCCGAGGGGAGCCTTTTGTACCTATAATATCCTTTATGTGTGGAAATGGTTAAATATTTCTGGTCGTCAGCTGCTACTCTCATCTGCAGATGCAGCCCATTCAATTTAGCTGTCAGGTCATCGAGTGTCGGGAGAAGATGGTTCTCGGGTATAATGTTAGTCACTATAAAATTCTACAGATTCGAACCGCGCCACCTCCCTTATCCACATTGATAACCCAATACTAATTTATTATTATTATTATTTATTAACGTCCACTTTTGGCAACTTAGGCTAATTGGGACGGGTTATCTACAGGTTACCACCCTTTTCTAGCCTAATTTATTAACAAAAGAGATTTCATCACCTAGTAACCGAAGCATATGCTACATTAGGTTTAATCACCTGGCAACCGTATCGCATATACTACATTTATCTATTGTAAAACTTCCTGCGGTACTGAATATTATATGACCTTAAGAGTGTAAATTATTTAAATAAATAATAAAACTCTTTTCTATATAAACCTAGCCAAATCTCTTAAAATAAAACGAAAGATATAATTTTTTCGAATTAATTTAAAAATATAAAAATGTTCTTAAATTATTTCCGCTAGTGTTGGTCAGCTTTAAAATTAGGAGTATTTAAGATTACATTTCTTTAAACAGACCAACAGTCCATAAATACTTTAAAACTTCATCTAAATCATCTACCATCATTTAGAATTGTCGGCAGTAAATGGAAATATTTGAATAGTCAGTTTGTGTATTACCAGTCCGGATGTACATAATTGACATGTATTCCTCCACAATGGGTTTATTAAAAAAAATTGCACTTTGCTGCTCAAGGCCTAGATATTAAACTAGAAACGTCATGGGCTGTGTTAACTAAGAACATTTCCCATGTATTTCCATTTATCTCAAAACGTTAAAGTTCAGAAAGAGCAATAGTTGGCATTTATGCTAAGAAGAATACGGTACGCGATACATTCCCTTCTTTTTCAAATTACGATGACTAAAAGTGGGGGGGGGGTACTGAATACACGATTATTCTAAAAATTACAGTATCTCCGTTAATATTGATGATAGAGAAACAATATATATATATATATATATATATATATATATATATATATATATATATATATATATATATATATAAAACAACATTTACAGACCATAAAATGCGCAATAATATTGGTTCTATACAATCTATTTCGATCCGACGTATAATAAAGGAGATATTTTGAATGATCGAAATTTCCCACCTCTAAACTCCCCTTGGATCGATTTCAGCCGTTAACGGACTTCAACTCCAGATATATATAAAACGTTTAAATATCGAGTTTGGTACCGATTAAAGAAGGACAAATCTGCAAAGAAGGAGAAATCTGCTAATAAAAAGTCCGTCACGCAGACGCTGCGTAAACTAAGCCGATTTCCCACATGTACAACGTAGTAAAACTTCAATAAGTACAATATTGTTGCGAAAATTAAATAGATGAATAATCCTTCAGAGAGAGAGTCGCGTATTTGGAAAGTGTGACGTAGATCAAAGCAGCCGAAAGAATGTTCTAGGTACGACCAGTACCTTCCAGCCAGACCTCGAATAGTCTAGACAATTCCCCTTTGATGTATGCCGCCTCCCTATATAAAGAAGGGCTAGCCGCGAGGAATCAGTATTATTGTCACCTGTCTTGATGTTCACATCAGTGCTTCAGTGCGACTTAGTGCAGTGCGGTAAAGTGTTTTTAAAAGAAGAACAGTGTTGTGCCTTGACTGTAAGTAACAGTTTAGTGCCGTGTTTAAGACAGTGCAGTGCCGCGAAGTAAAGGACAGTGCAGTGCCGTCTTCCTGTGAATTTCAGTGAATTATTGGACTGTGACTCATTGAAGAACAGTAACGCTATCAGTGTATACTGTGAGTAGTAATTGAGCAGTGATAAAAACTGTGAAACTTGCGAGTATTAAATTTTGCAATCCAAAAGAACTCTTATTAAAAACGTTTATTACTGATTTTTGTAATACAAAACGTAACAACTGGTGTCAGAAGTGGGATTGCAAAATTAAAATAAACAAAAATGAAGTTTGAAGAACTAAAAATAGAACATCTGAAGAAGGAGTTGGTTAAACTGGATTTGCCAACAACAGGAAACAAGGCTGAACTACAAAGGCGGTTGACAGATGAATTCCAAAGACGAGGAATCGACATAAGTTCACACGAGTTTGTCGATAAAGAAGACCTTTCTGTAAGTAATCCTATCTCAAGTAGCAATTTGGACTTAAATGCAATTTTAGCCGCTATGATGGAAAACAACCAGAAACTCTTAGAAGCTTCTAGAGCTAATTGCGAGAGGTTAGAAGAATAAAGTCCGTCACACAGGGGCTGCGTAAACTAAGCAGATTTCCCAAGTGAAGTTTTACAATAGGGAAATCTGCCTAATAACAACTGTAGTAGTAAGAAACCTCTAAACCTAAAACATTATTTAGGGCGTAATAACCCAGTAGTTTCTAACCCCAAAAAACAGTTGACCTAACCTCTAAACCTATTCACGAAGGACGAATAGTTATAGAAACGGTCGCCAGAGCTCTCGCCGGAAAGTTCGAACATAGCCTACTGGTGACCATACGCAGAATACAAATGCAAATATCTCGGTTAATATTCAAGATACAGAATAAATGTATAGAACAATATTTATAGTAAATTTAATTTGCAATAAGATTTATTCTATACAATTTTTCGATCCGACGCATAATAACGGAGATATTTTGAATTTTCAAAAATCCCCCCTCTAAACCCCCCCTCCCACTGGTCCGATTTCAGCCATTAACGAACTTGATCTTCCTTTTTACATAAAACGATTAAATTCCGAGTTTGGTAAAGATCAAACAAGAATTGCGACCGCTAGAGCGTTAACAGACAAATATATATATATATATATATATATATATATATATATATATATATATATATATATATAATTTTGAACGGACCTCATTTTCGTCATCTCCTGGGTAGGATCGATGGACATTTGAAGAAATTTTTCGAAACTCGCATCATGAGTACGACCTCAATAGCTGATTTCCCTTAAGGGAAATCTGTTAAAAATTCCAGGAAGCTTCTAAAAGTAACAGCGAGAAAATCTTAGCGGAAGTCAGACAAGAATTCCAGGAAGCTTCTAAAAGTAACAGCGAGAAAATCTTAGCGGAAGTTAGACAAGAGTCCCAGGAAGCTTCTAGAGCTAATTGCGAGAGGTTAGAAGAGAAATTCCAGGAAGCTTCTAGAACAACAAACCAAAAACTCCACGAAATATCAGAAGCGTTGGACAAACGAGTGGGAGCAATAGAGCAGAGAGTCGGCGAGTTTGATGAAAAACTCTGCGGCATTAAGAAGAATGTTGAAGAGAAAATGATCAACCTAGAAAGAAAGATGGACGATGAAATACGTGAGCTACATTTCCAAATGGATAATCTACATGTTCGAGAGGTTCCGGTGAGGCTCAGTTCAGAACATTCCAGCAAGATAAAGACCCCAACTTTTGACGGTAATGTACCATTTAATGTTTTTAAATTCCAATTTGAGACGGTGGCCAGTAGAAACGGATGGAATAATGAAGAGAAAGCTGTAGAATTGATTTTGGCACTGAAGGGAACCGCTGCAGAAATCCTGGAGAGTTTACCATCAGCTTGTAGGAATAATTATGAGGACATTATGTTGGCATTACAGCGCAAGTTTGGCGGTGAGCATAAGCGAGAACTTTACAGGATGGAACTAAGGGGCAGAGTGCAGAAACCGAACGAGACGCTACAAGATTTTGCCATGGAAATCGAACGTCTAGTGCAGCTGACTTACCCAGGTGAAAATCATCCATTCTTGGATCAGTTCAAGATTGAAGCATTTGTGAATGGTATTCGAGATCCAGATGTTAAATTCGCGGTGTGTGCTATGCAAAAATCATCCTTTGCTGAAACCATCTCTTATGCGCTAGCCCAGGAGACCGCTAAAGTAATTTCGAAACCACAAGTCTTCAAGGTGCGACGTCTTGAGGCTGATATTCAAAATGACGCCCAAATGTCAAGGAGTGACATAGGAGAATTAGTCAAGCGAATAATGGAGGAGCAAAGGAACAGATCACGCTCAAAGTGCTTCAACTGTGGCAAGGCCGGCCATTTTCAACGTAACTGTAAAGCTCCAAAGAAAAGGTCAAGATCTGTTTCGCCACCAAGGGAGAACAAACGGACGAATAACCCCAAATCTCAAGAGACGCCGTTAAACTAAAACGAGCTAGCACTGTGGGGCAAGAGCTAGCTCCTACAACCGCTGGCCCCACAATCTCCATTTCCATAATACAACAACAGAATAGCAACCTTACAGCTCGTGGACTCATTAACGGCAGGAAGCAGATCCTCACCATAGACACAGGTGCGTCGCAGTCAATAATTAGGCCCGATTTGGTAAAAGGATCAGTGGAACCATTAAACGATGTTCGACTGCGCACTACTACTGGGGAATCAGCCACCGTCTATGGAAGAGCCAAGGTTCGACTGACTATCGCCAACACTAGCGCCGATCATGTATTTGTTGTCGCCGACATAGTGGACGAAGTGATCATCGGTGCAGACTTCATGATAGTCCACGGTATCAATCTGCACATGGGCCAACGAGTTATGATCTGGCGCAACGTCGAGATACCCTTGGATGTTGGATATGAGAGCAAGACCACAGTAAGGAGGCTATTTACCGTCGGACGCCAGAAATTACCACCCCAGTCGGAAACCTTAGTATGGGCGCGTGTGGGTGAAGATTGTGAGGATAACCGGTTGTGGGTAGTAGAACCTAAAGAACTTAAAGATGACATTATAACAGCTAAAGCCCTCGTGAAAACCTGTGTCGATGGACGAGTTCCGGTGAGAGTACTAAACCTATCCAACAATGAGAAGATTATTAACAAAAATTTTGAAATAGGTCAATGTGAGCCAGCAGAAGCAATAATTAACTGTGCCAAAAATTCTGGAAGCCCGAAAATGACAGCCAAGGAGCGCGAACTACTTGCAGAAGAAGAGGAAAAATGGATGAAAGGACTGACATCGCCTGAAAGAAACAAAGCAAAGGAGTTGCTAAGGACACATGCCTCCGTCTTCGCCCTAAACAATAAAAGCCCAGGTAGAACAGCTGTAGTGAAACAATGAAATAAATACCGGTGAAGCGAGACCTATAAAACAAGGCACCCAGGAGTGTTCCCTAGCGAAGCGGAACGAAGTTAAGGAACTTGTCAACGAAATGGAGCGAAATGGAGTCATTGAACCATCTTCGAGTCCGTGGAGCTCGCCAATAGTTCTAGTAAAGAAGAAAGACGGCAGCACCAGATTCTGCGTCGACTACAGAAAACTCAACGACGTCACCAAGAAAGACAGCTATCCGCTGCCAAGAATTGACGACACCTTAGACACGTTGGCTGGAACGAGATGGTTTTCTACCTTGGACTTGCAAAGCGGCTACTGGCAAGTAGAGATAGCCGATAAGGACAAAGAGAAAACTGCCTTTAGCGCAAGCAATGGTTTATGGCAGTTCAAGGTGATGCCATTTGGACTTTGCAACGCCCCAGCTACTTTTGAGCGTGCTAAAGGGAACGTGTGCTAAATGGAACGTGTGCTAAAGGGTCTCAATTGGAAGACATGCTTGGTGTATCTAGACGACATAATCGTTATGGGGAAGACTTTTGAGGAACATCTTAAAAATCTGGATGAAGTATTTAGTCGCATAACAGCAGCTGGGCTGAAGTTAGGCATAAAGAAATGTGCTCTGTTTCAGAAGGAGGTCAAATACTTGGGACATCGGGTAACAGCAGAGGGCATCTCCACTGACGAGGACAAAATACGGGCAGTAAAGGACTGGCCTCGACAACGAAATCTTCACGAGCTGCGTAGCTTCCTGGGGCTTTGCACATAATACAGGAGATTCGTGCCAAACTTCGCTCAGGTAGCTGCCAGCTTGCACGAGCTAACCAAAAAGTCGCGATCATACCACTGGAGTGAGGCAACAGAAGATGCGTTCCAGAGGCTCAAAGAACTCTTGTGCACAGCACCTGTCCTTGCCTATCCAATCGCTGGACAGAAGTTCATAATTGATACGGACGCCAGTGGCTATGGAATAGGAGGAGTACTTTCTCAAGTAGTTGATGGGGTAGAAAGAGTCATTGGCTACTACAGCAGGGTACTCTCCAAGCCCGAAAGAAATTATTGTGTTACCCGACGGGAGCTTCTGGCAGTGTTGGAGTGCGTCAAGCATTACCACAAATACTTGTATGGTCAACACTTCACCTTAAGAACAGACCACTCCGCACTACGTTGCCTGCTGCAGTTCAAGAACCCAGAAAGGCAGCTGGCACGTTGGATTGAACGTCTGCAGAGCTATGACTTCAGCATCGAGCATCGAAAAGGTGGGAAACACAATAACACTGATGCCCTTTCAAGACGGCCTTGTAACATAGAATGCAAACATTGTACTAAAGCCGAGAAAGAGAAATGCGTGACTGATGTGCGACTTACCCGTATTGGCTCAGACGAGGACTGGTCGAAGGCTCAGAAAGATGACCCGATTCTGGCGAAGATTATATCGGCTAAGGAATGCAACAGAAAACCAATCCGAAATGAGACATCAACTGAAAGCCCACTTGCGAAATCATACTGGGTACAGTGGAATAGCCTAAAACTGGTAGAGGGCTGCTTATATCGATCTTGGGAGAGTACAGATGGCAAAACCACAACCGACCTAATTGTCGTGCCCACTTCCAAGATAAATGAGGTGTTCAAGCAGTTCCATAATGGTCCCAGCGGTGGCCATCTGGGCATTACAAAAACCCTGGAAAAGATAAAGCAACGATTTTACTGGGTGGGATGTCAGCAATCTGTAACCGATTGGATAGCCAATTGCGAGCAGTGCATTGCAGCCAAGGGTCCAACGAGAAGAAGTCGTGGCAAACTTCAGCTGTACAACGCAGGTGCTCCTTTCGAGCGGATAGCCATCGATGTTGCTGGTCCATTCCCTGTCAGTGAGGCGGGAAACCGGTATGTCCTCGTTGTAATGGACTATTTCAGTAAATGGCCCGAAGTGTATGCCATCCCAAACCAGGAGTCGAAAACGGTTGTAGATGCCTTTGTAAATAATTGGGTGTGCCGATACGGGGTTCCAATAGAACTCCATTCTGACCAGGGCCGAAATTTCGAATCGGCCATATTCAAGGAAATGTGTGAATTGTATGGAATCAAAAAGACAAGAACGACACCACTTCATCCACAATCTGATGGCATGGTCGAAAGATTTAATCGGACACTGGAGGAATATCTCAGAAAAGTGGTTAGCACACACCAAAGGGATTGGGATGTGCACATACCAAAATTACTACTGGCTTACCGGTCAGCCGTCCATGATTCCACCTCACGTACTCCGGCGAAAATCTTATTTGGAGCGGAATTAAGACTGCCAGCGGATTTGGAATTTGGGGCCAAACCCGGACCGTCCTGCGAAGACAATGGAAATACTCCCCAGGCCCAGGAAGACCTGCATGAGCTCCATGAGTTTGTACGCAACCGTATTAAAATGACAGGTGATAAGATGAAAGCCAGGTATGATCGGGCAGCAAATACGGAGGGATTCACTGAAGGGCAAATGGTTCTACTATTCAACCCACAACGAAAGAAAGGACTATCCCCTAAATTGCAAACGCACTGGGAGGGACCTTACAAGGTGATCAAGAGATTGAACGACGTTGTCTACCGGATACAGAGATACCACAATCCGAGGTCTAAAATGAAAGTGGTACACCTAGAGCGACTAGCCAAGTATGGCAACGGCGATATTGAGCCTATTCGGGACGAAAAGGCTTAAGTGGGCGGCAGTGTTGCGAAAATTAAATAGATGAATAATCCTTCAGAGAGAGAGAGAGAGAGAGTCGCGTATTTGGAAAGTGTGACGTAGATCAAAGCAGCCGAAAGAATGTTCTAGGTACGACCAGTACCTTCCAGCCAGATCTCGAATAGTCTAGACAATTCCCCTTTGATGTATGCCGCCTCCCTATATAAAGAAGGGCTAGCCGCGAGCAGTCAGTATTATTGTCACCTGTCTTGATGTTCACATCAGTGCTTCAGTGCGACTTAGTGCAGTGCGGTAAAATGTTTTTAAAAGAAGAACAGTGTTGTGCCGTGACTGTAAGTAACAGTTTAGTGCCGTGTTTAAGACAGTGCAGTGCCGAGAAGTAAAGGACAGTGCAGTGCCGTCTTCCTGTGAATTTCAGTGAATTATTGGACTGTGACTCATTGAAGAACAGTAACCCTATCAGTGTATACTGTGAGTAGTAATTAAGAATAATCACCAAGTTTATTGTGCATTATGAAATAAATTTTGCAGTGATAAAAACTGTAAAACTTGCGAGTATTTAATTTTGCAATCCAAAAGAACTCTTATTAAAAACGTTTATTACTGATTTTGGTAATACAAAACGTAACAATATTTTGTATTTATGCTTCAAATAATGTGTTTCGTAATATAACAGCTTAATGTTAATATGACATGAGTAGGAGAGGGGGGGGGGGTTATTTGTATGTATCTCGTATAATAAAGGACTTTTTAAAAAAAATATTTGTAATTTATGCTTTGAATAAACTGGTTTATCACATAACAGAGTGTAGCGGTGACGCACGTACTCGTGAGTCGTTCGCTATCAAATATGATAACCACGCAGTATAAAAAAAAGTCCGTCACGCAGGGGCTGCGTAAACTAAGCAGATTTCCCACGTGAAGTTTTACAATAGAGAAATCTGCCTAATAATAACAGTAGTAGTAACCTATTCTCACGAGGACGAATAGTTAGTGAAACGGCCACACTAGCGCTCGGCGGAAACTCCCGAACATTGCCGACCACACTCACAATATAAATGCAGATATCTCGGTTAATATTAAAGATACAGAATAAATGTATAGAACAATATTTATAGTAAATGTAATTTGCAATAAGATTGGTTCTATACAAATTTTTGATCCGACGTATGGTAACGGAGATATTTCGAATTTTCGAAAATCCCCCCTCTAAACCCCCCCTCCTACTGGCCCGATTTCAGCCATTAACGAACTTGATCTTCCTTTTTACATAAAACGATTAAATTCCGAGTTTGGTAACGATCAAACAAAAATTGCGACCGCTAGAGCGTTACCAGACAAATATATATATATATATATATATATATATATATATATATATATATATATATAGATAGATAGATAGATATATATATATATATAATTTTGAACGGACCTCATTTTCGTCATCTCCTGGGTAGGATCGATGGACATTTGAAGAAATTTTTCGAAACTCACGTCATGAGTACGACCTCAACAGCTGATTTCCCTTAAGGGAAATCTGCTAATACCAGATGGTTTTAAAATATGTTCAGTTAGTAAAAATAGTTAACTGGATTGCGAGTGCAAAGTTAGAAATGCGAAAGAAAATATCTAGTGTCTCGTGCTAACTGCGACTGAGTCATTGGGAGGAGGTGATGTAGCGGCGACCCACGTACTCGTGAGTCGTTCGCTATCAAATATGATAACCACGCGGTATAAAAAATACAAGATGGTTTTAAAATATGTTCAGTTAGTAAAAATAGTTAACTGGATTGCGAGTGCAAAGTTAGAATGCGAAAGAAAATAATCTAGTGTCTTCGTGCTAACTGTGACTGAGTTGTGGCTATTCAAACTGGACCATAGTGAATAGTGAAACTACTAGACTTGTTACCTGTAAATATTTTATGCCAAGAAGTTTTTTATTGTTTTTAATATACAACTTGAAAAGTGCACAGAACTATTTATTTCAGTCCACTAAAAGATAAATTGTTTATGTGACGTGAGTAGAAGTGTGGGGTTTTAAAGGCCCTGAACCTGAAGGTTGAAAACTGAAAAACGCAAATATCTCGCTTGATATTCAAGATAGAGAATAAATGTATATAACAATATTCATAGTACATTCAATTTGCAATAACATTGATTATATGCAATTTGCGATCCGACGTATCGATCGATTTCAGCCGTTAACGGATTTGATCTCTAGTTATAAAATAAACGTTTAAATATCGAGTTTCGAGTTTGGTGCCAATTAAAGAAGGACATATCTGCAAAGAAGGGGAAATCTGCAAAGAAGGGGAAATCTGCAAAGAAGGGGAAATCTGCAAAGAAGGGGAAATCTGCAAAGAAGGGCAAATCTGCAAAGTAGGACAAATCTGCAAAGAAGGACAAATCTGCAAAGAAGGACAAATCTGCAAAGAAGGGGAAATCTGCAAAGAAGGGGAAATCTGCAAAGAAGGGGAAATCTGCAAAGAAGGGCAAATCTGCAAAGAAGGACAAATCTGCAAAGAAGGGCAAATCTGCATAGAAGGGGAAATCTGCAAAGAAGGGGAAATCTGCAAAGAAGGACAAATCTGCAAAGAAGGGCAAATCTGCAAAGAAGGACAAATCTGCAAAGAAGGGCAAATCTGCAAAGAAGGACAAATCTGCAAAGAAGGGGAAATCTGCAAAGGAGGACAAATCTGCAAAGAAGGACAAATCTGCAAAGAAGGACAAATCTGCAAAGAAGGGGAAATCTGCAAAGGAGGGGAAATCTGCAAAGAAGGGCAAATCTGCAAAGGAGGACAAATCTGCAAAGAAGGACAAATCTGCAAAGAAGGGCAAATCTGCAAAGAAGGACAAATCTGCAAAGAAGGGGAAATCTGAAAAGGAGCACAAATAAGCAAAGAAGGAAAAAACTGAAAAGAAGGAAAAATCTGCAAAGAAGGGGGAAATCTGCAAAGGAGGGGAAAATCTGCAAAGAAGGACAAATCTGCAAAGAAGGGGCAAATCTGCAAAGAAGGACAAAATCTGCAAAGAAGGGGAAATCTGCAAAAGGAGGACAAATCCTGCAAAGAAGGACAAATCTGCAAAGAAGGGACAAATCTGCAAATCTGAGGGGACAAATCTGCAAAGAAGGGGAAATCTGCAAAGAAGGGCAAATCTGCAAAGAAGGGCAAATCTGCAAAGAAGGGCAAATCTGCAAAGAAGGACAAATCTGCAAAGAAGGGCAAATCTGCAAAGAAGGGCAAATCTGCATAGAAGGGGAAATCTGCAAAGAAGGGGAAATCTGCAAAGAAGGACAAATCTGCAAAGAAGGGCAAATCTGCAAAGAAGGACAAATCTGCAAAGAAGGGCAAATCTGCAAAGGAGGACAAATCTGCAAAGAAGGGGAAATCTGCAAAGGAGGACAAATCTGCAAAGAAGGACAAATCTGCAAAGAAGGACAAATCTGCAAAGAAGGGGAAATCTGCAAAGGAGGGGAAATCTGCTAATAAAAAGTCCGTCTCGCAGACGCCAATTTCCCATATGCGCCACGTAGTAAAAGTCCAATAAGAATAATATTTGGCATTTATGCTTCAAATAATGTGATTCGTAATATAACAGCTTATTGTTAATATGGCATGAGTAGGAGTGGGTGGGTTACTGAAGGCCGAAAACTATTAAATGCAAATATCTCAGTTAATAATCAATATAATATAAATACGTACGTAACAACATTTATAGAACATTACATTTGAAATAAGCTTGGCTCTATACAATATATCTATATCTCTACAATATTTCTCTATACAAAAACCCCCATTCCTGCTTGTTCCATCATGGGGTAGTTAATGCTAATTTACATATCGAATGTTGTTAAGTTCCGTTCAATCTTAAGAGCCCAATAAAATTGGTAACTCCCACTTTACGTTTTTAGTGTACATCTAGTTTACACTTTATTATTCGACGTAGGGTTTATGTAACATAAGTTATTCTAAATAACAAAATAAACCACTTTCGTTATGTGCATATTTGCTGAAAAACCAATAGAAAACTACATATTGCTCTTTTTCTGACCTCCCTTATTACCCCCCCCCCCCTCCAGTTCCCCGCTGAGAACGTTAGTATAGCCTATACGCTGAGTTGGGTTACTGGTAATCCACGCACCAAGTATCATAATATTCGGTTCAATAGTTTGGGCGTGAAAAGGTAACAAATAAACAAACACCAAACCCAATAATGGTAGATGTTGTTTCAATTCCTTGTGAAACGAAAACGTATCGTGAAATTTCCGAAGAAAAAAATCAATGTACATACAGAAGTTACAATTTTGTATGTATATATATATATATATATATATATATATATATATATATATATATATATATAATTGTAACGTCTGTATGTATATTGATTTTTTTCTTCGGAAACTTCACGATACTTTTTCGCGGCTTTTATGTGCTCAATATTTTAACATTTCACGTCACTGTGTTTAGGTCGTATGCCTGAATATTTGGCCACTAAAGCAAACTTATAAAATTGTTTAGCCCTGAGGATTAAAAAGAAAAAAAAATATTTCCAAATCAACCCATCTGCACTGCTGAAAATACCGTGGACAATATTAATTATAATCACGGATTGTATGAATTCATAGTTATTAAGAACCATTTCTGAAGTAGCATTGCTGGGGAAATATTTAGGCAGAGTAATGAGTGAAAATGTTATTCAATGCAAGGCTGTTTGATGTTTTTCTTTTAGTAAATTTTACAGTTTTCTGGACAATCGATGAACTGCTGAGTTAGTCAGATGAAACTTAAAGTGGTGAATTCAATGTCAGTTCGCTGTTCAAAGCACTAATGGCCACAAATATTAGTTCAGTGAACAGTATTCTTTTATTATAAACTAGGTAATATTCACATTTTCTATTCCCAAAAGGAGCCCGGAACACATCAAATATACCTATTTTATGTATTTAATAACCATTCTACAATATATTCTATTGTATGCCCCACGAAGAAACTTAGTACTCATGTTTCACAGAATGTTTTCACGTTCTCTGTTATGTATGCTTTTGGCGGGGAAGGGGTAGTATCCCTTTCCCGCCAACAACCGTTGGTGCCCAAGTTTTATACCCGATTTAATTTTTAGCGCACATTTCATTTTTACTTCGTTATACGACAAAAGTGTATATAGCTAATGTTATTCTAAATAACAAACTAAACAACGTAGACTATTGGCACGTTTGCGGGACACCCAATAGAAATCGAAATAGCACTATTTTTTATTTAAGGCCTTCCTTATAACCCCCACTCCTGTTCTTTTTCTAAAAATGTTTATATAGCTATAATCAAGGAAGTTTTAATATTAACCCACATACAGAGTTTCGTTGAATTCCGTTTAGTCGTTTGGGCCCAATGAAATTGTTGACTCCCACTATAGTTTTTAGCGTGTATCTCATTTATACTTCGTTATAGGACTAAAGTGTGTATTACAAATGTTGCTTTAAATATCAAACTAAACAACTTTTGTTACGTGCATATTTGCTCGAAACCAATAGAAATCGAAATAGCGCTATTTTTCATCTCGTTTAAACGGAGTATAAAAGAAGTTACTATAAATTAAAAAAAATAAACAGCTTTTGTTGTATGTATATTTGCCAAAAAAAAAAAAACAATAGGAAACGGAAAATCTCTATTTTTAATATCTAGTCTCCTTTATAACCCCCACTCCTGTTCTTCTCAGAGAATATTAGTTTAACCTATAGTCTGAGTTGGATTAATAGAAATATCCGTACCAAGTTTCAAGAAATTTGGTTTAGACGTTTAAATGTGAAAAGGTAACAAATTAATAAAAAGTCACCAATGTCATTAATTGCAAATATCTTATCCATGGCCCATGCAATGGAAAAGGCTCATGAAATTTGAGACAAATGTACAGACAGACGATACAATATTATATATATATATATATATATATATATGTGTGTGTGTGTGTGTGTGTGTGTGTGTGTGTGTGTGTGTGTGTATAGATGTGTTTTCATAGTTTTCAACATACCTCGTTTTCGTCACATATGTAGGCCTGATCTATGGGCATTTGAGGACATTTTTCTCTTCATGAGTACAACCTACAAAAAAAAATTGATTTTGAAAAATCTCCAGGCAATGTGATTAGATGGTGTAGGTCCAGAATAAATGACTTTATGTGGAAACCACCGCGAGATTTAGAGTCATTGCCCAATAATAAATAAATATTTCATAGGAAATAAACATTAAAACATGTTAAATTTAATCCTATGTTTACCTTTCAGGCCCATTTACAACTCGTATATCATTCTCACCTTTTTCTTGGCAATATACAACTGTTTAACTAGACTGTTTAATATAACTTTGTAAACAATAATATAAACTGAAATTATTTGAACTAGCTTGCATCGAACTATTTTACTATTACATAATAAAATAATTAAATAGAATACATTATGCAACTGTAACATTTTATGATGACACTTTTATCAACCAACGCCAGGTGCTTTTCCTGCGTCACACGCCAAATACTGTCCTCTACTATTTGAGGATCTTCTAACCACATGCCATTTTCAAAAATGTTTCAACTCTAAAGTGTCTTGAATATAGGTATCTGTGTGGCCAAGAGTAATAGTGTCGTGGGCTAGCTGCTTCCACAATTTCGCAAAAATGAAGTTGGAAATTGAAAAAATTGAGAAGAAGAATTCTAACAGAAATGTGCCCCTGGAAGAAGCGCTCAATGCTACAGGTAAATAATGAAAGTCTGTCACGCAGGGTTGCGTAAACGAAGCAGGTTTCCCACGTGTGTCACGTATATGCATTTATCTCCAAAAGTAAAAGTTCAATGAGAACAATATTTGGTATTTATACTTCAAAAAATGTGCTTCATACAATAACATCTCATTGTTAATATGACATGGGGCGGGGGGGGGGGGATTTACTGAAGGCTGAAAACTATAAAATACAAATATCTCAGTTAATAATCCACATAGTGAAAATATGTGAACATCATTTATAGAATATTAAATTTGCAATAATATTAGTTCTATACAAGTTTTTGTTCCAACGCATAATAACGGAGATATTAAGCATTTTCCAAGTTCCTCCCTTCTAAACCCCCCTCCCATTGGTCGGATTTCAGCCGTTAATGAACTGGATTTTTCTTTTTACATAAAACGATTAATAGAAAGAGGTGTTATTTATGCCCTTACAAAAAAGATAAAAAAACATCCAAGTCGTGTAAAAACTGCCAACAGCCAATTTGCTTGGATTGCTCAGTGATGGTATGCTCAAAATGCCAAACTTGAAAATGGATGTCAATTTTTTATATTCATAATCTGTGCACAATTTCCTAACATTGTAAAAATGCCTTTCTTTGATAATTGCATACACATTTTAACATAAAAAAAGTGTTCAAAAATTTTAAAAAATTGTAGCAATACTTGATTTTTATTTCTTATTAATATCATTAATAAATAATTTGTAATCTTTTAGGATGTTAAATAATGTCAAATAAACCCTATAAAACATGTTTCTGTTCATACAACGTCATAAAACAATATTGCAATATACAAAATTTTAATAATTGGTAAGAGGGTCAAATTGACCCTGGTCCACTAAGAAGAGAAGCATACAAAGGTACACTAGCTAAGGGTTAAATATCGAGTTATATATAATTTTGAACGGACCTCATTTTCGTTATCTACTAGGTAGGATCGATGGACATTTGAAGAAAATTGTCGAAAATCGCGTCATGAGTACAACCTCAATAGCTGATTTCCCTTAAGGGAAGAACGGGGTATAGACTCAGAGACTGGACCAAGTAACGTGGAATCGGAATGTGATGGGGAGGATGAGCAGTCACACGAAAAATATGTTG